>NSJW01000067.1:0-600000 GCA_019955255.1 Castanospermum australe
AAAAATTTATAAGAACAAAAAAAAAGAATGTGTGTATTTATTAAAATTAAAAAAAATTATGCTATACAGTAAAAAAATAGATAAATTTTTTTGACATAATTTAATTAAATTTATGAGTAATTATTAGATAGAATAAAGTAATATTATTTACTTATTTAAAAGTTAATAAATATATTAAATTAATTTATTAAAAATTTTAAAAAAATTATAATTATATAATATTTTCAAAAAAAAATGTGTGTATAAGGTTTTGAAGCCACAATTTTTTATAGTTTAAGGAAGTCTGTATTAGTTTGCCCATGGAATAATTCATAGTCATATGTGTAACTGGGGCCGTGCTATTGTTGGAAGCTCTTCCGTTGGGCCTTTTTATCATTGCACAACACGTCAACCGCTATGCGAAGACGTACTAACTTCACAGCCGAATATATATATATATATATATATATATATATATATATATATATATATATATATTACTTAAACAAATTTGTATAATAATTATATAAATTAATTATTTTATTTATTTTTCATTCACTTTAATTTTTTTATTTAATTTAAAATAAATAAAAAAATAAATAAAAATATTAATTTGTATAATTATTATAATTTTAAGTATTAATTAAGATAATTTTAAAATTTTAAAATTTATTTGTAAATAATTTAAAATTTAAAAAATCTTTTTTAAAAAAAAAAGGAAAAAACTTTGCGAAGTACCTTGCAAATCTACTGAATGGCTTTTAAAAATTAAAACTTTGCGTGCCCATTCCAAAGCTGTCAACAACACAGATCAGAAGAGCCTGAATTTGGGCTACTTCTTTTAACCCCGTTGACTACTCTTGATTCATTACAACGAAAAGTTGAAAAAGACCTCAAACATAGCATGAAGGACTTCAAGGGGTGGACCATGAATACTTACGATATTGGTTGCTTACACAATTTAGTGATATGATAAAACTCTTTTTGAAGTAAGAACTCGTAAACTCTTAATATTATAATAAAGGTTAAATTGAAACATAATTCACTTCTAGCCACGTTTTGGTATATTGTCTTTGATTGTTACTGCTCCATATGGAGCAATTCCAATAAAGAAAAGCAAAGAAACTCGGGTAGGATTTCCTTTTGAAGAGATACCGAGGACGGTAACCATCATCGATTAGAGAAGGTGCAAATTTTGATAGTAGTCCTGAAGAAAAAATAATGTGAAGAATACGATCATTATCAAAGCCATGGGCAAGACGATCAGCAGTGCAGGTATCTGCAGCCCCATACCCGGAATATCAAGCGAAATGTTGCAAATACACTCTTTGTAAGTTCAAAATTAAGTTTGATGTAGTAATTACATATCATTCAAGAATTTCAGTTGAAACGTACTGATTATTTGTTGTGATGAATCTCTATTGTTTGAAAATCCTATGCCAGCTAATGTCTGCTATGAATGCAACTTTTCGAAGTCAGCTTAAAAGATGATGCTCTGATTCGGCGTAGCCAATGGTGCTAACAGAGTACACAAGTTTTTGAATTCATTAATTTTGTCAAGATCAAGAACCAAATGATATCGAAAGCTGAATGATCTGTTAATTGATGAGAAAAGAGAAAAAGTAAATAACTTTCAGAAGCACAGCCAATGGGCCCCAAATCGTGATATATCCCCTTATAATACAACGGTATTTGCCCTACTTAGCTGCCTCGGGTAGCATGATTCCGCTGATTAAAGAGACACCCACAGCCTCAATTCATTGCTCATTGATACACAAATGGCTTTTCTTGTTAATTATTAGTTATATAAAGATAGATTTTTAGATTATTTACTCCATGATTCCTTCCCACAAAGCCAATCCAATTGAGCCACGATTCCTTGTGGCCGTTCTTTCAATAGCCCAAAATGTGAAACTTCCTGCTAGTGAGGATCTATTCGGAGAAACTTACAAATAAGGACCAATATGTTGATTAAGATATTCATGTATAAAATTTAAATAATCGCTTAGTGTGGTTATTCAATTTAATTACAATATAAGTAGTTATTTGATTTGATCCTTAAATAATTACTCATGCTTTATATCGTTATCCTGAAGCTTTCGCAAAGAACTTGGAAGTAGTAGCAAAACCGTGTGGATGGAATACATTCGGCAATAAAGCTCCTAACCCAAATTGCTAAGATAGGAACTATTCCATTGTAGAGCTAGCGCCCTCCAGGCCCATCATGTGAGTGCTTTATAGACTCAAGCTTTGCATTCACATGGGACTCCATGCCAAGCTTTTCTGACCTTTTTATAAGTGAATGAGAGAACCTCCCAACCAAAAAGAAGCTGCATATGAGTATTCTTCCCCTCGCATCCAGCCACGTGTTACAAGGGGATCCAAACTTTTTGAGACGTGCTTGCAGTTGTATTTAATAATCCTCCAGAATCCACAACTAATAAAGGACTCGTTTTAGATCGCATATTGATCAATTATTCTTCTTCTTCTGGGAAGAGGTGGCGGTGGGTAACTTTGGCAAAGTGTAATATAAAAGAGAAAATATAATAGCATCTGGCTTGTAGAGTGACTGTGAAGTTACACGCCGAGATCCAATTAGTGTGAAATGAAATGTCTTTTCTAGATCTTTCTTCTTAATTCTCTCCGCTAGTTATATTCTCTCTTGCCTTTTTTTCTGAAATCGTGTGCGTGTCTCTGTATATATCCATATATATATATATGTCAAATTCAAACCCCTGCATTCCAACCCACGTACAAGTTCTGTCTCCCAAGAAATCTTCTGGGTTTATCTGGTTTTTGCAAGGGTGGTTGTTGCAGAGATGAGTGAGATCAAATATGGCTATCCATATCCTGCTCAAGGTACATACATAAATAAACACATATTCCTCCCATGCCTCAAATCATACTCAAGCCCTTCTTCACCATAGATGCTTATGAATTTCCTTTGTCTATGGCAATAAAAAATCGTTTAGTTGCAGCAGCTGATCAATTTTCCTCGTTATTTCCCACACAGGTCCTTATCAAGGGCCACCTCCGGTGTCGGCACCTCCACAGTACTATGCTCCTCCACCGCCACCCAGAAGAGAACCAGGTTTCCTTGAGGGATGGTAAGCAAATTGTATATATTGGAAGGGGCTTAATTTGCTCTTCAATTTAAGCAAAAGTTTAACAGCAAGTTTTTGATAAGTCTATTTAAAGCAGATATATTCCTTTCTTGTTAAAAAGCCCTTGTTCTTAATTTTGTGGTGTTTGCTTGTTTTGTCCAAATCTGCAGCCTAGCAGCTTTGTGTTGCTGTTGCCTTTTGGACGAGTGCTGCTGTGACCCGACCATCATTTTTGCTACCTAATGGCTAATGCTATGACTTTATCGTACAGGGAAAGACACTATTATTGTAATAATATTTGATTTGATTTAAAAGTTGTTATTGTTGTAGTGGATCCCACCAAATTTCATATGCATGCATGAGTACTGATCAATATTTTGTTTTTTATTAAAATGTTATTACAAATACTTTCTGGTACTGGTATGCTTGAGATGAGAATTAGCTTTGGTCTTCTTGTATTCTTTGTTTTCAAATAAAATGGAAAGACTCTCTACAAGAAAGCTTTGGGTTTGTTTGATAAGGATGAAGTTTGGTGTGAACAGGACAAGTATTGTTAACAAAAACCTCAATTCTTTTACTTCTTCCTTGGATATTTATGCACAGGAACCATCTAATAGGCCGAAAAGGATATCGATTACTAATTAGGACGCAGTGAAAGAATCAGTAAATCGAAGACTGCTCAAAGAATACCAAATAATTTTTAAGTACTCTTAAAGAAACCCTTCGTCCACAATAATTACAGCTTCAATTTTGTTTTGAAAAATTGTTTCTGCTGACATGTGCCATGAAATTCATCACTCACAAAAATGGGAAATTATTATTTTCCCTAAATAAAAAGGGAAAAATGATAAATTATTCGGTTTTTTCCTACCTTAACTGTATGTGCAGAGAGGCAACGAATTTCGGGTACTCGAAGAGATGATGTTCCGAAAAAACATACGAAGAAAGGAATAAATAGCAGTTTTTTTTTAAAGAAAAAAAGAAAAGATAAATAGTTGCTAATGTGATGCAGTGAAACGTTAGTGCGAGAGATTTATTATTAAAAAAAGAGGTATAGGATTTGGTGAAAGTAAAGATTCATCATGAAAGCACATCATTTTCAATATAAATAAAGAGGTAACTTTTAGAGTATTTTGTATAGTGGCCCACTTGTGTGCTGAAGGAATTATGATGTCCTTATTAATATGCTCTCAGAGTGATTAACATGACAGGGTAAATTGCATTTTACCACAGTGAACTTTCAAAACCTTTCTTGTCTTTTAATTTCAACATTTTAACTATACATGATCAACTCAATGAACAAATGATAATTACACCCCATTATAGTCATTGTTGCCGATTGAAATAAACGATTTTAAAGCATACACGTGCCAATCAAAAGAATTTATCAAAATTAATATTTTAATATTAAACTCTTAGAGTTACATCGTTGATCATAAAAATTGTAATTCAATTTTTTAAAGTTACATTTTATGATAATAACTATATCATTATTATTTTTAATTTTAAAAAAATTAATTTATAAAATAATTTAAATGAGTTAAATTATATAAAATTATTTTTAATTTATATTAAAAAAATATTAAACTCCTCGTATTTATTGAAATAAAAGTACAATTCTCAAATGTGTGAACTATAAAAGGGATTATGACATCATGTTTGAAGCTATATTTTAATCTCCTATTCTGAAATTTAGTATTATTTTTTCAAGTATCATCCTAGTTTGATTGGTTAGGTAGCATATAAGAATAGTGAAGGAATGGGTGACTGGGCCGCCTAAGATGGGCCAAGCCCAACCCCATGCATGCATATATATAAGATGCAAAATCAGCAAAGAGAAGGATGATGAAAAACAGTAGTTGTTGTTGGTTAAGAAACTTCCGAAAATCAGTTTCTCTCTTGCTCTCTGATTCTCTCCACGAAGAAGGGACTCATACTCTGTTTTTAGGCATTCAATCTGTGGATTCACGGGTATGTTCTCTTGTAACATACTTCACATGATCAGTATATCTATTTTGATCTATATATGGGACCATTTGTATGAAATAAAGATTATATTAGTTATAATCTTCATTGGTATCAGAACGTAGGGTTATAGATATCTGAACATTGTTTTCGTGGTTGAAATATGATGAACATACGTGTATTTTTTTGTGAATTCTGTGAATTTTTGGATTTCTGGAAACTGTTTATTAACTGTTCATGATGCCCTGTTTGTCCAAATTTTCTGTCCAATACGTTGCGAATTATTATGAAATGATTATATGAATGAAAACTAGACATTTCAAGCTTTCCATTGATATATAATTTGCATTATTTGGATGAGAAACGAGGGAGATATAAGCCTTCAAACATGTCAGTTTCACCATTTTTTTTCCAGAAATGAAACCGATTATGATTTCCCCAGAAAATGGTGTTTTAAAAGTTTTTAATTACGTTTTTATGGAATAAAACAATTTAGAAAACAAGAGATCTGGGCACAAAAAACATAAATTTTGGTTCAAGAAGGACCCCAAAAAACGTAAAAAACAGAGTCGGGTTAGAAACAGGTCAAACTGGGTCGCAAAACGGGTTGACGCGACCCGTCTGGAGGAAGAAGACGACCCAAACGACAGGTAATTTTGATTCAAAAGTAAACAACACGTCGTTTTAGATATAAACGACACGCCGTTTTACTATAAACGACGCGTCGTTTTGACAACAGTAA
Organism: Castanospermum australe; assembly: GCA_019955255.1. NCBI lineage: Eukaryota > Viridiplantae > Streptophyta > Magnoliopsida > Fabales > Fabaceae > Castanospermum > Castanospermum australe. The sequence goes on from NSJW01000067.1 coordinate 5,791, forward strand.
TAACCGCCGTCAACTGCCACGCCACGTGTCAACATCACACAGAGACACGTGTCGAGCATCGCGTTGACGTGTCGGCGTCCACGTGGCGTGTGTCGTTCACCCGCCGCCTTTCGGCTGCGCGTGAGGCGCGTCTGTTGGCACGTGATGTACACGCGCTAGAACGGTACCTCTCGTTGGACGGCGCGTGGAGCCGTGTGGAGGCGCGTGGGAAGCGTTTCAGTTGGAGCGTGAGGACGCGTGCGTTCTCAGTTTGAGACGCGGTTTTCACTGTTGGACTCAGAAATAAATTTCTGATTTTTTGGTGATTTTTCTATAATTTTTTGAGGATCAGAAATATTTATTATGAATTAATTAGACCTTTCTAATGAGATAATTGCATCTTAAATTCGAAGAAATTCTTATTTCTGTATGTTACAGAAAAGCTTGTTAACTGTTTGCTTAAATCCATCGATAACTCCTTGTTCTTTCGTTGTATCAGTTACAATGGTTAGGTTCAGAAGAACTCCCACAAGGAGGGAAGTAAGGAAACTTGCAAAAAGGAAAAGCAAATTGAATGAATATCGATGGAAAGATGACATTAACATGATGGATCATGTTAAAACTGTTAACAAGATGATGCAAAAGGTTATAAACAGCGGTTATACCTTATCTCAATTTGAAAGGATGATGTCATTAAGAAACACTCTCACTGAACAATGGCAAAAGGAGATCGATAACCTTTGGGAACTAGACGGAAAAATTAGACCTTTCGTATATTATAAGGAACTAGTTGTAACTTTTATGAAAACTTATATTAAGAAGGGATCTAGGAGAAGTTCAGTATTATCCATGAATCCCACGTTACGTAGGTCTTCGAAATCCGTTAAGTTTTTCCCTTGATTAGAGACAATGACTATCAAGCTACCTAAAGACTTTTATCAGTCTATTCCTAAGAAAAGAACATGGATTAGGCGATAAAGATAAACATGTTCTACCTACAAGTTGTCTTTGGATTATTTCATGTATCTATCTTAAGTAGATTAGTATTATTGAACATGCTTTATTTGTTCTCTGTTTCTATATTATGGATATATTAATATATATGTTTTTTGATTTATGCTAAATACATATGTGTTATCCATATTTATTTGAGTGGGGAATCTTAAAGTTTTAGTGACTTTATAAGATTATCATTTTAAATCAATTGTATTAATATTAATTTCAAATTAGATCTTCGAAGTTTGATTGGGAACATAGTGAACTTTTGGCTTCGAAATCTGATGAGGAATTTTATTAATGCAATTGATAATTGGATATGATATTGCATAAATGTTGGGCATTAATTATGTACATGTATATGTAGAAATTAATTTGTCCAATACAATGGCTTCCGCATCAAAGAACATTGTTGCTGAGTTGAATAAGGGTGAGAAACTCAATGGCGACAATTATGAAATCTGGAAATTAAAAATCCAGTATGTGCTTGAAGAACAAGAGGTTCTTGAGACACTGAATCAGGTTATGTCAGAACCTGAAGATGGAACCACTGCACAGCACAGGCGTGACAAAGATGCATATGTTGCATGAAAGAAGAAAAACTCTCTGGCTCGCATTACGTTGCTGAGCAGCATGGAGAATGATATCATGTGAGAGTTTGTACGTTTTGACAACGCCGGAGATATGTGGACAGCATTGGCTGCTAGGTTTGGTGGTAGCACTTCAGTTACGAGACTGAGACAGCTTACTGTGAAATTTGATTCATATAAGAAGCCACATGCTCAGACAATTAAACAACATCTGAGGCATATGGCAAATATGATAAGTAAGCTGCGAGATGCTGGCCACGTCCTCACTGATGAGCAACAAGTGCAAGCGGTGATACGTTCTTTGCCAAACAGCTGGGAACACATGAAAATCCACCTCACCCACAATGACAATATCAAGACATTTGAGGATGCTATGCGCCATATTGAGTTGGAAGAGGACCGCCTACAGGCGGCTAAACCTGAAAGTGATATCTACTTTGCAGGTTCTAGCTCACAAGGAGCTTCGGGCTCCAAGCGCAAGCATCATGGTGGTGGTTCTCATAAGAGGAAAGGCAAGGGTCCATTTTCGTCTGGCAAAAGGCCAATGAATAACCAACCTGGGAAAGGAAGGCGTCCTTTCAAGAAAAATATGTCAAAGGTGAAATGCTACAATTGTGGCAAGAAAGGTCACTTCGCTCGCGATTGTCGTGAGCCAAAGAAGGTAAACACCCTTAATCCACTTGAGAATAATGTGTTTGTCTCAAGTTCTGTTTCTTATCTGAATCACATCCTTTGTGGACTGTAGACTCAGGAGCCACCGACCATGTAGCAAAGGACAGGAATGCCTTCGTGGGAATTCCGGCGTCTTCCACATGGAGCAAAGTGGATCTATGTAGGAAACAACACGCGAGTAGCTGTCAAAGGGATTGGCACATGTCAATTGAATATGCGCAACGGGCGCACCCTATTCCTACATGATGTCCTCTATGCACCTGACATACGACGGAATTTAGTTTCTGTAATAGTGTTGGTTAGACTTAGTTTTTCAATAAACTTCCATTCAAATGGTGTAAATGTGTTCTTAGGAACAACATTTTACGGCTCAGGATATTTTTTAAATGGTTTCATTTTATTAGATTATGACTTACATTCTGTGAATGTTTGTTATTCCCTAGTTACATCTTCTAGTACTTACAATGCTTGATGTTAATTTATGGCATGCTAGACTTGGCCATATTGGCCAACATAGAATGAGCAGATTGGCCAAGGAAGGCTTATTGGGTAATATCGAAAGAGTCGATTTACCTACGTGTGAGCATTGCCTAATAGGGAAAAACATCTAGAAAATCATTTGGAAAAGGAATTAGCGCTGAAATTCCTTTGCAATTAGTCCATTCAGATATCTGTGGTCCAATGAATGTGAGAGCAAGGCATGGGGCTGTATATTTCATCACATTTATAGATGATTATACTCGATTCAGCCATGTCTATTTGATAACTCATAAATCAGAGGGCATTAAGTTATTTCAAAAGATATATGAGTTTGGTTGAAAATCAATTAGACAAGAAAATTAAGGCATTAAGGACGGATCGAGGTCGTGAATATTTATCTGCTCAATTCAGAGAACTATGTGATGAAAAAGGGATAGATAGACAATTAACTATTCCTTATACTCCTCAACAAAATAGTGTTGCGGAGAGACGAAATAGAACCCTGCTTGAGATGGTTAGGTCAATGATGGCACATGCAAATTTGTCAATCTCTTTTTGGGGAGATGCATTGTTAACTGCTGCTTATGTACTTAACCGAGTCCCTTCAAAAATCAGGAACTACCACACCATATGAGTTATGGACAGGCAGACGGCCAAACTTAGAATTTCTAAAACCATGGGGGTGCGCTGCTATACTTATGTTCCTTCGCACAAATATGGAAAATTAAGTGCACGAGGTATGAAGAGTATTTTCATACGATACTCTGAACACTCTAAAGGATACGTGTTTTATAGGTGAGCAAGAAAGTGGGAGTAAAACTGAATTTGAATCAAGGGATGTCACATTCATGGAAACAGAATTTCCTAAATGGGGTGAAATTGGTGAAAACCAATTCCTCTTTGAAACACTGGATCAAAGTACTGGCAATACCTTAACTGTACACGTTGAGATACCATCACATCCAAGTGGGAGCAATGTGAGAAGTGGAGAATTAAATACGAACCAGTCTCAATTGCAACCACTTGATAAGCCATTTGATCCGAGTGGGAGCACCAATGAGCATAACGAAGCTCAAGATAAACAACCTTTAATACGACGATCAAAATCGTAAAAGCGTTCCCCGAAAACGTTTTGACATAGAAGGGGAAGCTTTCATGGTTGCTCCACTAGATGAGGAAGAGCCAAAGAGCATAGAAGAATCTCTATCATGCCCTGTAAAGGAAAAATGGATGAAAGCAATGGAAGAAGAGATGGAGTCTATGAGATTAAATCAAGTTTGGGAATTGGTTGATCTCCCAGAAGGACGTAAAGCCATCGGAAACAAATGGGTCCTCAAAATAAAGCGAAATGCTGATGGATCAATTGAAAAATATAAGACTCGCCTAGTAGCAAAGGGGTATACTCAACAGGAAGGAATTGATTATGAAGAAACATTTTCTCCTGTAGTGAGATTTACCTCGATTCGCCTTATCTTAGCTATAGTAGCAAGTATGGATCTTGAATTACATCAAAATGATGTAAAGACTGCATTTTTAAATGAAGAATTAGAAGAAGAAATTTATATAAAAACAACCAGTTGGTTTCATAATAGAAGGCCAAGAACAAAAGGTATGTCGACTTTTAAGATCGATATATGGCCTTAAGCAGTCTTCAAGACAGTGGTATATACGCTTTCACGAAGCAGTAATAAAATATAATTTTGTCAAAATTGACAAAGATTATTGCGTATATATTAAAAGATCCAAAGATCAGTTTGTGATCTACTCATTATATATTGATGATATACTAATAGCTGGGAGCAGTAAGGAGTTCGTTAACACTGTCAAAAGTTGGTTAAAACACAATTTTGAAATGAGAGATATGGCTGAAGCAGTATATATCCTTGGAGTTAAGATTTCAAGAGATCGTTCAAGAAAACTTTTATCTCTTTCACAAGAAACATATATAAACAAAATACTTGAACGTTTCAACATGGAGAGACTGCAAACCCATTGATACTCCTATTGCAAAAAGGCGTAGGCTTGAGCAGAAGGCTGTGTCCTCAGGCTCTACAAGAGCAAAAGCAAATGGAACGTGTTCCATATGCAAGTGCCGTTGGAAGTTTAATGTACGCTATGATGTGTACAAGACCTGATATTTGTTTTGCTGTCGGAATGGTAAGTAGATACCAATCCAATCCGGGACAAGCACATTGGACAGCTGTGAAGAGAATACTTAGATATCTAAAAGGTACTGCAAATTACACACTGAGCTATCAAGGAAATGATCTGCGTCTAGAAGGTTATACTGATGCTGATTGGGGAGGAGATTTAGATGAGAGAAAATCTACCTCTGGATTTGTGTTCTTACTAAATAATGGTGCTATATCGTGGAGTAGTAAGAAAACAAACATGTATAGCCTTATCAACAATGGAAGCTGAAATTTGTGGCACTTTCAGCAGCAGTACAAGAGGGTGTATGGCTTAGAAGATTCTTGGATCATTTAGGTGTAACTAAGAGTGCTGCAAGCTCAGTATTGGTTAATTGTGATAGCCAAGCAGCAATAGCTTACACCAAAGATCCTAAATTGCATTGTAAGACCAAACACATAGATATTAAGTATAATTATGTGAAGGACCTGGTAGCACAAAAAGAAGTTAATGTGCAATACATATCTACGCAAAGGATGGTAGCAGATCCTATGACGAAACCTATTCCTAGAGACGTATTCAATAACCATGTAAAAACTCTAGGATTGCGTAGAACTTGATGTACTATATTATTTCCCAATTTAATGCCCACATTTGTTGAACATTTATGCATATACATATATATTTAATGTTATGTACATTATCTTTATTAAAAGGTATGCCGGACAGATTTCAGATTAGCCTACTCACACGGGTAATCGCCTCTATTTTCTGTGTGTAAAATAGAGATGAGACTATTTCAAGCTAAATTATCTAAGTGATAATTAAGAGCTCGGGCTTGAAATATGATGGTCGTCTTAACTAAATGTTAAGATGAGGATATATTATTTATTATATCCAAAAGTGAAAATAAATTTCACTTTATCTGTCTTATGCCAGATGAGAGTTCTGTTGATTTATAACAGAGTAGATTTGTGAACTCAGGTTAAACATTGAAAATGTCTGAACCACCATCTGTACAGTATTTAAATATGAAGGCATACACTCCATGGGAAAGGAGAAAAATACTGTAATACGTATTTCATGCTACGTATACATTATATATGCGACAAAAGAGATGGCTAAATTTATGATCTCATTATTTAAGCCGTATGAGACTCTGAGGTTAAGAACACCTCATTTAAGTACCCTTAAGACTCTTACCTTGTTTTTCAGATTGTGTTTGATGTTTGCTATCTTAGGATGTTGCCAATGGTCATGAACGATTCGATCGGATGGAACATTCCTAGAAAAGTAAATTAAACACAGATTAAGAGAGATCTAAGTAAAGAGGAAGATCAATTTGAGATATCTGTCATATTGACTTGTATTCACTGGTCGACCAATTATGACTATATTATGGTTAGTCATAGTTGTGAATACAATGAACAAACAAAGTTCAAAATGAGATCAAGAGAGTTGTGAATGTGACTGATTGATCTAGGGTACAGCATACATGATCTACTCAAAGTCCCATTGTGAGCTGTTATATACTCCTAACAGATATATAGCAACGAGCTCTATAAGTATGCTGGTCGCACGGATTGTTTGCCTGTATGAACTGCAGAGTAGAGAACTTGACCCATCAAGGGTGAGTGGGAGATGAAGGAATGGGTGACTGGGCCGCCCAAGATGGGCCAAGCCCAGCCTCATGCATGCATATATATAAGATGCAAAATCAGCAAAGAGAAGGATGATGAAAAACAGTAGTTGTTGTTGGTTAAGAAACTTCCGAAAATCAGTTTCTCTCTTGCTCTCTGATTCTCTCCACGAAGAAGGGACTCATACTCTGTTTCTAGGCAATTCAATTTGTGGATTCACGGGTATGTTCTCTTGTAACATACTTCACATGATCAGTATATCTATTTTGATCTATATATGGGACCATTTGCATGAAATAAAGATTATATTAGTTATAATCTTCAAATAGTTTTATCTCTAAAACACTATTTTTCTTATTTTTTCAATTCGATTATTGAATAATACAAATTCGATGTTTTTCTTCTTTTATATCAATTTTCTCCGAAGGTCCCTTCACCCACACTATCTCAACATTGACCCTTCAGTCCATGTATAATTTTCTACAAGATCATATGAAAGATGATGGTTCATCCTATGCAGCATGTTATGAGTAGAACAATCAGACCCAACCAATGTAACTTCATCAGAAGTGGTGGCCCGTGAAATTATGCATTACTTGAAGAACAAGGGTTGGGGAAGCGATATGAGATGACGATTAAACTTAAAATGAGCAAAGCCTATGATTTAGATTTGAGTGGTCGTTGTCAAAAGTAACCAACTTATAGTGTTTGTTGAGGGGGAGAAGAGAAGTGTTGGTTCCATTATTTTCTGAAAGCTATCAATAAGAAATGTGACAACTTGATCTCTATTGCATACATATGAAAAGGCAAGAAGCCAAAGTGATCAATCTTGAGAAATCTAACTATATTTCTTTAGCAAGAGCCAAGGTTTTAAGTTGAGAATATAGTTACGTTACAGTCAAGGTCATGTTGCAATTGTCACGGACTGATGTGGATTAATGTAGGTCAATGCGGGACACAATCATAGCATGCTACAATGTGACAGCCACCGCAATTGAGATGTTGCGGTTGCATCATACCTTCCACAATTTAAAACTTTGACATGAACACACCAATAAATAAGTAGAACATTACACAAGCTAGATCCCAAGATAAACATTTAGGAATACCTTCTTTTGCTGGCAAGTGAAAACAAACTATGTTTGCATTGATTAAGGAGAAGGTTAATTGACAAAAGAATATTTTTCCCACAAATATTTTCCAATGCTCTAGCTCCTAGTGATTGCTCTTGGGCTTGATGTAGTTTAATAGAAGGAAGAAGGATTTTGGATCAAGGTGTTATACTCTGAATGCTTGATTTTCAAAGATTTCTTCGTCGAGCTCCCTCAAATGCTATCGGTCCCTACCATTTTGTTCATCAACTCATTGATCCGAATTCAGGAAGTTGGGATGCGACTATCCTACAGAAATTGTTTGAAAACCACTGAACATCCTGCGTACACCAATCTAGGAAGGCTTCAATCAAACCATTGAGGTGCAAAATGGCACTGGACATAATTGTTCACCCATCCTTGCAAGATCTTAATTTGAAACACAGGAAATACTGGGGAAGCAAATTCATATATTGGAAGTGCCGCCAAAAATCCAGATTTTTCTATGAAAATTGCTGAAGAATTTTCTAGCTGCAAGGGAGGAGATGGCCAACAAATGCAAATAGATCTTAGCTGCCCTATATGTGGAAGTGCAGAAGAATCATGTTTGCATATATTGTTACAGATATATATAAAAATTATTTATTTAATTTCACCTAACAACTTAAAATTTTAAAATAATTAATTTATTATGTAATAATATAATATCGGTGCCTCTAATGACTTTTTGTTCTTATTCGAAAGTTTATTGTGATTATTTATTAAAATGAGATAAAATTAAAAAAAATATTTCTACATTCTTTTAAAATAAAATATATTAACAGATTTCTTAAAGTTTATAAAATTTATAAAATATATGTTTAATTTTTCATATTATACTTTTTCTTGTAAGTGTTATCTCACTTGTGTGCCGTAAAAAATTTTAAATAAAAGGTTTCTACTATATAACTTAAAATAAGAACTTTGACTGTAATCGATTCTTGATTTTTTTATTCTATTTGAAATAAGAAGAAGGAATCCAACCATACACTAGCTAGTTGCTTGACTTGAGATCACAAATCAAGATTTGATCCAGTCCTTCGTAATTAAGATTCTTTGCTAAGTGCTGACACAGATTGTCATCCAAGTTCTTGATTCTAGCTTCTTCTTTTTTTATTCTAGGTACTTTTAGTTCAAGCATCCCTGGCCCATCAACTGGGAATGTCAGCAGAGAGGACTGAGTTGGATGCTCTTCTTGCGGAGAAATTATTGTAAGGTTTTAAATAATAATTAATATTATATTTTTATCAAATTATATTTTAAAAATATTAATATTAAATAATTAAAAATTATATTTATTTTCTTTATCTATTTTTATATGTTATTTAAGATAATTATATAAAATTAAAAAAATTATTAAATAATTTCAAATTATAAAAAAATATAATTTAATATAATTAAATTATTCTTTCTCTCACTTTATTAATATTTTTTTTTTAATTTTACTTACTCTATTAATTCTCTAAAGATAAAATTAAAAAAATTAATTAATACTTCATTAATATATTCTTAAATGATAAATATTTTAAAATAAAATTTTTTTATACAACAAATAAAAGTAAACTACATAAATATCATTGTAGCATTAATTATTTTAATTTTGAAATATATATTTTTTTAATAAATATATTTTTTAATTATTTAATATTAAAATATTAAAATATAAATAAATAAAATATAATAATAGTGATGCTCCACAAATATGCAAAAAATTCTCTTTCTTTTAGGCCGTTAAAACTGAAAAGAAAAAATGTGTGTAATTAATAAAATGACAGCAAGTTAAGTGTCCAGAGACAGTTCCAAGAAGAATCCAATAGCATTTGCAAAGCATGTGCTGGTTCTGCCAACAGGAATATACTGATTGCCAACTCACTTCCAACTCCGAATCACTTGCAGTCTGTAGTTCCCTTTTAATGCATCGGAACTCTGAAGGCATTCAATACACGAAGGAATTAGATAGACATATTCAATACAAGAAGGAATAAGAAATCACTCTATTATTGCTTAATTAACCTTTTTCATTTTTATTTTCTTACATATTTAAATTTTTTGATTAAAAATTATTATTTATTTGGTTTGACTTTTTCCAAATTTTTTGGCTTAAGTTAAGTTTGAATACTTATATTTTTATTTTGGGTTCATTTTAATTCAAAATCTTTAATTTATTCATTTTGGTTCCTAAGTTTATCAATTATATCTAATGTTATTTTATAATTTATAATAAACTTTTATCTATATTTTTTTAAATATAAAGATTATAATTTAATTTTTAAAAATTATATTGCTGACTCGAATAAATTAAATTCACGAAACAGTTTAAATAAATATCAAAATCGTGGTCCCCAACGCTTGTTGCGGCCGCAACAAAACGGTCTCGGAAGCGCCTGAGACCGAGACACCCCGCTATATCGGAGTGAATGAGAATCACAGAAAACGGCCGCAACATAGCTGACCATTACCTCCTCAGACACTCTGTTTTGCCCACCTCCATCTCTGTTCAAGCAACACTTTTCAGGTGTGACTGAAATTTTAGAAGAGTTGAGTCCTCTATTATCAGTATTGTGGTGTGAGTCGTGTGATTGTGTGGGTGTGTGCACTGGGGCATGGGGGTGGGGGTGAGTGGATGCGGTGGTGGTGATTGGTGAGCTGTGACTGTGTGTGGTGTGCGTTGTGTCGTTAGTCTTGTGAATGGGAAAGGGGAAGGGGGAGCCGAGAGATGAGGGAGAGGAAGAGAAAATTGTGCAGGTGTGTGCTGTGCTATCTTGTGAGGGGGAAAGGGGAGAGAGAGCCAAGAGATGAGGGGGAAAGGGAGAAAATGTGTGGTGCTGGGAAGGAGGGAATGGGGAAAATGACCGTGAAGGTGAGGGGGAAAAGAAAAAAGATGAGAGGGGTAGGAAAAATTGAGAGGGAAAGATAAACTTTTTTTGAAAAAATTTGGGCAGAGGGAAATGAAAAAAAAAAAAAAAGAAAGCTCATATGAAATTGGAATTTGAGGTAGAGAGAAATTTGTGATATAAATTTTTTGGAGAAAAAAATTTAGAAAAAATTTTAAATTAAATTAAAATTAAATGTTAATTTATTTTTTTTTTATTTTAACTAATTACTTTTAAGAATTAGGGATAAGAAAACGAGAAAAAAAATGAAAAAGTTATTGAGAAATTAGAATTTGATGGAGAGAAAGAAAATTTGTGGTATAAATTTTTGAAAAAAAATTAGAAATACGTAGGTATTAAATTAATTGATTTATTATTTATTTATTAATTAATTTATTAATATTAACTAATGAGTTTTAGGAATTAACACTACTTGTTATAAATTACAACATTTAAGTTTAATTATATAATTTATATGTGAAATTATTTCTAATTTACAAACACATATATGATATACATATATATATATATGTGTGTGTGTGTGTGTGTGTGTGAATTGATTAAATAATGTCATCAAGAGAAGAATTTTCAATAAGTAGCACCTTAACATAAGGTGCTTCAAATGATGATATTGATTGATATTGTCTAATTAATTTGTAACTTTTAAATATATCCCATTGATAAAAAAATATAAATTAAAACTTACTAAACATTATAATATTAAAATAGATAATTTTAATAAAATTTGATAAAGTTGTAAAAATTTCACACCGCAACTATCGCAAACCACATCGCAGCATTCATAATATTAGTAATATCAAAAATCACAACGCGATTGTGACTGTAATTTAAAATTTTAGGTTTAAATGAACTAAATTTTACTTATTCACCAAAAAAACTGTTATCTATATTATTTTCTTATATAGTGACTTAATATGTTGATTTTTTTCTCTCTCTTTAACACCATCACGTTAATAACTGTTTGAGATATCAACATTTAATAAAATAATTTAAATAAAAAAATTATCAGAAAAACATGAATCTAAATTGTAAATTAATGATTAAAATCAACAAATTAAAAAAAGTAAGGAATAAAATAAACACATAAAAAATATAAGGATAAAAAATTTAATTAAATAAATTTTAATGTATTTTGTTTTAATCATTACATTTTATTAAATTAATAGAAGGTACCAATTAGCTCAATTAATTCTTTTGGTGATCGCAGGAACCTAAAATTGACGTCTTTATCGAGATAAGAAAGCCTTATAGAAAGGAGACAATTATTTTTTTTTATTACTCATCAAATTCGTTAAAAAAGAGAGTAAATATATCTTAAAAAAATCTCTAATTTAATCTTTTAAAGACCTAAGTGCTATCATGTTAATTATTTAAAATTTTGTGACATTAATATAATTTTTAAATTATTAAAAATGACATTAAAATTATTTTTATATTTATATATAAAATTTAAATTTATATAATTTTTATAATTGAGTGATTAAATTAATATTAATTTTATATTATTAAAATATTAAATTAATAATATTTTTTAATAATTAATAAATTAAATTAATATTAATTTTTTAATAATTAAATAATATATTTTTTATAATTTTAAGGTTGAATTTATGTCAATTTTTTTAAAAAATTAAAAAATAAAATAATAATACTTATATTTTTAAAAAATTTAAAAAAAAGTTCACTAAAAAAAAAGTTAGTTTTTTTTATAACTTACTAATAGCAACATTTTTATAACAGAACCACCACATAATCAATTCAAGTCGAAACAGTCAGCAACAAGCTGAACTTGACCACTCATCCCATTAAACTAAAAAATCAATTTGACTTATTTTATTTGATTATAACTAATAATTTTTTTCCTCGTCGTATTCTATGACTTTTTTCTTTTTATTGAAGTGTATACTAAGAAATAGTGCATTACCAACCAAGAATACTGCACTAAATTTACCGAGAACTCTAATAAATTTATACTTCAGTGAGAAGGCAAAATCTTGAAGTTTGAAAAATCAAAGTATACAGCCAAACTCGGAAAATTAGTTTAGTATTTTCTACGTGCAAAGTATATACCCATTAAGAAAAATTTGATAAGGCAAAGTGAACTCCAATGTGGTGAGCAGAAGCTGTTCTCCCTCAGGCTACTCGAAGGTGTAAGCAGGTGTTTGGTAACGATTATTTAAAAAAAAAATATTTTTTAAAAATTTTATTAATAAAATTTTAATTATAAATTATTTTAACTATAAAATAAATTAATTTAAATACATACTAAATTGGTTAAATTCTTTAATAAAATCAAAATAAGTGCACATACCTCTTATAAAGTTAATGCTTATTATACTTATATCTTTTTTTGTTATAAAATTATAATTACTTTTTTTATTTTATTATATATAGGGGTAATATGTAGGAACCATACATAAAATGTGATAGATGCATATTTCTCAAAAAAAAAATGATATAAAATGTAAGAAAAGTATATAAAGTAAGAGATGAGCGTGAAATTTTTTAAATAAAAATAGTATTGAATGTAATAAATATTATTTTTAAATGAGTCCAATGTAATTATCCCTAAGTAAACGTTGATTGCACCATTGTTATTAAGCAAAATGCTGTGTTGATTTAGGATGGTCCTGTTATTTCTTGGCTAGCGTCTGGAGTAGCAAAAGTTACTGACTCCTTTAGAGCTAAATTATATGCAGCCAAAGAGAAAAATTATTATTGGCTTGGCAATTGGGACTTCATAATTTTTTTTTTTGGAAGGAGATGTCCAAAGATTCTATTATGATTTAGCTAATAGGATAGAAGACTAGGCACTCATCTAATGTCTTCTTGTAGACTTATTGAGAAATATTGATCTCTATGCATCGTGACTTCATGCTTGGAGTTGCAGTTTTGTGCGTAGATACATGTAATTCTGTGGCAAATTTGCTTGCTAATTTTGCTAAATAGTGCTTGCAATGTCAAGAGTAACCACCTTCTTTTATCGTTTCTTTATTGCATATGAATCTTTATTCATGAAATTAATCGTCTTTTCTCATAAAAAAGAGAACGCATAATAAGTAAGATGGGGAATTTGTGTATGTTTTATTTGGTTCCTCACTTGGAGAAATTTACCCCTTTCAGTTATTTTTTAGACCAAGAGTTCTGGCTTATAGTATCATCGTTTATTTATGTTGATAAGCAATTGACTTTTCTATAAAAAATTTACGTATAATTCTTATTAATATTTCAATTTATCATTGTGGATATTTTGATTTTATAATAGAATAATTAGAATATACAATTCTTGTTAATTAGATTACTAGCTGTTAATTAAGAGCTCATTGGTGTTGCTGTTAATTAATCATGTGGTTCTTCTATAAAATAACTTTCTTAAGCATATAATTTACTTATTTCTAAATTGTTGGCTCCTACACGACATCTTTTTCCATCAAAAGTAAAATCTAAATTATTTGGCTGTTGGACATTATAAAAATAATATAGATCCTAAATTTGCATGCATAAATAATTTTTTTTAAATACTGAACTTCATTGTTTAATTTGTTTCCATACACAACGAATTAACGAATAATTTGAAATGAATATTTTAAGACTTTAGCCTATCTATAAATCATATTAAAGAGACTTTATGTGCAACTGCAACATAAACACGGTCCTTTCTCAATGATGGGTGTGAGTCACAATCACCATATAGGTCTCGTGTGGGTTTGGTCCAAGTTTATCTTTTATCAAAAAATGCCAAGAAAAACAAAACAAAAACTCTTTTGACCCTTTCTGTATTGAAGAAAAAGGGCACGAAAAGTTTACACATGAATTTTAATTCACCCCTTCAATAATCCTTTTTTCCAATCTCTTTCGGTTAACCCACCCCTTTAATTAATTAATTACTCAATATAGTTAATTAAACTGCTAGTTCGTAACTTGCAAAAAGCCATACCTACATTAATTTAACACAAATTCTTACTTTTTCTACTTTTATTTTTTAGTGTGAATTAAAAATATCTTTATAGAATTCGACTCATTTAATTTATCTCATAAACTTAATCTCATTAAGTTAAGAGTGATAATATGATGGTCATTTTTTATGAGATGAGACTCTTATGAATCAAATTATAATTCTTTTATTTAAAAATATAGTTCACTTTAATTATGTTAATATCGTAAGTTACTTTTCTACTTTTATGTGACAAAGATTAAGTTTACTATAGTGTATTTTTGAGTAAAATATATTTTTAATCACTGAAATATATATCATTTATCAAATTTATCTTTTAAAAATTAATTTTATTAATTTAATCTTTTAAATTTTAAATTTTTCATAAATTTTATACTTTTATTTTTTTTAATTTTTTTAATTTATTTTTTAAAAAGATTAAATTATTATAAATTTAAATTTTAATAAATTAAAATGATATAATTAATTTTTGAAAAATTAAATTAATAAATAATGTATTTTTTAAAAATTAAAAATAAGTTTTATTTTTTATTTTTTATTTGCCTCAGAAAATTATGATATTTTCTTTTCTCTTTTCAAGAGTGTTGGATCCATTTTGGGTGTACGGTTGTGCGTGATATTGCAATTAGGTAAAAGTTTAGGGAGTGGAAGAATAAGTCTTCTTCCAATCGTCCACTGTTCATTTACCAAACTACCCTTACATCGACACGCGTTTCACTCGGAACCACGCGCTGCGCGTGCCTTCTCGCCCCCACGCAGGAACCTCCAGTTTGGCTTCCATCCACATCATCAATGTGGGTCCGGTTCTTGTCGAAACCCTAAATGCACGACACATTTACCCCAAATTCACTTCAAACTCAAACCCAAATCAAGATACCACCCCTGCATCATCTAACGGTTACAAGATTGACACGTGGTAGAATATCAGGATCTCCACCGTTCGTGCCAGATCTCACGGTCAGTTTTATGGACAGCAGAGAAATCGATATCGTCCGTTAGATCAAGGATCAAGAACGCATCGACGGTACAAAAGCATTCCCGAAGGAGGCTCGGGCAGATCTCATGGCCTTTAAGAAGCGGCCCTAGCCCCCTCATGTTCCTCGCTCAGATTAGGGTAAGCGAAATTCTAAACCCTACACACTACGTTTTCTCTCTCGATCCAGAAGCTGTGCCTCCATCGGCGGCGCGAGTTCATTGAACGGCGCGTGCGATTTTGTTGGCGCGTGATTACGGGGATACTGCTGACTCATGTTTCGCTCGACCTGCATTGGGAAATTCATGCCGGAGATACGCCGGAGTCTAACCGGACGGCCGTGATTTCGCACCTCCATGGCGTCCGCCGTCCTAGCGAACCGAAACGAACCCAATTGGCCGCAGCATAGAGGCGGTGGAGCAGGATTCATGGGCAAAGTACCTATCTCTAACCCTAACCCTAACCCTACCCCTACCCCTACCCCTAAATTTGTAAACAGCAAGAGGACCCAGTCGGCGTCGGATGATGCTTCCTCCATCAACAGGCGATCGAACGATGTCAATCATTCCCAATACGTGACCTTCAACATCGCCTCGTACACGAAGAAGGAGCTGAACGAGCTCAAGAATCGCCTAATCTTGGAGCTCGAACAGATTCGCAAAATCAAGAGTCGAATTGAGTCCGGTGACTTTCAACCCAGGCCGAGCTTCAATGGACCCCCCAAGAAATCGACGAGCAAAAAGATATCCGGCAACAAGCGCCCCTTGCCGTTGAATTCCGCTAAGGATTTGAAACGGTCGCATTCGGAAATTGGGAACATGATGAAGGCTTGTGGGCAGGTTTTGCAGAAGCTGATGAAACACAAACATGGTTGGATCTTTAATGTTCCTGTCGATGTTGTGGGGATGGGTCTTCACGATTACTATGATATAATTAAGCAACCGATGGATCTGGGTTCCGTGAAGTCGAATCTCGCGAAGAATATGTACGCAACGCCATCGGATTTTGCGTCTGATGTGCGATTGACGTTCAACAATGCATTGACCTATAATCCCAAGGGTCATGATGTATACGCCATGGCGGAGCAGCTTCTAACAAGGTTTGAGGAACTGTATCGGCCGTTGCATGAGAAATTTGAAGATTGGCTGAGACAAGATCGCGTTTTTGACGAGGAATTGCAAGCCAGCTCGTGGAACCATGTTGAGCCAGAGAGGGTCAAGAAGAAGGAGAATCCGATCCCTTCTGCGAAATTGCAACAGGAGCCACTACAGGCCCCTGCCAGTTCTTCGAACCCACCATTGCTGCAGTCGCCAGTGCGCACACCGTCGCCAATGCGGGCACCTCCGGTAAAGCCTTTGAAGCAACCCAAGCCAAAGGCGAAGGACCCGAATAAGAGGGAGATGAGTCTTGAGGAAAAACACAAGTTGGGAATTGGGTTGCAGAGTTTGCCACCAGAAAAAATGGAACAGGTGGTGCAGATCATAAGGAAGAGGAATGGCCATTTGAAGCAGGATGGGGATGAGATCGAGCTAGATATTGAGGCTGTTGACACAGAGACCCTTTGGGAACTTGATCGATTGGTGACTAACTGGAAGAAGATGGTGAGCAAGATTAAGCGGCAGGCACTAATGAGCAATAATAATGTGGCGTCAAACAAAGGCAATGGGGTAAATTCCCTCCTGGTCCATTTATCTCTGCTTAAGGGGTTTGATCTCTTACATAGCATAGAGAACAGGGTCGTTGCCACATGCTAATTTTGTTGTTTTGTGATGATTAAATTGACAGGAATTGCCCGCTAGCGAGAAGGTTGAATCAGCGCCAGTTGAGGTGAAGAAACCAAAAAAAATGGAAGCTGGGGATGAGGATGTTGACATTGGGGACGAGATGCCGATGAGTATGTTTCCTCCTGTGGAGATTGAGAAAGATAAAGATGTCGTTGGAGGCCATGCAAGTAGTAGTTCTAGTAGCTCGAGCAGTTCAAGCAGTGATTCCTCATCATCAAGTGGTATTAAACCTGTTCCTAGTGTGCTTTGGTTTGTAGGTGAAACCATTCACTGGCGAGAAAAAAACTGAAGTCTCATTCTATTGCAGATTCGGAGTCGGGGAGTTCCTCGGGGAGTGATTCTGAAGCAGACAATGGGCACTTGTAGCAGCTGGGCTTTGGAACTGATGGTCAAACAAGGTCAATGTGGGTAAGCGGATGAAGAAAATGTTTGCTTCATTGGCTTCCCTTGAGGGTGTGGCTTGAATACATGGACGAGGTATGTCCAATTTAATTCCCTTTTGTTGCTATGAATTAATTGTTTCTGCAGATAAAGTGATAGGCTAAATTTGTGATTGTCTTTTTTATTTCAGGGGTTGTAGACATTGTTTGTTGGTTCAGTTTGGGAGTAGCGGATTGGATTGTGGAGCTGAGCACCTGCTCCAGGATTTGTGGTGTGACATACGTGTAAAATTGATTCCGGAAACCGAAGAGTCGGGAGATAATCAAAACAGTTTGTAGGCCAGAGTAGAGTGATATGTGATGAAAATCTTAGGATAGATGCGTCAGTGACTAGGAATAGAACGGAGAGAATTAGTGTTTTTTGAGTTTACCTTGTACACATTACCACAGTAAATAGATGGATTATCCTCCTTGGAGAAGGCCTTTTTGTGGATCTGCAATTAACTTGTTGGGATCGCTAATCAGGTGAAAGACCAACTTTTTTTCATTTTGTATTGTATCAAAGAGATGCATGTCCCAAGGAATTGTAAAAAATTACCCCTCAAGGAAGAATCATTTGCAGAATGAAAATGGTGCATTGACGAATATAGTCTTTATAGCTCTCCTGTTACCTCTCAAAGACTTGATGTGTAGTAACAATGGGAATTAAACCAGAGGACTACTAACAAATGGTATATCAGTACTTATATTTTCCCAATTTTGATATTAATGGAGTGACGTTGTCATTTAGGGTGCTATGGGAATCTGCAACCTCGGGGTAATGGAGATTTCATTGAGCAAAAATTTAACTTGACGAACTTTACAAGAGAATCGTAATAGATAAACCAATCTTACACCTGCAGCTAATTGGTAGGGGAAACAAATGGAAAAATGCACTCCAGAATCGCACGCAAAGTTCTGAGGATTTTGAAGGCTTCGGAAGAAACTGAACTCATGTACAACAGAATAAGCCAAAATTCATGTTCTACTTGATCTCCTGAATTTTATGTACTCGCCCTTCCTAGAGAGAATGGACAGATATTATTTTCCAGTTATTACAACAGTACATGGTCGATCAAGATTTCGAGCGCCAATGATGTTGATGGGAGATGAATTTTCTTATTACCGAAAGTCTTTGAAAAGTATTCAAGTGCCTGGGTTGCGAGGTACGAGAAAAAATGAACTAAAATGATCAGCTCAAAGCAGATAAAATGTAAGCACCATTGAAGTTCATCTTTACTTCCTCAACATTCCATGCGTAACATGGTAGAGTAAAGAAAACAAAACACATGCAGTAAACAAACAAGAATAACAATTTTAGAAGTTTCACTAAAAACTCCCTCAGCAAACACCTCAAGGATGTTCGTGTAAGCCCCTTTCCCCTCCGTAATTCCTCTTCCTAAAGGCTCGAACAAGTCCATTTTGAAGGAAATTTGGAGCACCAATCTCATCATACTGGTGGTGCAGGCAAAATTAAATTTCAAGCATCAGATGATTGCTTTTTGGACAACATTGTATTTCCAACTTGATTCGGTCTGTAACAAGTGAGGAGAGCAGCGTAACAGCAAAAGCCTCTTTAAACAGGCTGTAGCAGTAAATTCCATATTCCTTTGTTTATTTTCCCTGCTTCAAACTAATGAATTGCTCACCAAGTTGTGCCTCAAGAGCAGCTTGAGATTCAGGTGCCAAAGTTTTAACAAAAGACTTGGTAAGGTTAAGCTTAGACAAAATCTCAAAGGCCTTGACACAAAACTTATGTACCTCTGCCCGCCTTGCTGGTTTGGTTGGCATATTTGTCACCAACTCTTTCATCAGATGAGAGAGCTTATCCAAATTGTTTTTAAGAATCTTTTTGGATGCATTCTGGTCCTCACTACTGACTGTTGCCAGTGACTTCAATATTTCCATTACCAAATCAAGTGCCTCAACTCGTCGAAACTCTAACTTGGCACTTCCACATTTCTCCAAAATAAAGCCAAATGTAGTATGCCCAATCCATGGTCGTCTTCGAAATATTTCTTTCAAAAATCCAGATTTGATTTGAGACTTTTTATTGTCAAAATACCTCACCATTACTTCCCGGAAAATATGAATAATCCGCTGGAGTTCAGACTCAGAGAAATTTCTTGAATCAATAATTTTCAAAATCCAGAAAGTTGAAGTTTGGGCAAGGGAAGCAACCATTTTCTGTCGGTTCCAGGCAGCTGTTTGTTTTGATGGGTTAGATGCAGACTTTTGTCTTTTAAATTGTTTCGATGCTAATTTCAAACTTCTTTCCAACAGAGACTCAAGAGTAGATAGTTGGACTCCATCACCCCTTGGATAATCCTTTGCTTTAAATATTTGCTTTTGTAATATTCCCCATATACGCTGTCCAAGCTGCTCACTAACTTCTGCTGTATGTGGGTTAACAAAAGCCAGAGCCAAATTTGAGTACACCATGAGAACCTGAGGCTTACCTGTTTATTATC
Source organism: Castanospermum australe (assembly GCA_019955255.1). Taxonomy (NCBI): domain Eukaryota; kingdom Viridiplantae; phylum Streptophyta; class Magnoliopsida; order Fabales; family Fabaceae; genus Castanospermum; species Castanospermum australe. The sequence continues at coordinate 25,904 of NSJW01000067.1, forward strand.
AAGATCACCAAGAATATTTAAGTAAAGATGAAGTTAAAAAGATTGTGATAATAAATCAACAGAAAATTATTGATGAAGCTAACACATTGAACTAGAAAATTGTCAGTATTGAAATAAAAGAGAAACTAATGAATCTCAACTTCAACTTCCCCAAGCATAGTGATTGTTACTCATCATTTTGTTTTTTGGTTCCCAATTGATGTAAAATCATTGCCATATGTAGCACTGAACATTCTATCCAGGACAGTTTTTAATTTTTTATGCACAAATTTTATTGCATGCTTAATACCGAAATAGCACTTTCTGCATTTTTTCCCCCTCCTATTATTATGTAAACACTTGAAGAATGGTAACATAAAAGGTATAAAGTTGACCCAAGAGTTGATAAATGATATAACCAAGGTACACTTGCCTGGATTTTCATGAAGGAAAATCTCCAACAATGAAAGGATGCGAAGCTTGAACAGCACAAGCTGGGAATGAGTAGTTTCACCACCAGCCTGATTTTTCTTCTCTTTGAAAATCTGAGCAAGATATGTATCAACCCTGAACATCGCATCATCATCCATTCCACCATCAGAATCATCTGAAGCTTCAGAATGGCCATGACCAGTTTCCTCTACCTCAACTACTGACTCAGAGTCATCTGTTTGCTCATCACTCTCGCCTGTCTCACCTGTCTCGGCTTGATCAATTTCTTCATCTTCAATATTGATAAAGTCCTCATCGTCGTCGTCATCCTCATCTGCACTAGCTGCATCTGGATGTCTAGCAGGTTTTAAATTTTTCTTAATGACCCGCAACATCCGCATCAATCCATCATCGGTAATATCATCACAAAAATATTTGAATACCTACATATAGAGATAAATGTTAGATAAATAGATAAATAGAAACTAAAAGACAGTTGTATGTCCTCATTTGCCCTATCTGTAGTCAAAATATTTAAGCCATGATATCTAGGTGAAGTTTAATTATGAGTCCTGCCAAAGACAACTAAGTTCTCTTAATGGTCATTGTCTTAAAGCAAAGTACTTCAACATCTCTTATGTACTAACTGTATACAATGTCATATAAGTATAAAGCTCGATCAATTATCCATCAACCTCCATCTCAACCAAGTAACTCACAGATATTGCATCAATTAAATTGGATAGCATATTCACATCTTCCATAATAGTTCAATTTAACAATTAAGGTGTCCAGATGAGAAGAAAATACCATGCATGTATAGCTATTAGAAGTGGAAACATAATTGCAGGAACAAAGCCATTTAACAGAAGCTTAATGACTTATATTACGACTGACAAGGTGAGAAGAGAATCAAAGACCATTTGAGGGTAAAAACCCAGGGAGGGGGGAGGGTACAAGGGCACAGGGTGGTATTGGATATTATGGTACACTGCAAGCTAGATGTCTAGGGTTACAGCATCATTTAACCATAAGCAATTAATAATTGCAGCATACATACAAAAAAATTGGGACATGAAGAACAACAGCGAGTTGGTGACTATTAGAATAAGAACACTGACCCCACCTTGTCTCCCCACACTAAAAAAATTGCTACTTTTTTAGGAACTCCCAATTTATGAGGAAATCTGGAGGGAGCTACATTGAGCACACACAAACCAAGCTGATTTGTCCTACTAAAAATAAAATCAAGAATTCCTGCCTACCCCAAACATGAGATTCACCGCTGTCCCACAGATTTCTAGGTGAAGGGTTATGTATCCTATCAGCAGAATGCTAAGATGTAACATATGGGCATGCACTGAGGTAATACCTGGTAGTACTACAATCTACTTGACATATAACTATGAAGCTGCAAAAGATAAACATCACATTTTTCATTCTAACCTGCTCAATAGAAGACCGCATAGGAGCTGATGACTGTGGAAGCAAAGAGAGTAATGTATCCACAAGAACATCCATCAACTCAGGTGCAGCATCAACCTCCAAATCATCTTCTCCGGAAGACTCAGGAACATCAAAAGCAGAAAATGCTTTCTTACAACAGATGAACATTTCAGATGCAGCTTCTGCGTACTCCCCTGGTCGAAGAAGCACTTGCAGGAGCAACTGGATAAGCAAGTACCTCAGTGCATGCAATCTATTAGCATCAGCACTAAGGCCATGGCTCCTTTCCTGCTTATCATTACAAAACAGATTAAAGACATGATAAAATATTGAATAAAAATAAATGAAATTCTAACAGATAGTTCAGATAATTCAACTACGAACTTTATTTAATGGTACAAAGGCAGGAACACACAGAGATAGGCAGTAAAAATATCAGAAGATGTAAATAATGAGATAATATTTTATCCCAAAAACTGTCATGAGATAATAGCTGCAGTGAATCATAAAATAATCAATCAACCTTAATTCATACAGAGGTCAAGACGTACACCAGGATTCCTTACCAAGTCATATATTTTGCTTAAGAACTTATATATGTAAATGTCACATCACAAGCTATCACAAAACATCTAAGACATATCATTCACTGATTTTTCTATTATTTTTCATAAAAGATTCTCTATTTTTGTTGATCAAGTCCAACAACAAAATCATCCATGTTACACCAGAAAATGGATCACATTAACCATGTGAGTTACAAGGAGAAGTATAATTATGTCTTCCATAGTCCCAAATTGTCAGGTGAGGTATAACTCACAGTAGACACAACCAGCCCAGACTTTACTGCTATTGTGCCCAGACAAACTAAGATGCTAAAAGTGCCAAATCTTAGAGGGAACAATGCTACAAGTATATATAGTTTTACTGAAAAAACAAGAGAAAAGCCAAAAATGAAAAACTCTTAGAAATAATGTGGCAAATCCAAGCATAAATGGCATAGTGAGGCCCGTATCCAAATAGAGGGGTGGGGGTTGAGTGTTAAACATGGCAAGACAACCAACTACCACATCATTCAGTATGAAGATTTAGCAGAATCTTTTACACATAAGACACTTTCTCCATTAGAATTTTAGAATCAACCAGCTGCTAGCCTCATCATAGCTAAAAAACTAAAATGGACCACAACAAGTTTATTATCTAAGTATCAATAATAGGTCACAAGCATAATTACCTCTCTGGATAATCTTGCTTCCATTGCTTGTAAATTTTTTACTGCTTTTTCGTCCTCATCATCTAAAGACCGAAAGAGGGAAACTGAAGGAATGTTGCATAAGGTGCTGAAGAACCTCATGAAGTATGAACCAAGATCATTTGGCTCAAGGTTATTAGCCAAAGGGCGCGAGCCCTCTCCCTTCTGAGCATTTGCCAATAACAACTGGAGTTGGTCAATGCACATCTTGCAAAGAGCATTTGATGTGGGAGATTTTGGCCACCTGAATTTCTCCTGTAACTCAAAAGATGTCACCTCAGTGCCAAGAGATGCAGTGAACAGACCCTGAACAGCCAGAAATTTCATGATTTCTTTCTGTACTCGGAACTTCTCTTCATGATCCAGCTTCAAGTACTTCAAAATACAGGGAAGGGATTCTATAACCCAACTCTTCAAAGAGTCAGAATTCCCAATGGTCCTTGGAGAATCCTTATCCTCAATTGAACCTATTTCAGAATTTTCATCTGTTGTTTGACTCTGGTCTGAAGGTTCCTCCAAGGCATTACCTTCATCCACAAACAGGTTCATCAAGTTCTGAATAAAAAGCATGCAACCAGGTTCCGTTTTGAACTGCGCCATAAAATCTTTAACAACTTTTGTCAGTGTGATACAATCAAATTTTCCATTACTATGTTTTTGTATAGCTACAATAACAGCAACTCTTCTGACATCATCGTCCCCAACCCAATCTGACAACTGTTTAAGAAAATGCTGCGCAACTTTATACAGCCAAGTGTTCTTTGTTGATAGTATATCCATCAGGCACTGGACAACTTTGTTGGACAGAACAATTGGAACTAAAGATGCAGATAGCTTTTGAAGAAGAAGAAACAGAAGATCAAAAGCTAAGTGCTTACGGTCATGAGATGACAAGAGAAGGGATCCTTCAATAATTATTTCACAGAAAGACTGAAGACTCTTTGCAATTTCTTCATCAGAAGAGCTAGATTTTCGACTCCTTTTGTGTTTCTTTAATGAATTTGAAGCTGACGCAGCATCTTCTGCTTGCAAAATGGTATTAGGTAAAAGAATATTTATCAAAACAGGCCAAACACTATGAACTCGAGGCTGACAGAAGGTTGATTCCTGCCACATTCAGAAAAATGTATAAGAACCATTTCTGTCTATTATTTTCATCCAAAATAGTATTGGCCACATATAGATGAATGTAAGCTACCTTCAAGCAATTACTCAGAGAGGACAGGTGATCAGCGGAAAAAAGCCGGCTAGAGGTGAATGGATTCGGCAGCAGTTTGCCAAATATATAGCTGTCAATGGAAATCTTTTCTCTAACTTTTAAAGCTAGGAGCAAAGCATCAGGATTTCCTACTTCTGTAGCAGCTTCAAACCACTCCTGGAGCCCCGGAGCTTCAATAACATGATTCAATAATGCTTCGACAGGCAACTGCAAACAAAAAAGAGGCTTGATAGGTTAAACATATGACCTAAAGTAATATGAATTAAGCCTCAAAATCATCAGAGGACTAGTGAAGTCCCACGTGAAACCATTTATTTAACCAAGACATAAAGCATACAGTAAATCACATAAAACACTGTCAAACAAATGGCCCACAAGTGACCATAAGAAAGTGATCTACTTGTAGCATACACAATTCCAATGATACAATTAGTTGTTTGCAAGTGACCATGAGGGTCAATGCGCACGCACACATGTATATAGGGATAGGGGGAAGACATGTCCGGAAATCTTCAATAGCATGAAAGAAGAAAGGAATAGCAAAAGAAATCCATGTTAAAATAACAGAATATCATAGACAAGCATCTGATCTAGCAAATATACTCCAGATCTAATCCAAGAGATCCATCAAAACATCCCATAAGTCAAAAGGTCCTTTCACATTATCACAACAAAATTTACTAGGATGACCAACAAATAATGGCTATTGATAATCTCCATCCACAAATTTTGCATGTGCAATTGCAACAGAGAAAAGAAAACAAAACGATTAAGGATCCTTTTAACATGAAAATCCAAACCAACACAACATAGTTGGAAACAAGCATGAGATTCAGCAGCAGTCATTTTAAGGAAAAAACTTTTCTTATTCTTTATATACGAACCTTTTCTACCAAGTCTAAAATTATTGAGACAGCAGGCTCTTGCAAATACCGCTTTTTAGCTGCAAGTGAGATAAGTAGACTGATAAATTCTCTTACGTATGGAGTGTTTTTATCCATACTCCATTTCTCTATAAGTCTTCCTGATCGAGCCAGAGCACCATAAGCAAATAAGCGGCCCAAAAGACAATCTTTTGCTTCCTGCAATTTCACAAGGGATATAGATATGTAGCACCCAGCAAGCTGAGGGAAGAACCAGAACAAAATAATAAAGCTATCACCTACCTGACCCTTCATTGATGAAGATACTTCCAATAAATCTACTACAAGTTTAAAGAATGATTCAACCCTGATGTTATGGATATTGCCAACTAAAACTGTTAAACCTAAAGCGAAACCTTGCCGTGCACACTGCAAAAGCAATAAAAGATGTTATCTTAGCAACAATTCAGCAAGCAAATTAGCAACATCAATGAGCAGAATTTTTATATTTCAACCAAAAACTGTATGAGCAACATCCAGCTAACAATGAAACATGATTTAAAACCTTTTTCTCAAACAAGATAGAGAAGATAATAATCAATCAGAGATAAACTAATCAAATAAAGTAGCAACAACAGGAATTAGTCAATAATTACAGAACTGATACCACCACATATATACTAATTTCTGGATTGGTACCACTCCATTGTAAAAAGAGTCTATTAAGAATCTGTTGCTACAAACGCCCAGCGGCAATAATCCAAACAATCATGCATGTCAATGAAAGATCTCACTCACGAAAAAAAGAGTAATTACAGAGTTCAAATCTAAACTTAAAGGAACCAATTTCTATTACTAAAAAACTAAAATAGAATAAACAAGATAACACCAATTTCCAATATGTATTAAAAAAAAAGAATAAACGAGATAAAAAGAATTCAACGAAGTGTATCTGTGTTCTTTCATATAAACGATTAGAAAAAGGCCTACTGCAAACTAGTTTAACATAATTTTTATTATGCAAATTGAAGAAATCATACAAAAATTGGGATATAGTTCTACAAGCCATGAAAACCCAACCCCAATAACCAACATGCTAAATGATATGATAGAGCGGCGTTGCAAACTAATTTTGCTGCAAACTAGTACTGAGACGTGAAGTGAAGGAGTAAGAGAAGACCAAAATTGAATCTGAAAATAAGTCTTCCTGTATTTAAAATTGTTTCACATGACTAAAAGATTCTTAAATTTTAAAGAAGGCTAGTTTCCGTTAAGATACGTCCCCGCTATAATCCCTTAGGCTGGAATTACAAAAGCAACGATTAAGTAGAGCAACATTGCAATATCAGAACACAAACCTCTCTCGATGAAGAGACACCACGAATAAGCCTACGAACCGCATATCTCACAGAGGGCGCACAATTGTCCAATCCATCGTCCTTCTCAGCTTCCAATTTGAACCCTCCTTCACCCATCTCCTTCTTATCAAGCCCATCATACGCATTCTGAACTTCCTGCAACTCCGTCACCATTTGCTTGGCCGCGGCTTCCCTCGCGGACTCACCAGCAGCTGCCAAGTCCTTGAACACGCCAATGTGAAACTCCGGAAGAGCACCGCTGGCACTGGGTGAAGCCGCTGACAGAGCCCACGACTCAATTGCAGGTTTCGGTTCGCCGCTCGTTTGAATGGGATTGGAAGCTTCGGTTTCTGCTGCGGCGTGCCGCCTCTTCTTGTCCAGAGCTTTCCTTTTCTTCTTCCTCTCCATGGGCTTAATGGAAGATGGCGACATCTCTTCTTCTCCATCTTTGTTCTTGTCTTTCTTTGCTTTCTTCTTCGCAGGTTTCTGAGAATCGTTGGTGGCGCCCGTGTCTTCTACTGCAAACCCAGTTTCTTCATCGTCCTCGGGGCCAGAGTTCCTTTTCTTACCAGCCATGCGGAAGAGAGTGAGGATGAATCGCAGTGCCGGTGGCGGCGGAAGACGGCGGCAGAGAAAGTGGCGTTGCGGGGTTTAGGGTTACGGTCGGTTAAACCTCCCACTGGGAACGTTGCGTGTCCAAAACAAAGGAGACACGGTGCTTTTATGAGTTCTAAGGTGAAATGAAGATTGATTAGTGAATAGGATTGGCGATTCGCTTCATCGTTTTTTATTTTATTTTTATTTTTTACGAAAAAATAATTTCTTGCATTATTTGTAAAGACAAAAAAAAACCATAATTACACGAAAATATTAAAAAAATTGTATAAATTTGAGTCCTTAAACTAAAATAATAATGAACTCATGATTTGAGAATCTCCTCCAAGCGGTCTTGGTGTTTTGCTGTTGAGTGATTGTATGGGAATTTTCACTCTACGCATACGTCTTTCTTAATTTTTTTGGTACAATACATCTTTCTTAATTGTTTTTCTCTTTCAATTTTTGCTCTGTTTTATAATAATAAAAATTAAAATAATAATGTTATGAACTTAAACCAATCTAATCGGCATTGTTTCGGTTGGTTCAATTTAGTTTAACAATTTGAAAAGGAAATATCCTATAATCTTTTTAGGAACAATATTGTCAAATTTTATGCTTTAGGAGTCTATTGATTTTTCTTCAAGCAAGATCAATGATTCTTTTGTTAAAAGTGCAAACATTTAGATATGTAAAAGAATAGTGGTCTAATAAAAAATACTTGCTTTACCATTATATCTTAATTTTAAATATTAAAATCGATGTTTATTGAGTAAGTATTATAATAAGTTTTTTTTAAAAATATGATTAAAATATAAAATAAACAAACAATTTAATATAATTAATAACTAAAACTATGAAGAAATTAATGAAGGTAGAATAAAACGAGTAACTTCGCATTAAAATTTTGTTAAAATATTAATTTATTAGATATAATAGAGAAATGATAAGACTAAAATATGCAAACAATAAAGGTCCACTTTTATTCATAAAGGCTACTTTTATATATCAAAAGTACAGTGAGTTGCCAAACTAATTAATTTGGCCCTATTTAATTGATATGACGGATTTCATATGTTTATGTTTGTTTAATTTTTATATAAAAATTAACTTTTCAGTTAATTTTTTAGTTATTTTAATTATAATTTTTTCTACACGCAAATAAATTAATTCAATTTGCATAATTTTTAGAGTTGTTATAGTATCTTCATTTTTTTACTAAAATATAAATAGTTTTGATGATTTATTAAATATTTATTATTTGATATTTTTTATAATAAATATTTAAAATTCATAAAATGCAACTAGTCGTCAATAAATGTTAAACAAAATATTGAGCTACTAATATTCAAGAAAAAATATGTATAGAAGTAATTTCTATTTTTGTACTCTTAGTTTATTCTTCTCTATTTGTTTGATAAGGATATTACTGAATACTACGGAAGTAATAAAAATAATAATTATATTGATACAAATAGTCATATCAGTTAACAAAAAATAAAATATTAAAAATATTAAGATAAATATAAATACAAACTTAATAAAAAGACTTATTACTATCTTAGGATAATCATTTTCTAAATAAACTAAACTATTAATACTTCTAACTTGAATATTGGATTGCCTCTTTTGCATATATATTACCTCCTCATCTTGGAGCACCGGTAAAAGATATGGAAAAATCTCAGCAAATACTCCAAGTGCACCTACCTCTTTGTATTTTGACCGAAATACTATTATTATGCAGTGTAGTTTTACCTAACTCTCAAAGCAACTGCAAGAGCCCTGTTTCCTGTTTTCGCGAGTAGAATTTTGTACTTTGAGAGGTCTGTTCCTCGACTCTGGCAGTTACTTGCTTGATTCTCTTGTTGGATCCCCGAGTTTTGTTGTGGTTTGTAAGGTTGTAATAGCATACCAAAAGGGAATCATAATCTAGGTCTTACAGGGGTCTCTTGAGACAACCTGTCTAAGAAGAGCATCTATAAAAGAGCTTAACAGTTATTTCAAACAAAAAACCAAAAGAAGTTAACACAACCTTGCACTTCTGAATTTAAGCAAAGGGACTTCATAGCTAAGTAACTTTCGTGGACTACTTTTGCATCTGAACTAGAGAATGTTTGATAGTAGCGTCGTAGACGAGCCCGCATCTGCGTTCAGACTGGATCTGATCAACCACAGCTTCACTAATTGGTACTATATGAGGGATGACACTTTGTCAGCAAAACCTAAGTTCAAACTTCAAATGTTAAACAGCTCAAAAGAGGCTGAAAGGCTTGGGGCCAAGTATGAGAATTGAAAGCTACAAAAGAAGACTTGAAGAGTTAAATTGATGATTAATAGAAGAGAGTTAAGCCATACACGTCAACAGAGAGATCCTCACTCTAAACAATTTTGGTAAGAATTTGAAGACAGCTCCGCATCTTTGGAAAAGTTCACTCATGTTCAGCGAGGTACGATTAGGACATGCAGAAGCGTGACAATGAGGTGGCGTGCGAGTTACACGTAGATGTGTCATTCAACTGTACGTTAACGGAATTTCTCAAGATGCATTGGATACTTGATAGCGTATCTTAACGCCACAGCTCATATTTCCCATTCCTTCGTTAGTAATTTGACAAGTATAAACCTTTCTGCTTTACAGTCTACGTCCAAAATTCAGATAACATCTACGCAAGTTTCCAATCAATTCAAATTAAGTCTAAAATGCAAGGAAAAGCCAATCACAAGTTGAGCAACACACTGCAAAAATTTCGTTATCGTTATTCGAACAGCATAGTTCAGTACTCTAAAAGTACTACAAATTAAAAAGCCTTCCGGTAAAAAATGATCTCCAACATTAGATACAAAAATAGGTTAACCTTATATTCTTCTAGCAAATGAAAAAAGATGATTCATTTTGTAGCTGTGATATAGAGATAAATCTGAAGAAACAACTGCCACAAACCATTACATGTCTCACTTCTTCACCTCCTCATATTCTGCCTCGGGAGCCTGGGCACCACCCTGAGAACCTCCGGATGAGGAACCGCCACTAGAACCACCTGACATGTGCTGCCCAATCTTGGAGACAGCTTTGTTTGCGGCATCAAGCTTCGACTTAATTTCATCAACATTGTCCCCTGACATCGCCTTTCTCAAATCTGAAACTGCATCTTCAATCTCTTTGGCCACATCACTGGGAATCTTGTCTCTGTACTCACCTAAACTCTTCTCAATGCTGTAGATGGTGGTGTCTGCACTGTTTCTAACGTCAATAAGAGCCTTTCTTTCTTGATCTTTCTGAGCATGCAACTCTGCTTCTTTGACCATCTTTTCAATCTCATCTTCTGACAGTCCACCAGATGAACGGATGGTGATTTGTTGTTCTTTACCAGTGGACTTGTCTTTGGCAGAGACGGTAACAATCCCATTGGCATCAATGTCAAATGTGACCTCAATCTGAGGCAAACCTCTGGGGGCAGGGGGAATGCCAACAAGCTCAAATTCTCCAAGCATTTTGTTATCTGTGGCCATTTCCCGCTCACCTTGTAGCACCTTGATACCTACCTGTGTTTGGTTGTCAGCTGCAGTTGAAAATACCTGTCACAACGATATCACTGAGTTACGAACAGATTCCACCACATAGCTAAAAATGTATAGTTATTACCAACTAAATTGAATAGGCTATCTTTTTGGAAAACTACCTACCTAAAAGCAGTAATTCTCTTTTTTACCCCTAGAATGTGTGTATGTGCATTGCAGTGGATAAGATACCTTTTGGGGACTTCAATGTTTCAATGTTACTTTACTTTGGAAAGACTGAATGCCCTTCCTCAGAGCTTGGTAACTTAGAATCAATTGTCTTAGAGCGATCATCAGTAGATTTAAGGATTACCTGACTCTTTTTGGTAGGAATTGTAGTGTTACGGTTGATCAACCTGGTAAAGATACCACCCAAAGTCTCAATACCCAGAGAGAGTGGTGTCACATCTAGAAGTAGTAGTTCTTTAACATCCCCACGTAGGATACCACCCTGGATAGCTGCTCCCATGGCAACAGCCTCATCAGGATTTACTCCTTTGCTAGGAGACTTTCCAAAGATCTCTGAAACCACCTCTTGGACTTTAGGCACACGGGTCATCCCACCAACAAGAAGAACCTCATCAACATCCTTTATAGATATGTTAGCATCCTTCAAGCAGCTCTTACATGGTGCCCTAGTCCTTTCAATCAAGTGATTTGCCAAAGCCTCAAACTTAGATCTAGTCAAAGTGATGTTCAGATGCTTAGCACCAGATGCATCAGCAGTGATGAAAGGCAGGTTGATTTCTGTTTGGGATGTTGAAGACAATTCTATCTTAGCTTTCTCAGCAGCTTCACGAAGCCTCTGCAAGGCAAGCCTGTCCTTTGAAAGGTCGATACTCTCAGTTCTCTTGAATTCGTTCACTAGAAAGTCCAATAAAGCATTGTCGAAATCCTCTCCTCCCAAGAAAGTATCGCCATTTGTTGCTTTCACCTTGATAGGAAGATGTTATCAGTATAAGTTTCCCATATTATTCCTCCTGATAGGTAAAGAAAGGAAGGCATAAAAGAAATAAATGTGCAAACCTCAAAAACACCATTTGAAATTTCTAGGATGGATACATCAAATGTTCCACCTCCAAGATCAAAAACTGCAATGAGACCCTCCTTGTTGTTCATCCCATAAGAAAGTGCAGCAGCAGTGGGCTCATTGATAATTCTCTGCACATCAAGACCAGCAATTCTACCAGCCATCTTTTTCGTTGCCTGCCTCTGAGCATCATTGAAGTATGCTGGTACAGTAATTACAGCTTTTGAAACTGACTTTCCAAGATATGATTCTGCAGTTTCCTTCATCTTGGTGAGAACAAAGGCACCAATTTGGCTAGGGGAATACTGCTGCCCGTTAGCTTCAACCCATGCGTCTCCATTTGGAGCCTTAACAATCTTGAATGGCACCATTTTCATCTCCTTTTGAGTTTGAGGATCATCAAAGCGCCTACCAATCAAACGCTTGGTCCCAAAAACAGTGTTTGTTGGGTTAGTTACAGCCTGCCGCTTGGCTGGTGTACCTACAAGAAGCTCTCCTTTCTGGTTGAAAGCAACCACTGATGGGGTAGTTCGAGCTCCTTCAGAATTCTCAATAACTTTGGGATTCTGTAAAAGATATAATATTAGTCAACACAAACACCATGTATTGAAAACACATAAAAACAAATTATTAGCAAAAATGTCTTGCCTTTCCTTCCATAACAGCAACACAAGAATTGGTAGTACCCAAATCAATACCAATGACATCGTTACCAGCAGGCTTTGAACTGTAGCAAAGATGAAACGTTACAATGAGTAAATTTGATCAGAGATTGAAAGTTCCACCTCTCTATGAGTGTAACTAATGAAACCAAAACAAGAAATGGCCTCTCTATGAGTGTAACTAATGAAACCAAAACAAGAAATGGCACCTGAATGGTCGAGACAAACTTGCCCACTTGTGACCTACATATGCTGGCTTAGTGCTGCTCGTCAACTGCACAACCATGTTAAAGTCAATAAGAGCTTCCTTCTGAATAAAAGTCACTCCTCATCATGCCCAACACAAGTCGTCAACTAATAATAGTTCCGTGAATAATGCCATGATATCAACCAATATTCACATACTTAATTAAGCCCCCAAGTGCAGAAAACCATTCTAGGCCCTGGGGAGTATTAGATGTACGCAGCCTTACCCCATGCAGAGGCAATTCTAATATTGAAAGATAGAACAGAGGATCACTAAAAGCTTAGAATGGCTATAATAAAAGCCATATCGTTAAGCAACAACAAATCAGTGGCATACAGAAACACAGATAATCTAGCAAAATTTAGAGTCAGTACAACGCGACCCCAGTAACATGTAACACAAAAAGTGACAATTGCTTTTATCGTCCATATAAGTACTTTAGCATGTAAATCCCATTCTCAAACCTGCTTAAAAGAGTTAAATTCAAAGATTTAGTAGATACGATTGGCGTCCTAATTTTTTTTTTCTTTCGCATGAGTGGATTTACAACGAAGAATAAAGCATCAGCCATCTGTCATATGTGTACCTCTGCAACGATATCCCATAACCACACAAACACAGAACAGCGTCTCAAATATCTTGAAAATGAATTACGAAAACTAGAAAGTTCAAAATAGTTCAAAATAGTTCAAATTATTAACAACTTGAGCCAAAATCTGAACAAAAGCAAGAAACAAATGGTCTATCTTTGTATGGTAATTCAAAACAGACATTGAAAGAAGAGTTCCCAATCAAGAAACCTTTGATAAGCAGAAGAGAACAATAGCAAGCAAAAATGGATTAAGGCCTACAGGGATCAAATCGGAAAAGCTAGGTCATTTGAAAGAACCACAACAAGTTATTCTTGTAAAAATAAAATGAAAAGCTCTGTTCTTGAGAAACACAGCTTAAACAAGTAAAAGGACATAAATTGGGCATGCTGATGGTACCGAGCGATAGGCGGAGAAAGAAGCAGAGGCGACTTCGCGGCGTCGGAGAGAGCGGAGCAAGGCGGCGGCGGCCATGGCCGAAAGGGGAGGTCGATCGGAAAGTAGCGCGGAGATGGGAGAAAATCTGAGGGGAGAGAGGGAGGGACGTGAAGAGGTTTTATATTAGGGTTTAGGGTTTTGGTGGTGACGAAAGGAGGAGGAGGTGCTGTTTCTTCTTCGGGGAAGATTATTCTAGTTCTAGTTAGTCAGAGAAGGGAAGGTTCTAGATCGATCAACACGTTGAACCCGAACGGTGTCGTAAGGCATTATGTATATATGAGTTTGTGGCCGGTAGGGTACCACGGCCTCTCCTCCGTTGGTTGGTGCCTGCATGCTGTAATATTAAAGTTTTTATTAACATGTGACCTAAATAATAAAAAATAAAAATTATTAAATAAAATGTATATTTAATATTTTAAAATTTTAAAACATATTTAATTTGTTTAAGTAATTAGAATAATTTAATAAAGGATAATAATTGTTATTTTTATTCATTAATATGTTAATAAAATCTTAATACTCTATTATTCATTTTTATTTATTATTTAAAGTAATTATACAAAAATTAAAAAATAATTAAATAAACTTAATTAAAAAAATATAATTAGCATTTACAATAATATTTACGAATAAACGTGGGTATTGAATTCCTTCTCAGTTTTTGAATTCAAATTAAGTAATACAAATTGAGTAAAGCAAAGAATAAATCAAATGGCCCTCATCATTCTCTTACATTAAATTATCTTTTTTTTCTTTTCATTAATATTTTATTTTTAAAATTTTATTTATTTAATTAATTCTCTCTCTATTAAAAGATAAAGATAAAATTAAAAAAAATTAAATAATACTTCTTTAATATATTTAAATAATAGATATTTTAGAATAAAAAGTTTTTATACGACAAATAAAAATAAATAAAAAAAGTATTGATTAATTCAAATATTCTATGTTTCTTTTTGGTCTTGTATACTTATTGAATTACTGTTATATGTAAATCAATTCTCCAACGCTTGAAAAATTTTATGTATTGTAAGTAAAAGTAATATATTAAATTAGTAAAAATAAAACAGTTGGTATAAAATATAAATATATACTACTAAATTAAATTAATAATATTATATAAAATTTAAGTAAAACTCAAATCGTTGAGAATATTATTTTCAAATAACATAAGAATGTCCCCAAATTGTTTGGAGGAAGATCCAAAACTCAAGCCCTCATAAAATTGATTTAAATCAAGACTTTCCCTTTTTTACTGGACTTATTCAGCTTGCATGGTAATATAATAATATGATGTTATTTCATTGAATATTTATGTATGTTATTTGATTTCCCCCCCCCCTTTTTTAATTTTCCAGTGTGAAAAATGATTTAGCTCACAGGTTGTACCATGTAACCCTTTAGCTCCCAAGGTCGATTCAGAGTTTAAAACCAATTGAAGTTGGCCTGCGTTGACATGCAATTAGATCTAAATTTGAAATTCTCATGCCACGAGTCTTCCAAATTAAACCCTCATAGTAGCCAAAATGAAAACTATAACCACGTGGAGTAACCAAAGATGAGAATCTATCTAGGATAGTTTCTTCATGCATGCATTGCACCACTGCGCTTATACTTAACATTAGTAATGCAGTAGCACAAGTGCTTTCACAAATGACGGAGAAATCATCTGATTGCCACTGCTTATCTTTCTGATTGTATCAGCAAATCTCAAAACTCCACAAAGACGATATTTTGATTAACCATGAACGAAATCCACAAGTCCAAATGCTCGAAATAAGTGACAATTAATATAAGAAATTGAAAAGTCTACCGCTTCTTCTACTTTATACAAAACCAAAATGAAACCAAAAAAAAAAGTACAATGAAGTACTGTACAAATTAAAAATGTCCCCAGAATTGCAAAAAAGGAAAAACGAAAATGATGGACCCGCATAGCCCTTCCCCAAAAGAAAAAGGAAAAAAACAATGAAGGAATAAGCTCACCTTGATCACAATCCCCATTTTACTCAACCAGAGAATCTGTGCTTCATGAAGATTCCATTTGGGCTTCAGGTGATTAGTTTACTGACAACTAATTGTCCGTTTATTTAAACTGGCTGATAAAATTGCTCGTGTGTGAGATATTCTTCAAAACAGAAGGAGGTCATCATGTGACGAATGTTCATTCACAGAATGAAATAGGCTGTTCAATGCAATGAAATAGACACCCTTTCATCATCAAATTCGAAGGTAACGCCCTCTCTCTTGATCTCCTATTCGTAAAGATCTCCTGAGCAATGACTTCCTATTAAGTGACCAGCTTGAGCTTCTTCCCAGAGTAATCTTTTTTCGCCAAGCAGCTATACGGGTATAAAGAGCTGGGAAAATGAAGCAGAGTAGTACAAGAAGTAGCATAGCGACACAGAGTAACATGACATTACGAAAACCATCCTTTAGTGCTGGGACATCTTGCCCTGTCCATGGAACTCCTCCAACATTCATGCCAAAGACTGCAATCAGAGTATAAAAATCAAAATCATACAATATTGCCTATGGATGTAGATAATAAAAGTTCATAAAGAATCAGATTGCTAACCTCCTGTTATAATGGATAAAGGGAGGAATATAATTGAGAGGAACGAAAGATAGTACAGTTTCCTGTTTATTTGCTCTGACTGCCAGCTGTCAAGACCGGCTTGAATTGCAGTGACACGATTTACAATAAACCCTACATTCTCCTTCAACCTCCTTAGCCTTCCAATTAGTTCTTCAAGGGAGTTGATGTCTTCAATTGCAAACCATCTTTTTGAAGAGCATTTTTCTTTTACTCGGAGATATACTTGCTCTCCATGGGCAATCACCTGAACAGAATAAAGGTAATGCAAATCGAAAAGGAAGTTCAGTCCACACAATTTTGATTTCATAACTACGAGAAGAGATCAGATGGAAACAGTAATGTCATCTCAGTCATGTAAGATTCCTCTCTAATATCAAGCAAATGAATCTTCATAACTACCAGGTCAGGGCCATTATAATTCTTTCCTTAGCAAAATTTTGTTGTCAAACTTACTTTTGTATATTGCACTAATATTGTATCATTTTCATACTCATGCTCACATTATTTTCTTTCCTTGTTCATTTATCCAATTAACACAAGAAAGAATCATTTTCCAGTAGCAATTATGTTTCAGTAAGCCTTTTTATTTTTTGAAAGCAATTTTGAGCAATCTGTCAGAACTGTGACAAAAGAAAAATGGAACCACATTAAATCTTTGCTTGCAGAATATAACACGTACATATCCTTAGTCAAATGTATATTTTACCTCCTTTTATTCCCTCTTCCCAAGATTAATCTGTATTTATGAACCTGAAAGAAACCCCTACTGAATCTAGATGTCATTGAATATATTATGGTGAGACCCACAACCCTAGTGCTTGATGGCAAAATTATTAATGTTAAATTATTCATCGACTTGACTCTGAGAGTCATATTTCACTAATTTAATGACCTTGAGTTAAACTCCAGCTTGATGACTGTCGTTTCCCCTCTCAAGGGTCTATGACTTCAAATCAGAATGAATGTCAATGCAATGCAGCTGATAAATAAATGAGTAAAGTACCACCTGCAAGAGACGCTGCAAATTAATATGCAGTTTGGGGATCTTCTGTCATCTAGCATTTGTTTCTTCAGAGCATAACCACCTGCAATCAAGCAGAATAGTAGCTCCTTAATTCAATTTCATAATACAATTTCAAATATGGCGGATCAAGGAACTAGTATAGAAGCAACTTGCACAAAAACAAGTTGGAAATATTCGGAGTTTATACACAAAAGCCATTCAGATGAAACAGATTTCAGTTCACCTGACCAAACATTTTTGAAGATAAGCTTTAGGCTACTACACAACATCAAAATGTCACATCAACATTCTTATTTTTTATAAGCTGATTATATCCTGGAATTCTTCACCTGGTTTTGGCTTTTGGCCAGGGCAACAGTGGTGTAAATAATTAGTGACTGAATATCCATCCAAATGGCCGTTTCTTTCTGTAAAATATAATGTTCTCAAAGACCTTCTTGAGGCCTTCCTCATTGCATATCAGTGGCAAAAGTTTAAAGGCAAAGATGTTTTACCACCACTCCTACACAGATATGAGGGCCCAAATACTTCCATCAAACCAAGAGAACAAGGATCCAAGCACAAGGTCAAATTTTGGAAACGGGGATTACTTCGGTACCCATATTTTTTTTCCAAGGTACTGGTACCTTAATTAGTTGTCAAGCATTTATTAATTGCTAGTTAGACTTTATGAACTTCAGCATTTATTGTGAAAATCAACAACCAATAAATGCCTGACAACTCATGTAAGGTACTGGTACCCAAAAAAAAGTACTGTAGCACCACCCTTTGGAAACAAGATTCAGTCAAAATCTTTAGATAGAGTCAAAATATATTAAGTGGACCGTGAAACGTATTGATATATAGGTTTTCAAGAATTTAATAATTATATTGTCATTAGCTAAATTTTACACATAAATATTAGGATATGGTACAAAAATGAAACAAATTACATAGATTTCCCATACGGTTAGATGAAACTAGAGGAACCTTCTTTCTTATTTAAAAATAAAATTTTATTATGACATAAAACCCCCCTTCTCTTTTTTAGTAAATTACACCAACCTTCCCTTATTTTAAATTTTAACATAACATAAACCTCCCTTTATGTCATGTATAGATTCATACAATCAATGGTCTATGCAATTTAGAAACAAGGAGGCCTGTAATTTATTCAAACCTCACAGAAGATCTATTTAATTTACTCTAAAAGATATGTGCAAAACTAGCATAAAATAGTATATAGCATATCATACATGTACAAGTTTTATTTATAATTTATATTTATATTTAAATTTTCAATAAAAATTGACTCCTGAAACGTATATTCCTAACGTTTTCAAACAGGTAAAATATAGCCTCCAAATGGAAAACATATTGAACATAAAAGCATGCTAATAATCTCACTGAAAAGTCGGCCGAAGAGAGAATTCTAATTGTTTCACTAAATCTCATGGGAATTAAAGAGAGGATCATACAGCCTAATTTTGTAACTTATGTTCTTGGAAATACTCCTATGTTTTAACCCAAAAGAGAAAAGAGAAAATAATTTAATGAAAAATGTGGGACTAGACTATAATGTAAATTTATGCAAGTGTCTTTGGTAGTTCATCTGGATAATGACTTCAAGGAAATATATATCCATGTTCAGCAACTACTTCCACAAATTACTAATATTGACTTCACTATTTTCTGCTGCAAGTATACCATGGAATAGGACTTACTAAGATCTATTCCAGGACATATGTACTTACACATACAATATATATAAAATTGTCAATACCAACAAATGGGAAAAAATTTGTACAAGTCTATGTTGCCCAAATATTTCTTCAGTGTGCAAGTGATTTCAGATGCTCACTATGGTATTTTGTAAAATATACCAGGATTGTGTCCAGAAAAATTACCTTGGTATGTTGTTGGATGATTTCATTTACCACCTATGATCTTAAAGTTCATTTTTGTTGGTATTCATTCTCTCAGTAGTCTGGTGCAGAGACAGAAATGAGGTTAAATGAGACATATACTAAGATGATGGGAAAAGTATAGATTTTCTTCCACTAAAGACCCGTATTTGTAGCCATGTAGGTCCATCAACTTATATTTAACATATATACGGATACAAGAGGAACGAGAATCAGCATTTTGTGGTGTAGATATATGATGTTTTCGACCATTTGACACGGTGCTAGAATGTAGGTTCTTAGGTGATACTTCATCTGTTAATGCAAACCAAAAACTGTCATATTATGCAATGCAACACTAAGCCTTCTTCCAAACTCATAATCTTCAAATACCTATTACATTAACTGAACACTCAGATATCACCTATCATTAATGGGCGGTCCTGTATATAGCATTGAAATAAACTAATGGTATATGAACCTAACAGTTTTCAAGCAAGCCAACAAGGTAACTAAGATAATATTTCTCATCATTCAAAATTGCTTTGTACATTGCCCCTCTCTCTCTCTGTCTCACACACACACACAAACAGAAATTATGGCATGCAGAAAAGTATTTTCTTGCTAGGGCTGACAATGAAAAGATTAATACTGCACCATATGACAATCTTAATAGGACAATAAACAATCAGATCAGGATTCTCTACAGTGCAGTTTGCTGGTGCAGTTTCAAACAACGACGGAAATAAGGTAACTCTCATGATTTTAAAATTTAAATTTTTTTTTTTTTGGTCTCTCTCTCTCTCTAACTGCACATGCAGTTGAACTCTAGAGGATCCAAATTCATAAACAATCAGTGAAAAGCTTGGGGCTAAAGTCTTTTAGTTGGGCCCATTTCCTCTACTCCTATGCATACAGAAATATAATGGAGACAACTTATATTTGTGTTGTCTGTTGCAAGGTCTAGAAACTAATAGATCAATATTTAGGATAAAATTAAATTACCTTTATCACCAAATTTGTTAAATAAAATCAAAAGTAAATTAATCTCTTAGACCCCATACATGGAAGATCACCCCATCACATGGAAGATCACACAGATGTACCTTACAAGAGCAAGGAGGGACTGTAGAGGACTTTAGACACGTGGCATGGATGGAGTTTGGGAGTAACAAACCCTGTGATAACAGAATGCCTAAGTGGCAAGGAGAGAGAGAGCAAGAGAGAGAGAGAGAGAGCAAGAGAGAGGAGAGAGAGAGCGAGAGAGAGAGAGAGAGAGAGTGGGAGAGAATACTGATTCTGTTAGAAGGAGAGTGGGATAAAGGGAGAACAGGGGGCACGGAAGAGGGGACACAAATTTGGTGAGGAAAGGATTGGGAGGAGCAGGCCCTCGAAGCTCTGCATTTTCTGTTTCTGTTCTTTAATTTTGAGTGTATTTTCTCTTATTCTCTACTGGTTTCACTTTCATATCAATAGAAGAAGAAGAGTTCAGTGTTACATAAACAAAAATAGAGATTATATTTCTGGTATCCTAACATAATCAAGCAAATTAATTATCAGAAAATTCAGAAGTCATCTCTTAGATAATTTCAGCCCTTCTACATGAGAAACACCACAAAGCACATCTAAACCCATCTCAATGTTCTTTTGAAGTCAATTAATAGAACAGTAGAACCTTAGGCATACTTGCAGCAATCAAGAATAGCGTGAATTTGTAAGGCATAAATAGTACTAACTACTACAAGTTGAAAATAAATATATCCTGAAAGCCATTTAATTAACAATGGTACAAGCAAATAAAAACAGTTGTTTATGGGTGTCATTGTAAGAGATTGGGACTTTTTTTTTGGGGGGGGGGGGGGGTTGGTGAGGGGAGTCTATAATGGACATTACCTTTATCCAAGTCAAGCTCCACAGAGTCCAACTCCATCTCAAGCTTAGTCACAAGATCTTGAAGCTGATCTACATGTGTGTCAATAATGTGAACTACAAGATTTGAGACAGATCTAGGCACAGGATTGTCAGCTTCCTCCGAGTGATTCATAGTCAATAAGAATTCAAGAACATGCTCCTTAATCACAATCCCACTTCCTTCCTTCTGCTGACCTCTAAAATAAGGGGAGCTTTCAACAGTAGGAATCTCAGAAAGAAGAGATTCACCCATACGTGAGAAACCTAGCCTGGGAACACGCCCCAAGGACACAGTAATTACTGAATTTTCAGTAACTCTAGCAGCAATTCTAAATGTGAAGTCACTGTAGGGAGGACCAGGCGAATTAACCCGAAAGACAAGTGCCCCATCAACATGCGCACAAAAGGGTCCATTGCTGACAAGTGAGAGAATGTCTTGGAGTTTCAAAGGTGGGCAAAGAACACCAATTAGGTCCTGTGCAGATTGTGATAACTTCTGATTTCCTTTTGGGAGTTCCACATGGTACCAAGAAAACTCATTCCCTCTGCCTTCAGCTACATCCCATTCCTCTTTTTCTTTTTGATAAAGGTCTGCTAGATCCCATTCCTTATTATAAAAATTCCCCATGCCATCAAATATATAAGCCCTCTTCTTCACCAAGCCTGAAGGATGGGAAGGGTAGATTCGGCGCTCCCTGAGAGGCACCTCTGCAGAAGGTTCACTGTCCATCTCCTCGGCTCCCCCGTTCATTATTACTCTATGTTGAGCTAGTTCCATAACTTTCTCCAGCTATCCCAAAATAGGTTTCCAACTTAAAAAAAAAAAAAATCAAACAACTTGATCCAGACACTCCAACTTCAATTGTCGTATCTCATAAACTTGACATTTCAAATTCCATATCCTTTAAAGCAACCCATATGCCATTACTGTGCTATTTTCAATCTCAAAAAAAACCAAAGTCAACAATCCAAAACTGACTGAAAGTAAGCGATACCCAGAAGTATATTCAAAACACCAAATAGCCAGGTTCACTAAATCTTCTACCAAACCCCACCGTGCGCACTAAAAAGCCAAGAACATGATTGTGAACTCACCAATCATCAAACCCTAAGTCAAAGTTGCAGTCGTCAGATTCTACTCAGCATCAAAGGGGCCAGAATTCAACAAATTCATACAAGGAAAAAAAAAAAGAAAGGCTAAATAAGAAAGTGCATTACCTTGTTGAATGCCCAGAAATTGAGGAGGCCAATACCTATAGAAGAAGCCCCAAATCAAAATTATCAATGCCCAGAAAACACAAACGTTGAATTAGCCTAAACCGAACGTCATTCAATAGCGACACAATACTGAAAGGTTCAAAGGGAAGAGAGATTTGTGAGAAGAATTAAATATGTGGATGTTACAGGGTTGAGGAAGGCACCAAGTTATGACAAATTTCGTTGAGCTTCTCCGAAACTTCCCTTCCCAAACCCAATTCCTATCAATCTCTGCCACTGCCACGGCCAGTTTTAAAATTATTTTCTTTAAAATTGAAAAATCATGACCCGAAAATACCAAATTAATTAAGCAATTGTGACAAGTTGGTGTTTTTATTTTCTGTATTTTAGTATTAAAATTTATTATTTAATCGTGTATTATTATATTATTAATAATTTAATTATATATTTTAAAAAATATTCATCATAATAATAATTATCACAGCAATTAAAATATATTAATTATGTATAAATAAATAAATAGATAATTATGCAAAAACATAATAGATTAAAATTGATTTTATTTACTTGAAATAATGTTATTATTTTTTATACAATAATAATGTTGTTTAATTAAATGGATGGTTGAAAAAACAAAGATAGTTTTCCTTTTTTTTTTCATTGCAAAAATTATACAAATAATTGATTACGAATTATTGTTAACATTATAAATAGAATTTATCCAAAAACAATATACTTTAATTGCGCCAAACAATATTTGAAATGATTCTTTTTATTATTATTGGTTTGGTGTAAATTGTGCCTCTTGTAGGCTGCAAATTTTCTTTTAGAAAGTCCTTATTAGGATTAGTTTTTATATAGTATGTATTTTTTAAATGAAAAAAATATATATATATTTTATTTAGTAAAAATTTAATAATAAAAATAAAAAAATCTTAAGTGATAAATTTTTTATAAACTTATACAATTTTGCATATTTCTTTTATTTAAGAAATTAAAAAATATAAAGTATAATAAAAAAAATTATCATAATATTATGAGTTTTAAAAAATAATAAAATAATTTAAACAAGTATTTTTTTTGATAAATTTAAATAAAAAAGATAAAGCTTCTTTTTTTTTATCCAATAATATTAAATAAAGTGAGTCTTTCACTTTTTTAAATTTTTTTTTATTTTAAATCTATCACGTCAAACTCTCTGGTTATGACATGGGAAAGTGCTGTGTGAGCCGAGGCTTACTGGTACCGGCCCGGGCTTTAAGTCAATCCATTTATACTCTAATCGGGTCGATACAATAATTTTTTAACTCAATCTTTTTATTAAAATAACTAAATGTTAATAAATATATTTAAATATAATAAGTTATAATCTTCTCATTTATAAATAACTCAGGCACTATATTCCCTTCATTTTGGCGGGAATTACTACGTTGCAGTTTGCACCTTTGGATTGCGTCCTATTCTGCTCTTCACCTTTTTTCTTTCTCTACCGTTGAATACGTGTACCACTAGACATGTATGAACAGTCAAACGTTGAGATTTATATTAAAGAATAATTAATTTAATTTTTTTATTTTTTAGTAATATAATAAAGATGAATAACATAATTAAAAGATTGTACTTTATGAACTTGATAAAAACTACTTGAACGTTTGTACCCACACAAAAAAAAAACACTACTTGAACGTGAATTTAAAGGTCCACTATAATTTCTCAAGACACAAGTCATTAAAATAAAATACAAATTAATTGGGAATCAAGGACTATTTCAAAGTAATTAGAATTCAGATTTTCACATTAAGCAACTATTAAAACAAGAATTATTAACATACGAACAAAAGAATAAATGTACCCATGCGATGAACATGTATTTAACTAGTGATAATAAAATGTTAATAAAAATGCTTAAATAAATATTTTTTTAATTTTTATGAAATGTAAACTTATTTAAATTATTGATACTGATCCTAAAAAATAACATTTAAATTAAGAAAAAGAGTATGCATACTCATTAAATTTTAGGTCATTTATAATTTATTATCACAAATTTTAAAATTATCTTAATTAATACTCAAATTATAAGAATTATCCAATTTGATCTTTCTAAATATTTAAACATTTATATGACTTAAATTGATCTTTTTAGATAGTTAAATACTTATCTTAATTAATATTTATTTATTTTTTTCAAGTAAAATATATTTTTTTAATTTCTTAAAATTAGATAGTTAAATAAATATATAAAATAAATAAAATATATATTTAAAATAAAAAATTCAGTTTTATTTAAATATAATAGATATTACAGTGTCATTTCTTTAAAAATTATATGTATATAACTATATTTTCATTAAGTGATTTAATAAAAAATAAATAAAAAATATTAATTTAAATAATTCTTATAATTTAAGTATTAATTATGATAATTTTAAAATTCGTGATAATAATTTATACATGACTCAAAGTTTAAGAAGTATGAATGTTATTTTTTAATAAGTTAATTTGTTTGAAGTATTAATAACATTTTATTTAAATGTTATTATTTAAATAAGTAACATTTGAATTATATAACAGGTTAGTTTGTTTGAATTAATAAATTTAATGGTGATTTAATACAATTTTATGGTGTTTTAGGTGATACGTATTTAATTTGTTTAATTAGTATAAAAAATACTTTTAATGAAATTTGTATTTTTTTTCGGCATCACCAATAAAGCGCCTTTTAAACATATTTAATGGCCCCACGTTCGTCCCTGACATCAGCGGGGCGGACGGTTTGTTTGTTTCTTAGCAAACAATCGCAGTTCTTGGGACACGTTATACGCCGTACCATAGCCATTCATTTTCTAACATAAATTGAGAGATATTTCACTAATGAAATTTTAGACTTGAAGATGATTTCAAAAAAAAAATTGATAAGCTTTTGATATATATATGTGGAAAAACATGATTCTTTCCTTATCTTATAAAATTTTTGTATATAATTTCTTGCAAGAATTTTAAAATATTACTAACAAATTGATTTACCTAATCAATCTTCTACTTATATTTCGTCATTCGATTCTCTTGGTGGATCATTTATAAATATTCTTATAGGTACTTAATAATTCTCAATACATGTTCTGATTGGATTGAGACGAGTCTTTTTCTCAATTTAAATTTTAGTTTATTAAAAAAAAATTTAAAATATTATATGTGTTTGAATTAGATTTTACAAACTTAATTTTATATAAACTTGATTTTACAAACCTAATTTTGGTTAGAAATAAGTTTAGAGTGAAATAATTTATGTTTCAGCAATTTTATTTGAAAATTAATTTTGATAAAGTAAATATCATTTATATGGTATTGATTAAAATTATTTCTAAATATATAATTTTCAAAAAGAATATGAATTAAAAATAGTAAAAAAAGACAAAATAAAAGTTAAAAGAAAAAATATCAAAATTAAAAATATCAAAATTTCTCTAACTAGTTTTTACTACAAAGCAAAGGTAACTAATTATACTTCTTAGTTTGGACCAAAATCATGATAAGTGGGAATGAGAAATAAATTTTGCCAAATATTAATTTATTACTCCAAACTTGATTTTCTCATTTTAAACGAGCTTTTTACTCCTCTCACTGTGTAACCAAACAAGCTATAAGAAGTTACTTCTTTTTGGGTTAACGGGTTGCTTTCCACTCAAATTTATGAAACATAGGATGTCTTAAAAAAAAAAAAAGTATACCACTAAAATTTTCCAACGTCTAAGCGAATTTCCATTGAAAACTTTAAAGTTGAAGTCATTTTCTTCTTTTGGCTACAATTAATATTAAAGTAGTTAATAATAGAAAAGAGTCATAAAAACTAGCTTTCTCATAGAAGTTTACACGTAACCCCATCTCCAAAAAAAAAAATTCAATAAGAAGTAATTAGCGTAATTGATAGGAAGAAACTGTTAGTTATAAAGAAAACATTCTTAATTTTCAACTTAATTAGTAAATTTATACTTTAATTTAGTTCTAAAAAAATAAGTTTAGTGAGTGTTTAGATTAAATTATTTTATACTTAAAACAACTTATAATTAAAAATTTTATTAAGAGAATTTTAAAAAAATATTTAAAATAAATAAATTTTACCAATCATGCAAATCTCACCAAAAACTACCGATTCACACTCTTTTGGATCAAACGTTTCTGATGCTGGGATGTTGGCAAATATATGTTCAGCATGCTAAATTACTAATAGACCACAGCCTGGCCCAAAATTGAAAACACCATGGACCTTAACTGAACTTAAAATTCAGACCTTAACTGCACTTAACATTCGGCCCAAATAAAGTGTGAGTTTAAACTTTAAAACTTTCAATGATGGGTTGACCCAAAAAAAAAACCCTTTCAATGATGGTATCCTAGTGAACTAAAAAAAAAAAAATTCAGGGTTATAGAATGAATTTTTTATACATTTATATATAAAACTCATTTTATAAAAATGTATTCTTATTTTTATTTTTATACTAAACATACACTTAATAATAACGTTGACAAGAAACAAACTTTCAATGATGACAAAAAAAAAAAAATTCCTCATCAATGAACAATGATGCACGGAAACTGGAATAGTTTCCTCTCAGTTCTCAAATCAATAGGCAGGGGTTCAACCATCTGCATTTTTCTATATCTGATTCATGAGCCACTAATGAAAGTGGCAAGTCAACAAGTCTTTATTTTTCTTTTAAAGAGTTAGCATTTGCTAATTATTACCATAGTGGTAAACTACGGTTAGTTAGCTGGCAAGCTAGTTTTATTTGTTAGGTATATAAATTTAGCTTTTCTTGTATAATTTCATTTTGTACATTTTATATTTTTAAATAATATTTTTTTTTATTTTCTCTCTTCTTAAGCACGTTTTCTAACACTAATTAAGAAAGAGAATATTTAAACTTGATTTTTTATTTTTGATAAAGAATCAGGTTATCACATCAATCATTGCTTAGGTTGCAAGTAAACAGGGGTTTTTCTATAATGCTCTTCAACATAAATTGAACTATTTTCCTTCTATCTCTGTCTCCTTTTCATGCATTTTGAAATCATACAAGCTAGTAATGTCAAGACAACTTATAATTAAAATTTTTTTAGAGAGTTTTTGAAAAAAAATGATAATTTTTTTCTTAAAAAAAGTTTTATCCAAAAATGCACTAAATGTAAATTGAATTATAGCACTATCCTGTTTCGGAGACACTTGCTGCAAACTGTTGTCGTCTGATAATATAAATGTCAAAATGATAAATTTGTCTCATTCAAAGTAAGATTTTACTGGATAAAATAAAAAATATTAATTATTAATAAAAAAATAAAGAATTATATTTTAATAATTTTATAATTTATTATATATGTATATGTATTTTATTATAATTTAAATTATTAATTTTTATATCAAAAATTATAAATATTTATTTTTTTTAAATAAATTATTTATTTTAAAAGAGTTAAATTTTAAAATGAATTATTCAAAGGGTTGGCCCATGATAAAGCTAACGTCGAAAGCCCTTCATCTAACCAGCGTCGTTTTCCGAGGCCCACTACTTATGTCGTATTACCTATTATGGCCCATTTATTTTAGTATTTGGAAAGTGTTAACGTGCGTTTTATAAAATGAAGTAAAATCTTTTTTTTTTTGTTGGCAACACGCAGCCTTTATGTCCAGTAGTGTTTTTAAAAATTTAAGACAAAGCCTTTTATAAATGCTGCTCTACAAGCTCGACTTGTTTAATATATATATATATATATATATATATATATATTCTTTCATGTGATATTATCAATATCTCTAATATTTTTATGATATGGTTTGTTGATGGCAAGAAATTAAAACTTTAGGAATTCTAATGTACTCTAAAGATTTGGCATATATCAATATTTTTTTAACAATGGGGGATCATCCAAAAATATCACAATCTAATTGACAGTGTTATAAGCGGTTAAATAATTACTGAATAAAAAATATATATATATATATAATTTAGCATATATCACTTGCCAGTTGCCACTTATCTTGATTTGGTATGTATCTCTATCTAATTCACTTAGATCTATATTTTCTTTTATCTTATCAGTTGTCACTTGTAAATCCAACCAAATAAACCCTAAATATAAGCTCAAGAAAATACCTCCTCTTTGAAGGGGATATGTTATTTCTTTGTAATAAACAACCAAACGCAGTTTGTATCTGTTTCCATAATTCTCAGCCTGTTGAACTTTAAAATTAATTAATAAAATTATTCATACGATGCACAGAAAAAATTAAAAAATTATGAGAATAATAAATATTAAAAATTAAAAAAATTTGGAAGATTAAACAATGAAAAAAATATTATTAGATAAAAAAAAATTGATGAAAGAACATGAAAAAAAAATTTTAGAAGACCAATTAAAAGATCTTACTCATAGATTTTATATCTTTAAAATTTTAAAATTAATTACTTAAAATAATAAAAATATTACAATATTTAAGATTCATACTAACATTATTTATTACATAATCATTATTTATTAAAATAAAATATCATTTTCATATAAAGTTAAACTCTACATATTAAATTTAAACAATAATTCTCTTTTTAAATATTATAATAAATAATGAATAATAAATTTAACTAAAAAATTAGGTGGTGGATGTCGTTATCCATTCATGTCGGTGGTGGATGTCGTTATCCATTCATGCTTTGATACCGTTCCAATTAATTCAAAAGAGCAACAACATAGTGAGACCCACTTAGCCACTTTATAAAATAATATAATAATAATAAAAAAAACCCACTTTATGAGACCACTAGGAAAACAAATCGTTGCTTCAAAGTTGATAAGGGTTTTGGGGTCTCTAAGGGATGCGTATAATAATAATAAAAAACCCACTCTATGAGACTACCAGGAAAACTAATCATTGCTTTAAAGTTGATAAGGGCTGTGGGGTCTCTATGGCATGCGTCTGTCCTGGGCCAAACAAACAGCGCTTTCTCAGCGAAGCATCAACATTCGATGGAGATTGGGGCTTTAGAGGATGTTGGCTGAAGTTGTAGAAGATAATGGTTGGGGTTTTAGACAAATAGTTGAGAGATTGTTTAAGCTAAGAGAGAGGGAAGCGATGAAAAGAGTGAAGAATGAAGAGTGGCAATTCTTGTTGTTTTTTATTTTACATTTGGACAGGGGTTAAGGAAAAAAAATAAGAGAAATTAGAGATTTATTAATCTTATTTATATGAAAGTTTTATAAAAAAAAATTAAGTAATTATTTAAAATCTGTTTTTATTAAATTTTAATAATATTTTAAAACTCTTTTAATTTAAAAAATTTATAATATCCTTATTAAAAAAAATTATTAATTATTCTTCTATGTTTTTCCCTTCTCGTTTCTTCCAAATTTTAAAGATAGAGTAGCATTTATGGGCAGAGCAAGCGAGTACACGAGTATCTTCATGTCCAAGCTTCTCATAAGTCATAAGTATGTAGCCCTTAGACAGACTTAAACTCCGTGCAAAAATAATGTTGAAATGACTTTCAAAAAGTAAAATAAGATTCTCCTTTTAAAATGAGAAGATATACAAATTCATGGTATTTGATTATTGTTCCATTCCTTGGTACTTCACGCTAATGATTGGTAGGATTTACCGTTAACTAGGATATTCCTCAAAATTTGATCATCGTACATAATGTTCTTGGAATGTGTTGATGTGATTCAAGCTAGATGACCCATTTTTTAGTTAATTAGTTTACATTCAGGTAAGCATGTTTAAAAGAAATGTTAGGTGATTGACTTATGCATGAGTTAAGTGTGTTTGATATATCGTCTAAGAAACACTAATAGATGACCAGCGACATTAAGTCTTGAATTACTTTTTCTAAACGCTTATTGAAAAATATGAAGTATGAATAAATTTTTAAATAGGTTGTTGATAAAAATCTAAATTAAATAGATAAATAATTATTATTATCAGTTAATTCTTTCAAAAGTTTAAAGTTATATTTAATTTTCACGTTATTGTATTATAAACGGATATTTGATCCAAATTACTTTTGTTAAAATGCGGTCTATCGAACATTTGTCCTTCATAAGTTCTTGAACCAAACTTAACTATCAAATAAATTTTTTTGAATAATTTTATATTTTTAACTGTTTTCATCACAGGTCTAATTCTGGGAAGCATTTGAGGGACTATTAGTATGAACTAAGTCAATTTCATCTCCGATCCATAATTTCAAAGTTTCTTCAATTTGATTTGTCTCAGTAATCATTCATCAGTTAACTCAATTTCGTCATTTGACTCATTTTAGCGATAAGTCTTTCGGGCCCAGCGTAGACTTTTTAACATATATTATTACTTCTTTCATTTCACATAGCTGGATCGGCATGATGAATCAAGGCCTTCTAGATGCCATAATATAAGTATAATTATGTCTAATCTGTAGAGACATTTTACGAGACTTCTTACGTATATATATAGTTATTTCTAGTTTCAGTATATAACTTAAAAATGGGAAGCACAATTTGCACACATACTGGATTTCTTTTCTACATTTACATCACTCTTTGGTCTTTACTAATTAAAGTCTCATGTGAGACTCACATGTAAAAAGGACTAGAAGAATAATTCTTTCGGGCATATAAAATCACTCTTCCAAACATTAGTATATGCACCAAATTTGTTTTTTAAAAAAATCACAACTCCTCCTCTATTTCTTTATCTATTATTATCTATTAACAATAAAGCCTGTAATGCTATCAAATAAACTGTAATATATATATATTATATATATATATATATATATATATATATATTTTAATTTTAATTTATTATTAGTGTCAAATTTTTTATAAAATTATCTAATCATATATTATTATATTATTAAAAAAATTATTTTTTTAAATAATATTATCATAGTCATATTTATTAAATAATTTAATAATATATAATTAGATAATAATATAAAATTTTTATATTAATAATAAATTAAAATTTAATTCTAACATTTTTTAATAAAAAATTAATTAATTATTTTATTTTAAATTATTTGATTTGTATCACTCGAATTTAGTCTAGTAATTAATTGACTGTTATTATGCATACAAAGAAATGCTTGTAGTTGCGTTTGTGGACCGAAACGAAAGGAAGGGTGTGCCTTGGGCAAAATCCGATTAGACACGCAAGAAAGAGATGCTGCATCTACAGGGTTGTGCCGTTGACAGAAAGCAGTGTCAGCACGTGAGGATGGCGCAAACATTTAATATAACAAAATATACTAAATTAAACTGGAATATTGGTGGAGATTCTGTGCCATTGAATTTTCCCGTATTTGTGGCTTCCTTCATCCATATCTAATATCTTTCAGCACTCAAAGGTAAAAATAATTTCATTTTAATAAATAATTATTCAATCGACATTAAATTTTCAAAAAATTAACAATAACTATTAAGTATAATGATAAATAAATTATATTTTTTTAAAAAAATTAAATTTAAAATTTTAAATAAAATATTTATTTAAAGGATCTTTTTTAATTATGATAATACTTAAAAAATTAATCTCATAATAATTCTTTTAAGATGTCTTAATTAAAGATAAAAGAATTTTTAAAAAATGGTTTAATTTTTTTTTGACTTGTAAAAAAATTAATTAATTTTAAAATTACATCATTTTAATTATTTTATTTCTATTTTAACCTATTTTTACATTTCACACATAATACATAAAACTCCTTTATAACTTAAAAAGTAAAATTATTATGATACTTTAATTTTATATTCTGAAGCATGTATTTTTTATAAATTAATAAAAAACTTATTTATTCATTACTGATTTTCATAGAAAACATTAAAAATTTATAAAATATTATTAACAATTAACAACATATCGAATAACTTTTTTTTTTTTAGTGTACTCAGAATATTATTTCAGAGGACAAAAGACTGGTTCTTTACAGGAAGGAGACTTACTAACAGCGCATATTCCATTCACATCCACTGAAAATCGAATCCTATACATGATGCTTAAAGAATCTAAATTATTTTCACTTAAATTAATGTATGTTAGTTATTTAACAACTATTTAAAATATAAAAAAAAATTATCAAGTAGTTGTAACTTTAAAAACATTATTTATCATATTTCGGTATTCATTCTTTTTTCTTGAGTATTATACTTTAGCTAATTTGATAAATACTTATTAATTATTAATTATATTTTTTACACTTTAAGTATGTATTATAAAAAATAATTATTAAAAAAATATTTTAAATATTGATATCCTAAACATAAATCAGAATACCATATCAATACGGAAAAGAGACATCTACATGATATACATATCCCTTTTCGCATTTTCAACTCTTTTGCGAAATAGCCTTTCACGGTTCATACTCTGTAGTTCATAATTGCGCTGTCATCGGCGCTGTCATCGGTCCATTGGTGGCCCACGCCATTTAATACGTTGTCCCGTGGGTTGGCATGGCAATGGGAAGATGGGAAGATAGGGACGAGTTTTCTTTTATCTCATCCCTTACTTTTTATTTATTGTGAAAATTTATTCTTATTCGTCCATATAATTTTTAAATAAAAAAATTTGAATATGTCTTACAGTATAAATAAAAAGTTCACATTTTATTCGTATTTATAATTATTTTAATTATAAATTTATAAATAAATAATTAAAATATAAAAAATAATTATAATATAATATAAATAAAAATATATATTTTAAAAATAATATAAATTTTAACAAGTCAAAAATTAAATAAGTTAATATATGATCATTTTTTAAATACAATAACATGATTAATTTTAAATATAATAAAGTTATAAAAATTAAAATATTAAATATAAAGTTAATAAAAAAAATAAAATCCAAAACTTACTCTTAAATAATTTTCTATCATATAATCAATTCTTCATCATTCTTCTTTTTCTTATCATTAATTATAATATAATTTATAAAAATTAAAATATTAAAATATTAAAAATACAGAATAGAGCAGGCAGATCATTGATCTTGCTATTAGTTTTATTATAATATGAATAAAATCGTCAATTTAAATAATTAAAATTAAATTAAATCCAATTAAATTCAATTAAAATTAAATAAATTTTTTCATCCAGTCAACTAAGATCACAATAATTTCAGTCGTAAAACTTCTACTATCATATAAAAATGGAGATAACAGATGTAACGTTGATTGAAGAGAAAACGAAAAAACCTTATTAGAAAGAGATAATAATAGATGACTTCAATTATTTGACCAAAATCCAAGCCACAGATTATTTCTTCCTGTCAGCGGCCTGCATGCTATTTATCTTCTAGATTGGTGCTGCTGAAATATATGCATTAACAAAAATTGCCATTATTTCTTTCCGCGCAGACATTATCATGGTCCACATTTGGAGTCAGCGTTATCCAACTTTTTTTTAATTAAAATATTTTTATAAAATTTAATCTATTAAACTGTTATATAAATTTAATATTTTTTAAGATAAAAGTGATAATAATATAATTTTTTTATAAAATTAATATAATTTTAAAAAATTAAATTATAATTTTTATATTTAAAAAGTATAAGTTACTTTGATTGCACCATCATTTCGTAAGTCAGCATTATCCAACTCTGCTAGCACAATTTGCTCTTCCATTATGTGGTCAGAATTGCTGTCGTAATAATCTTTCGCATCCATATATTCTCGACGGGTGGTTTGTGGCCATATTGTAGCAAGATAAGGGTTGGGTGTTATATATTATTTTAATGAATGGAAAACTAATGTACTTGGTAGATAGTTTTAGCTTAAACGAACATTAATGATATAATCTCTTATTGTCATTAATTACTGAGATAATTGCACAAAACCAGTTCAATCTTCTCGGCTTTGACAATTACAAGTATTATAATGGACATGGTTCTTCAATTACAAATGGAAAGGGCAAGGTCTCTAGTGATATTGGTTGAAGCTTGTCATGTTATAAATATGTATTACTTATTTATATTATTAATAAAAATTAATTTTAATTTTTTATTTCATATTTTAACACAGACAGTCTTCAATCTTCAGCCCTTTTATGTTATTGTTTTTAAGTTAAATATAAATATATATCATTCCTTCATTTAAAATAATAAATAACCAACAAAAAATGAAAATGTTATATTTTCAATTAGATTTTTTTTATTTTTCCTATTTCTTATTTATTTGTTGTCTCTATTATTAAAAAAATAATGATATCCACAATCATTTGAGCTCATTTTTTTATATCTATTTTTAGTTATTTTTCTTATGTTTTATGTATTTTTTTTCATATCATTTTTTTTAATTTGTGTCTTTTTCATTAATATATATATATATATATATATATATATATATATGTGTGTGTGTGTGTGTGTGTGTGTGTATGTATGTATGTGTGCGCGAGTGTACATTTTTTCAATTCCAAAATATACATCTCTGCAATATGCAGCAGATTAATTAACTTGCCAATGTCTGTAGAAATTTGAGTCCATCAAATGAATGCTCATTTTATTAAGAAGAAGAAGAAAAAATTCCCAACTAACTGACAAATTTGGAAATTCTGATAAATTGGCTGAACCCACTGAAAGCAACCACTTATGACTTTATACACACTAGTTTGGAGCCTCCTTGCACGGGCAATCAAAGTTTCTATATGATCTTTATTACAGATTGAGGTGATTGAAGTTTGTCTCTTTAATAGTATCACACTCAAAAAATGCAAAGATCATAATTTCTCATTAAAAAACACAAAGTATAATTACAATTGTCCAAGACTTTGCCAGCCTATGTGTACGTGTGTGTGTGTATGTATGTATATATGTGCACGCGAGTGTACATTTTTCCAATCCCAAAATATACATCTCTGCAATATGCAGCAGATTAATTAACTTGTCAATGTCTATAGAAATTTGAGTCCATCAAATGAATGCTCATTTTATTAAGAAGAAGAAGAAAAAATTCCCAACTAACTGACAAATTTGAAAATTCTGATAAATTGACTGAAAGCAACCACTGATGACTTTATACACACTAGTTTGGAGCCTCCTTGCACGGGCAATCAAAGTTTCTATATGATCTTTATTACAGATTGAGGTGATTGAAGTTTGTCTCTTTAATAGTAATCACACTCAAAAATGCAAAGATCATAATTTCTCATTAAAAAACACAAAGTATAATTACAATTGTCCAAGACTTTGCCAGCCTATGTGTACGTGTGTGTGTGTATGTATGTGTATATGTGCGCGCGAGTGTACATTTTTCCAATCCCAAAAATATACATCTCTGCAATATGCAGCAGATTAATTAACTTGCCGATGTCTATAAAAATTTGAGTCCATCAAATGAATGCTCATTTTATTAAGAAGAAGAAAAAAAAATTCCCAACTAACTGACAAATTTGAAAATTCTGATAAATTGGCTGAAAGCAACCACTTATGACTTTATACACACTAGTTTTGGAGCCTCCTTGCACGGGCAATCAAAGTTTCTATATGATCTTTATTATAGATTGAGGTGATTGAAGTTTGTCTCTTTAATATAGTAATCACACTCAAAAATGCAAAGATCATAATTTCTCATTAAAAAAACACAAAGTATAATTACAATTGTCCAAGACTTTGTGCCTATGCGTACGTGTGTGTGTATGTATGTATAAATGTGCGCGCGAGTGTACATTTTTCCAATCCCAAAAATATACATCTCTGCAATATGCAGCAGATTAATTAACTTGCCAATGCTTGTAGAAATTTGAGTCCATCAAATGAATGCTCATTTTATTAAGAAGAAGAAGAAAAAATTCCCAACTAACTGACAAATTTAAAAATTCTGATAAATTGGCTGAAAGCAACCACTGATGACTTACACTAGTTTGGAGCCCGTTCCTTGCACGGGCAATCAAAGTGCAAAAATCAAAGTTTCTATATGATCTTTATTACATATTGAGGTGATTGAAGTTTGTCTCTTTAATAGCAATCACTCTAAAAAATGCAAAAGATCATAATTTCTCATTAAAAACACAAAGTATAATTACAATGTCCAAGACTTTGCCAGCCTATGTGTACGCGTGTGTGTGATGTATGTATATATGTGCGCGCGAGTGTACATTTTTCCAATCCCAAAATATACATCTCTGCAATATGCAGCAGATTAATTAACTTGCCAATGTCTGTAGAAATTTGAGTCCATCAAATGAATGCTCATTTTATTAAAAGAAGAAGAAAAAAATTCCCAACTAACTGACAAATTTGAAAAAATTCTGATAAATTGGCTGAAAGCAACCACTGATGACTTTATACACACTAGTTTGGAGCCTCCTTGCACGGGCAATCAAAGTGCAAAAATCAAAGTTTCTATATGATCTTTATTACAGATTGAGGTGATTGAGTTTGTCTCTTTAATAGTAATCACACTCAAAAATGCAAAGATCATAATTTTTCATTAAAAAACACAAAAAGTTAATTACAATTGTCTAAGACTTTGTGCTTATGCGTACGTGTGTGTGTATGTATGTATAAATGTGC
Source organism: Castanospermum australe (assembly GCA_019955255.1). NCBI lineage: Eukaryota > Viridiplantae > Streptophyta > Magnoliopsida > Fabales > Fabaceae > Castanospermum > Castanospermum australe. The sequence goes on from NSJW01000067.1 coordinate 62,753, forward strand.
GCGGCGAGTGTACATTTTTCCAATCCCAAAATATACATCTCTGCAATATGCAGCAGATTAATTAATTAACTTGCCAATGCCTGTAGAAATTTGAGTCCATCAATGAATGCTCATTTTATTAAGAAGAAGAAGAAAAAAAATTTCCAACTAACTGACAAATTTAAAAATTCTGATAAATTGGCTGAAAGCAACCACTGATGACTTTATACACACTAGTTTGGAGCCCGTTCCTTGCACGGGCAATCAAAGTGCAAAAATCAAAGTTTCTATATGATCTTTATTACAGATTGAGGTGATTGAAGTTTGTCTCTTTAATAGCAATCACTCTCAAAAATGCAAAGATCATAATTTCTCATTAAAAAACACAAAGTATAATTACAATTGTCCAAGACTTTGCCAGCCAACATCATATATGAAAATTCATAAACGTTGGAAGAGGGACTAGAGAGATGAGAAATTTTTAGATAGATATTAATCTTATATTGATACACGTTAATTAAGAGGAGACTGGAGATTGAGACTGAAGATGAGAATTATGAGAGAATAAAGTAGCCAAACGTAAAAATGAATCAAGCTGCATGTGGACTTCACTTCAAGTTAGGTTCAATTCAAACTCAGGTTGCAGTGTAGTTAAACTAATATTGACCTATAAAGATTTAGATTTTGATTAATATATATGTTATATTATTATAGATACTAATGAGTATATATGTATATGGCACAAATTATAAGTATGTATCTATAGTTAACAAAATTAAATATAATATACAATCATTCAAGATGACAACCGTGGGGTTTGGATTTGAAGTGAGAAGAAAAGGTACTTAATTAAAAAGCTTTTTAAGAATGCATGTCCCCTCCTTATCTCCTCCTTCCTCTCTCAAAATTTTATTTTTCTTTTTGGATTGAAGAAGAAGCAAAGAAAAATTATATATTTTAAATTAAATAAGAAAAATAATTCCTTTTTACTCTACTTTAAAAGTTTATTAAGAGTAATGCAACTTACATGTGATTGTGTAAAACTAAATTGTAAGTTTGGTTAGTCTCCATTTAAAGTGATCGTGTTGATTGAGACAACTGCACTGCACTTAAATGCCATCATCTTTGACAATGTGAACAAACTAATCTTTAATGACCTATCAAAAGAGGATCTAAGAATCGATCAGGTATTAATCTTTTAATATAATTAGCCTGCGTGATGTATGAAATTTTTTGTACATTAATATTTATGATTTATTTTTTAACAAATATTATCAATATTTTTATAATATTTAATTAATTTATGAATTAAATATTTGTACCGAGAGCTGCATATATCTATCTATGCAATTTAATAATTTATCTATTTATTAATTGTCCTAAAGATAGGGACGCTAGTAGTGGACGAAAGATCTGCCGATTATAAGTAGGATGCCATAGCCAATATGCGCTTATCTATATTTTAATTTATGCAAGTGACACATAGAACTGTTAAGAACGATTTGAATTATATTGTACGTTAAGTTAAGGAATATTCTATTATATTACTTTTTATTTATTGTGCATCTATTATAGATTACTCTAGAGTATTGACAAATTAAGTAGTAATCTAGTTTTGTCTAATGTTGATGTCCATTCATGTGCAATCTTGCAATGCTAATTGGGTCAATCAATCATTAATTTATTACGTATGAACAATACAAAAAGAAAAGTTAAAATACAGATCTTGAGAATAATTAATGACAAAAAATTGTAACATTTCGGAATGATTTTCATCAAAAGAATATTTTGAAACAAAATGAGCTTTTATCTTTAACAAGATGTTGGGAACAAAAAAAAAAAAAACAACTAATATCATTATAGAGAGCGGAAAACAGTTGCTAGAGTCTTACGAATTTTTTTTTTTTTTATCAAACAAAAATTAATAAGAAGTTTCAGGTAGCCATAAATTATTATTTTGGTGAAGTAGTTAGTTTTTATAAAAAAAATAGGAAACATTTAATGAAAGGGTAATGTCAGACGTACACACAAACATTAATGATACAAATATTCATATTTTTTATATATGTATTATTATAGTTATTTATAAGTTTGTGTTGAGGTACATCGACACTAATTGTTTTACAGACTAATATGCAATTCAATAATTTTATATAAATGCGTTTTTTTTTCTATTGTTAAATATTTTTTAAATAACAATAATTACATATACATTTTACTCATATGTGGCTATCATTGTTTTTGATGAAAATCTCCTTCTAAATAAGATTTTTTGTGCTTTTAAAAAGTGTATAGTTGAGTTGAACTCCAATTATGTTCACGTTCAATAATAAAGAGTGGCTATGGAGTTTGACTTAAAGCAGAATCCGTTCACATGAAGATGCCGCAACAATTAATTGGAATCTTTTGAGAGATTCATCCTATTTCGTTGTCCCTATCAATAAATAAAGTTACAAAACAAGATAACAAAAACATATATATTAGATTAAGGTTAAGAGTATATAAATGATTTAATTATTTTTATGGAAAAATGATAGTGAGGATATGTTACGCTCAAATGCCAAACGGAGCTGATTCACTTAATTAATTTTCTATTTATGCTTTATCGTAAGTTAAGTTTGATTATTAGATTCTTTGTTAAGAAATCATCTATAAGTATTCTTATAAATATTTAATTAATTTGAAAATATGTCTTTATTCTATGAAGATTAAACCCTTGTACATAGGATAATAAAGTTTGAATCTCTTTAATTAATTAAGCCAACCCACATTAATAATTTATTTTTAATTTATTATTAATATAAAAATATTTTACATTATTATCTAATCACGTATAAAAATATTATTAAGATAATTTGACTATAATAATAATTATTTAAAAAAAATTTAATTTTAATTTATTATTAATATAAAATTTATAATATTATTATTTAATATATATATTATTTAATATTTAATTTTTTAAATAATTATTATTTTAATTATTATTTTTTAATAATTTAATAGTTTATGTATAAAATTTTTTATATTTTTAATAAATTAAAATTAAATTATTTAAAAATATAAATTCTTATAATAATATGACATGATTAGACATAGCGTAACATAGAATTGTGCGCCATGCCACAACCTCGCACCGATAGAAAGTTAGAAACATAGTGGTGGTGGGGTCCATTCTGAAAGTCCACCGTCAAATATTCCCGCAGTGAAGGCAAGTTAATGCATTCTAAAAAAACGTCGCTCCAAAAGTTCTCGGAAAAAGAATACAGGTCATGCGTTTACATGAGTGCCCACAACGGAATATAGATGAGCCCACTAGACACTGTCACACTAGAGATCATGAAAAGTCCTTGTTAATGGTCAGATTACTAATCAAAATTGAATTGAAAACAATAAACAGAGAATCCAGCACTAAAATTACCCATGATTTCAGCAAACTACACCCACCAAGTGAATACAAGGTCACCATTTAATAATGCGTAGGGTGTTGTTGAAACTTGAAACTAGTTTTGGACTTAACTATTTCACACCTTGAAAAAAAAAAACAGAAACAAAGATACTTTCATTTATAAAACTATTACGAAGACATGAAATTGGAAAATTTTAAACCGTGACAAGTAGATACTTAGATTAGTATGTTTTGAACCAAACTTACAAAAAACGTTGTCACATTTTAATGTAGACTCATAATAAACTGAATTATTATAAGAATGATATTTCGTAGCATTATTAATTGCTTCTAAATTATGTTTTAATCATTAACAATTGATTAGCATGATATTGAATCTTAGTTTGCTCTCTGTATGATATGTGCTTCGTGGCCCCGAAACTCAGTTTGGAGGTTTTACATCTTGGCCTGGCTAGCACACGTATGATCGAGTAGTGTTAGAGACCTTTTTTTTTCCCTTAAATACACACACATAACAATTAGTATATGTTTGGTAATAAATTAATTTTATAAAAAAATTGATTTTTTAAAAAAGTTTTTTTAAAAAAATTTTAATTATAAATTATTTTAACTACAAAATAAATTAATCCAAACATACATTGTATTTTTTTTTAAGAATATATGATTTTATATAAATATATTATTTTAAAATTATAATATCACTCACATAATATTGAGTATAATTTTTATTATATATGCTATACTTGATGTTATGAATTTAATTTTTTTTCACAATACCTCTTTTATTAAAAAAAAATAATTGTTTTTTAATTTCATTAATTTAACTTTTTAAAACTCCAATGCTTGAATGTGTTCAGTTTGGCATTTGGTTTGTCAAAAACTCGCTCAACATCTCTCAAACTCACAGTGAAGCAATTACATGATGTTTGACAAATATTACTTTTCATTCATTCTCACCATCCTTTCTTCTAAAACAAGTTTGAGTAAAAGTAATAAGTTGTTGCTTTTACATTACAACAAAAGTTAATAAATTTTTTTTTTGATATTTTTAATTTCGATATTTTTTTACAGCACCTATTTTGTCTATTTTTACTATTAATTCATATCCGTTTTGATAAAAATATATGTAGAAGTAATTTTGATTAAAAAATATTTATTTTATAAAAATTAATTTTTAAATAAAAATTTATAAACATAAATTATTTTACTTCAAACTTACTTTTAACTAAAATTAAATTTACAAAATCAAATTCTAACATATCTAATTTGGTATTTGTGCAGCCCAAACCTTAGTTTAGAAGGTGTAAACCATGATTTTGATTTCAAATAATATGTTTGACAAAATTATAGTTGAGATGTATTTCAACATGATTTTGGTACTAAATCATGATTTGAGTGGAAGTGAAAAAAGTTATTTTCCCTTTGAGTCTCAAATCATGGTTTGCAAACTAATTATTCAAACAAATTCTAATAAGAGAGTATAATTAAGTCTACAATAATATTATTCATACACTATATTTCTACTCATCTCCTTTTACACCCTCCGTCAAAAAAAAGGAAAAACAAAGTAGGTTTTTCTCTATTTTTTTTTTCATAAAAAGAAAAGGTGTAAAAGAAAATATATGAAAATATGATATATGTGTACCACAATATTCAAGTTTGTCGTTACTATTATGTAATAATAAAAATAAAAAATAGTCAATACCAGCTTATTATCGTTAACAATACTTTGATTACGAAATGTGTTTATTAATAATTTAATATAAATACAATATTGATTTTGTTAACTAATATGTCTAGATGCAATATACTATATATAGAGTACGTAACGAACAAGACTCTCACCGAAGTTAAACCAAACTCCCTTTTGAGTCTCAGCAGAGAGGCAGGGACAGACAAGACGCAAGGAGAGACCAACGCAACAAAAGCACACCTCATTTCCTCAAAACCTTAACCCGACCAACCCAAGACCACCACCACCCCACTCCTTTCTCCTTCTCTCATGGCGGCCGTCGCCACCACCACCGCCACCAACACCACCGCGAGCTTAGACCTCGAGAAGCTTGCCGCCGTGGACGAAGACGAGCTGTCTCCCATTGAGGAGGTCCGGCTGACGGTGACCAACACCGACGACCCGACCCAACCGGTGTGGACCTTCCGGATGTGGTTCCTGGGTCTGCTCTCGTGCTCGCTCCTGTCCTTCCTCAACCAGTTCTTCGCCTACCGGACGGAGCCCCTCATCATAACGCAGATCACTGTTCAGGTGGCCACCCTCCCCATCGGGCACTTCATGGCGGCGGTGCTGCCCACCACCAAGTTCAGGATCCCCGGGTTTGGGTCGAAGGTGTTCTCGCTGAACCCAGGTCCGTTTAACATGAAGGAGCACGTGCTGGTGACCATATTCGCCAATGCCGGGAGCGCATTCGGATCCGGGTCGCCTTACGCCGTGGGTATTGTGAACATAATCAAAGCCTTCTATGGCCGGAGCATCTCCTTTTCGGCTTCCTGGCTCCTCATCATTACCACTCAGGTCCCCACTCACGACCTTTTTTCTTTTCTTATTTTTAAATTTATTTTTTCTTTCAATTATTTTCTTTTTATTAAAAAGCATATATCAGTCATGGAGGGATTTTTTTTTTCTTCAATAAAAATGGTTATTCGTTGCTCTCAGTCTCAATCTCTTGCTCACATTATTTTACTTAAACATCCAGTTATACGATTTGGCAGTAATTTGTTGTTTTCTTTCGCAATTCCTGGACCCTTTCTTTCTAATCTTTTTTCTTTTGTTTTATTTTATTTAATTTATTAAACTTTCGGGGCTACTCAATGGCACAATTATATTCTTGCATGATTTTCGTATTAATCTTTTTTTTATACATCATTTTAATCTTTACTCTTATACTCAACAGTAATTACAAATAAAAATATAATATTCTTCTAAAGTATGATTACTTTATTGAAAATTTTATAATAACAAGAATCCCTGTTTATTTATCATAGAATAATTATATTTTTTATAATGATTACATTGTGAAAAACGATTATTTTAAGAATAATTTCTAAAAAAAGGTGACATATTAAATCATAATGTAATATGTATTTAAATTATTTTATTTTATTTTTAAAAAAATTATAATTAAAATATTTAAGAGAGAGTATTCAATTAAAATTTTTTTAAATATAAAATAAATTAATCTAAATATGTGTGTAGTTTCTAGTTTAAAATCTTTCCAATTATAAATTTATAATGATGGTGTTGTGTAAGCTGTGATATTATTTTTACACTTGATTATTGAGGTGTTTGAGTGCATGTTTGATAAAATTGATTTTTTAAATAAAATAAAATTTTTTTAAAAAAATTTTAAGTATAAATTTTTTTAAATATAAAATAAATTTCTTTAAATATATATTCATATATTTATATTCTTGTTTTTTTATTTTTTTTAAGAGAAGATAAGAAATTAAGAATACAATAGACCTGGGAGCCCTTGGTGGCGCGCCGGCTGCTGTGCGTAACAGTAAAAGTTTGAATTAATTTATTTTATGATTAAAATAATTTATAATTAAAATTTTATTTAAAGAATTTTTAGAAAACCTAATATTTCTTTAAAATAAACTATTGTCAAATATACATTTATTTTTAAATAAAAAGTTATTTTTTATGTTATTTTTTATAAAATTTATTTAAAAAATAAATAATATTTTTATATTACAAATTCACATGTATGTTTAATATAAAGATGAAAATAAAGATGAACATTTTATAGATATTATTCATGAAATTTTCATCTTTTTATTTTTACTCCCATATGAAATTTATCTTTAAGAATAAGATTATGTTTTTTTTTTTAATTTTTTTTCCAAGGAGGTCCTCGGGGACTTGGGGGGAATGGGAAATGGGATTTGGGGATCGAACTATGACTGGGGGAGGTGCTATGTGAGCTGAGGCTCACTGGTAAGACTATATCTTTAGAGTAGCTTAGAATATCCATTTTTTTTCTTATATTTTTTTTTAACTGATTCACGGCTTCATGGTGTGTGCTCCAGGTGCTAGGATACGGATGGGCTGGGTTGCTAAGGAAGTACGTGGTGGAACCGGCGCATATGTGGTGGCCCAGCACCCTCGTCCAGGTCTCACTTTTCCGGTACGCGAAAAGAACAACTCTTTGATAATTGATCTCTATTTTCTTTAAATAGATTATTTTTTCGAATATGCATGTTCTTCCATACTTCCTTTGGCGCAGTCAATGTTTGTGGAGAGTAGATAGATTTTCTTCAATTAAGATCAAGTGCAGTTACAAAACAGTTAATGGATTTTTTTTTTAAAAGATCTATTAATTGTCCAATGACGTTTAAATTAAACCTAAATTATCAAATAAATTAAACGAATCTTCATTATCTATGCTCATATGTTGGCATAAAGAGAGGGAGAATGAAAGAGAGAATGCTTTTTTTGTAATTGATGAAGAGTGAGCGGGGCCATATAAGAAGATTAATTTTAGTCTGAGTTCAACCCACCCAGTTGACTTCAATACCAAGAACGTTAATGTCAGTTTACCATTTAAGCTTGCTTGCATTCACACGGCACAAATCCGGGGTCACTGCTCCATGGATTAACTTCACAATTTGGCTTGCCGTACAAAGTGGAAAAGAGAGAATGGCTACGGCACGCGCTAAGAAGCTGCTGCATTTGACCTATGAGTCTAGTTTCGAAAGCAATTGGAACTTATTTTTTACCCAAACAAAAATAAAAATATGATCTAATTTTTGATTGATAAGATTATTATTTTTTAGTTGACTTGGATTCAGACAGTTGGATAACCCTTATGGTTAGTATGGGTACACTGTTAGGAATAAAGTAAAAAATTCATCAATTTTTTTTTTTTGTATAAATTTTTGTATAGAACTCATCCTTCGGTTTTTACCCAATCGACCCTTATAGGAAAGGTAGGATATTTGCTAGTCATGTGCCTACTAAATATGTGGTTTGCAACTTTGTGCTCAAACTCGGCTTAAATTATTGATGTTGATGGTGTTCTAGAATTTAACAAGGCCTTGATTAAAGCGGTGCTTAAGCCAATTTGCATTGAAAATGAAGGGGTTTAAGTCATACATGGTAGCCCTCCTTGTTCCTCGGAAGAATCACGTGGTCTAACAACTGAGTTTTTGAGCCACTGAATTTAGCTCAAGTGATTGATTGCAACACAGATTTGGCTTTTAGAAATTTTATGTCGCAGTATTTCTCTATGTAATATGGTACAACGTATGATCAGTGACAAAAAATAATTTGAATTAAACATTTCTATCTTTACTTGTTCTTAGAAAGCAAACCAAATAATTTCTATCTCCTAACTGGCCCTTAAAAGTATATATGAACTGTGTGCAAACTGTATCTACTGATGTCCTGAGCGATATATTTACATACAAACCTTGTTGATAATTGATATGCAGAGCTTTGCATGAGAAAGATGACCATCGACCTTCACGGGCAAAGTTTTTCTTCATTGCACTGGTTTGCAGTTTTTCGTGGTATGTGATCCCCGGATTCTTCTTCTCAACGCTCACAAACATATCATGGGTCTGTTGGATATTCTCCAAGTCAGTCACTGCTCAGCAGATTGGCTCAGGCATGAAAGGCCTGGGGCTTGGAGCCATTACGCTAGACTGGACTGCTGTGGCATCATTCTTGTTCAGCCCTCTTATCTCACCGTTCTTTGCCATTGTCAATGTTTTTGTGGGTTATGCATTGATAGTCTACGTTGTGATTCCCATAGCATACTGGGGCCTCAATGTGTACAACGCAAATAGGTTTCCCATTTTCTCCTCACACTTGTTCACTGCCCAAGGACAACAATACAACATATCTGCTATTGTCAATGACAAGTTTGAGCTAGATCTTGCAAACTATGAGCAGCAAGGCAGAATTCATCTAAGTGTGCTTTTTGCTCTGACTTATGGCTTCGGATTTGCCACCATAGCCTCCACCCTTACACATGTTGCTTGCTTCTATGGAAGGTAACGCTACTCAAGTTATTCAGCAATTATGTTTAATTGTTTACTATATCACCTTAATAAAATGACAAAAAACCAGGCTCTCTTAAATTAGGGATGTGATGTTATTGAATTTGAAAATTCTGGAACAAACGTGCGGTAGCATGTTCTAAATTCTATATTACTTTGGTTGTCAACAAATTAATGTAATTTATATGATATTAAAGATACTTTGCAATTGCATATTGTACAAACTAATGATTATGTGACATTCAAAGTAAATTCTCATAATTCTAGACTATTTACTCATGTAAGTTTGAGCATTTGAAATTTTATGCTTTACAGCATAACATAAAATATTTGTGTTAAAAAGAGAGATCGGATTAAACAATTATGATGCTTTTTCAGCAATTTTCTTATGGGTTCATGTGCAATTTAATGTTACAATTTATCTTAAGAAGATGTGTACACCATGTCACAGCAAAACATGCGGATGAAACATTAAAACAGCAAAAAGAACTTGTTTTCTTCACATTGCAGCTTAAATTTTTATAGAGCTATAAGCTATATCATTCAATTAATTTTTTTGTTTTAAAATTTTCATGTGCAACTAAAAATGCAGGGAGATTATGGGGCGCTATCGTGCTTCTTCGAAGGGTAAAGAAGATATCCACACAAAATTGATGAAAAGATACAAAGACATACCTTCTTGGTGGTTTCATGTGTTGCTGGGAGTGACGCTTGTGGTTTCTCTCATCCTATGCATCTTTCTAAATGATCAGGTTCAGATGCCGTGGTGGGGACTTCTTTTTGCTGGAGTCTTAGCCTTTGTTTTTACCCTCCCAATTAGCATCATAACTGCCACCACAAACCAGGTTAAAATCTTGAAACTTTTGCTCCCCTCTTACCTACCCCAAAAAGGGGAAAAAAGTCTTGACCTCTTTTCTTTTTTCCCCACAAGATGATAAAGCATATAAAATTTAATCTCTTTCCTGATTTATTTTATTTTTATACATTTATTTTATTTTTATACCTTTTCTGAATTACTTTGCATGGACAAGTTAGAAACTTTCTCTTTTCATGAGCCTTGTGACAAACTAGATACTGATCTTTTCTCAAAGAATACTCAACTTAGCATGCTTTCTCAATGATTAATTGTGAATCTAAGAACAGTTTAAGATTAGATGGAGCTATTAAGTTCGTATCCTGTATTGTATGTAATTTTAGCCAGGGTTTTAAACAATAAAATAACTACTCTGTTCATGGGACTGTAAAAATTCCAAGTTTTAACTATTGATCTTATGCTTTGTATACAGACACCAGGGTTGAATATCATCACCGAATATGTCTTTGGTATCATTTACCCTGGAAGACCAATAGCAAATGTATGCTTCAAAACCTATGGTTACATGAGTATGGCTCAGGCTGTCTCCTTCCTTAGTGATTTCAAGCTTGGGCACTACATGAAAATCCCTCCAAGGTCAATGTTCTTAGTTCAGGTATATTCTTCAAGTTCAATTCCACTCCCCTCCACCTCAAATTTTGTATAGTTCATATTGCTGGTTTATAATTATTTATTTTCTATGGTCAGAATATAGAAAAACAAAAAGCAAACAAATTAAAAAAAAAATGATAACCATAAGGCACAATTTGGAAACACCGCAACATAGAATGACCTTTAGGTAGCCAATAAAATAAAAGTCTTTGAAAATCATCAGTTGTCATACATCTCAACTACTGTGTCTGAGGTGGTTTTTGCTCCAACCAGATGCATGCATATCACACAGGTTGAGAGTAGGTACTAAATTTTTAACAAAGGAAACATTGAGTGAGTCACATCTGTAGTAAGTGCAAGAGTCTTTAACTAATGGGTTTAATTGTCTTTATTTTCATCATAACTTTTTCCTTTTCTTAATTCTTTTGGCAGGGCAGTTTAATTGATGGCTACGAACAGTTCTAGATTTAAAGTAACTATAATCACATTTTTTTTTAGCTGATCAACTATAATCACACTTACAAATAATTTAGGAAATACAAGTTTGTAAACAAAGCAGAAGCTAGTTTCAGTAGTACATGATAGCGATGCAATCATCCAATTACAATGACTTCATGACAAACTATTGATATGTTAATATGTTTAAACAGTAAATGAAAATTCCATACTATACAGAATTAAGAATATCAGATGCTTAAAAGGTTGGACTTCTACCAAAGCTTTATATAATCTTACAATGACAATTCCTAGGTCCTAATCTTTGCATCACATTCAAAACCATCTTCCATTATATACTAATTATTACATTTTGTCAATAGTTTCTAATGCACTCCATTTGTTCATACATGTATAGTTCATTGGTACAATGCTTGCGGGAACCATAAATATTGGGGTAGCATGGTGGTTGCTGAACTCTATCAAGAACATATGTCACGATGATGTCCTTCCGGAAGGCAGTCCCTGGACGTGCCCTGGTGACCGCGTTTTCTTTGATGCATCAGTTATCTGGGGTTTAGCAGGACCAAAGCGGATATTTGGTTCTCGAGGAAACTACAGTGCAATGAATTGGTTTTTCCTTGGAGGTGCAATAGGGCCAATAATTGTTTGGCTATTGCATAGGGCATTTCCCAGGCAGTCATGGATACCCCTAATTAACCTTCCAGTCCTCTTGGGAGCAACTGGAAATATGCCACCAGCAACACCATTGAACTACAATGCTTGGATTTTTGTTGGAACAATTTTCAACTTCTTTATTTTCCGTTATAGAAAGAAATGGTGGCAAAGATACAACTATGTTCTATCAGCAGCACTTGATGCCGGGGTCGCTTTTATGGCTGTACTACTTTACTGTTCACTAGGTATAGAAAACAAAAGTCTTACTTGGTGGGGAACTGATGGCGAACATTGTCCACTGGCATCCTGCCCAACAGCAAAGGGCATAGTGGTTGATGGTTGCCCAGCAAACTAATGATTATATGCCTCTTCAATGGTTTCATTACAATTGCACCACTTATGTAAAACACGTATTGAAAAATGCAAAATGTAACATAGAAAAGCTATATTTGTCCAGGAAATAGCAGTGTTATATGTTTATTATGTTTCTCATTTATGTATTTTCTTACTGGGGTATACATGGCTCTAACAATCTCATTTCAAGTAAAGAAATTCTTAGGTAAGCACATACCCGCATAGGCACTTAAATCAACTTTTGACATGTGTGCATTTATGATATTTAGAGATAGGTGCATTTATAACATGACTTACAAAATTTTACACATATTAAATGTTGATTTGAGTGCTTATTGGCACATGCCTACTTAATAATTTCTCTTAGATGAGAGAAAAAAAAAAGTGTAGTTCAAGTCAAATTCCAACTAACATCTTTATCAGTGTTGAATACGCACTGCACATGTGGGTTTCTGGTTTCAGTTCTATCAGACACAATAGAACTGCCTTCAGAATTTTGAGTCTCAATGGACACTTCAAAGGTAAAAAATTCATTGACTTGGCCACAAAGAAAAAGCATAATCCTGGATGTGGGAAAGGGGCTGGCGTACTTGCACTATGGAGTTAAACCTACAATTTATCACAGGGATATCAAAGCTACCAATATACTACTACTTGATGCAAATATGAGGGAAAGAGTTGCAGATTTTGGACTTGCTAAACTAAGCAGGGAAGGTCAATCTTATCTCACTACTAGAGTGGCTGGAACTCATGGATATCTAGCCCCGGAATATGCACTCTATGGTCAGCTGACAGAGAAGAGTAATGTATATAGCTTTGGTGTGGTTGTTTTGGAGATAATGTGTGGGAGGAAAGCTCGTGACTGGTCTTCATCAGATCGCCACAGGCATTCTTGACCACAGATTGGGCTTGGTCATTGGTGAAATCTGGGAATATAGAAGAGGCTTTGGATGCTTCCCTGTTAAAAGATGAGAAGTTTCCTAGTTCAAATCTTGAGAGCATAATGGTAAGGTTTTTGCTGGTAGGAATTCCATGTTCTCATGTAATGGGTGCTTTGAGGCTAACAATTTCTGATGCTTTGAAGATGTTGGAAGGTGATATTGAGGTTCCACAAATCCCAGATCAGGCCTATGCCTCTTGGGCATCCTTCATTTTACAATGATGGTAATACTTTTAGCATATCTCCAGCAAATTAAGTGGCCCATAAATTGCATAATGGAGAGAGATGCTTAGGTAATGAATAAGTTACCTTAATTCCTTACACTGCTTAAGCTGTAGAAAGGTGGAACCTATTTCCATTCTAAGGACTGCCCCGAGTTTAGTCAAATTTTGTGATAACATCAACTTCATTTGAATTTAATAATTTGATGAGTGATGAGTATCACTGTGTAAAGGAATTTCGTCCCGCCAACTGCTCTCAAGGTCTCAAGAATCTCAAGACTGAAGCTACCATGACAACTGGTCTGCTTGTGCACCAAGAGCTTCTATGCAGAGTGTTATGATGCGAACCAACAATGGGGAGGCTTGGGGAACTGTTAGCATTGTGAAAAAACTTAGCATTTAGGAAGGCATGAGTAGAAATTGTATCTCTTTAGATCAGCTAGCCACGAAACTAATATTCACTTAAATAGTTGGGAATAGGTATAGCATAAGAGGTTAGGAAATTGAAAACTTATCTTGTAAAAAGGTTACATTTTTCACTTTCATATATTATCTTCTTATTTTTCTTGTAAAGCAAGGTACAACTAAAGGCTCCTGTATAGAAAGGAAAATGTTAATTTTGGCTGTGATTTTGGTGCTAGTGGCGTTTTTACAAGTTGAAGTGACGTGGGTTGTTTTGCCTATTCCTTTCTCCTCAGCAAAGTCTTATGTTTTATGTTGTTTGTTCTTTCTTATGATATATTGGAATTTCCATAAATAGTTTACCTTTAATCACGTTGGAAAGTTGACGGCTACGCTTAAAACAGGTTCATTGGAGAGAGTTGAGCCCTTCAAAGGGTAAGTCCAGAATTTGCCTTCCTATTCTTTTTTTTTTTTTTTTTTTTTTCTCTTTTCATATGCTGGCCATTAAATAGACCGCAAAATCATTTTTGTCGTCCTGTGTTTTTTTGTCCGATTTATGTAAGATTTTTTAATTATTAGTTGCTTATAAATTATATTTTAATCATTAACAATTAATTAGCATTACATTGAATCTTAGGCAATGTTGGAGAGTTTTAACTAGAATAAAAGGAAGTGACTAATAATAAAATGAAATAAAAATGTAAGAAGTGGAATGAAAAGATACATGTTATAGTATTATTTAATTATTTGATAAAAGAACGAAGAGAGTTTGTCATTCTTATTTGAAAGTTACAATACAAGGAATATAATAAAAAGACTTCATGAATTTTATTTTTTAATTTTATCTCAATATAAAATGAGTAATTATTTATAAAATGGGTAAAATAGTAATTTAATTAATTTTTAATGATAATTTTCTCACTCATGCCATGTCATTTATTTCTTAACCTCTCAATTTGAAGGGATAATAAATTTGAGATTTTGAATGTAAAAAAAAAGGTCTTAAACACTTGGAGTCCCTCAATTGTTATTTTATTTTTTTTCTTTTAAATAACTTTTAAATACATATTTTATAATATTTGTGATGTCATTTTTTTGGCACTCCTTTAGTTACAATGCATCCGAACATTACCTTAGTTTACTCTCTGTGATATGTGCTTCATGGCCACCAAAATTAGTTTCGAGTTTTTCATCTTGGGTTGGCTAGCACTGTGAGTGATTTCCAAAAGAAAGAGTCACACGGCCATATCCAATGACATGGGCAAGCCGGGTTGCTACTAGGCAATGGATTTGCAAATAGAAACGGACACACGGCCATGTTCCAACACACTGCCAAACTGTGTAATGCCCAGCCAAGGAAACTCGTGCAAACAAAAGTGGAACGCCTATACAAGCGTGTGGGGGTGCATGGCCACACTGTCCAGCATTGTGGCATTGCGCAAAGTCAGATGCACCATGGCCTTGCGATACTAGTTCAGTGTTTAAACACTTTCATTTTTGAAAAGATATGATCGTTTATATAAACCTTTCATCTCAATAGTTATTTCTGATTAAGAAGGGATGTTCACAAGTTTATAAAAGGTTAGTTTCACTTACAATCAAAATAATTCAATTTTTCAATTTTTAAAATTCAAAAAATTTCAAATCAATCCTAGATTTTTTATGTGCGTTGGGAAAAAAAATAGAAACTATCCTTCTATAAATTGTTACCGTTGTCTTTGGCTTAATTTTGGAAGTACAAAACGAACTAAGTGTTCTTCATTATATCTTGTAGAAGATTCGTTAGTAACCATTTTATATTAAGAGAATAGAATTTGGTAGGGTGAATTAAACCTAAAAAAAAGTATTTTGTATACGACTTAAAGTGCACAACTTTCTTTAATTTTACATAAGTCTTCTCCAAAAAATCATTTTTTTTTAAAAATCACCACTAACAAGCACGTGTATGATCGAGTGGTATTAGATATTTTTTTTCTTAAACACACACACATAACAATTAGTGTATAGTTGTTTAGAATATATAATTTTATTATTTTAAAATTGAAATATCACTCACATAGTATTGAGTATAATTATGCTATACTTGATGTTATGAATTTAATTTTTTTTTACGAGACCTCCTTTATTAAAAAAAAATCAACTTATTAAATCTCCAAAGCCTTAAAAGCTAGAAAGAAAAAAAAATGTTTTTTAAGTTTCTTTTACCTGGTCATTTAAAAAAAAATTATTTTTTTGTAGTGTTACAAAATCGATAAATTATTAGTTATTTTTAAAAATTTATCATTGATATTAATAAAATGAGAGATGGTTTTGAATATTTTAATAAAAATAATAATTTAATCAAGTGTATTTATTATTTCTTGTAAACAGATTATTTAATTTGTATTTAAACTATTTAATGTCTTAATTAATTTTTATGCAAATACAAATAAAAAGAAAAAAAAAGGTAGAATTAAGTTTGCAGTAATGCTATTGATATATCACATTTTTACTGATCTGTCCTTACACCCTGTCTGTTTAGGATTTCTCCATTTTTATTTCTAAATAGAAAAGGTGTAAAAAGAAATATTTAAAAATGTGATCAATGAATTTCATTATTTTAAAGTGTGCACTTATTTTTAAGTAATAACAAAAATTAAAAAAATAAAAAATTATTAATTATTAATATCACCTTATTATCGCTAACGATATTTTGATTTTGAAAAATATGTTTATTAATATAAACAGAATATTAATTTTGTTAAAAACTAATAATATAAAATTTTAATTAAATCTTTTAAATATTATGTCAACATCACTTTGATTATTTAAAAAATATTAATATTAATTAAATTTTTAAATTATAAAAAATAATATTAAAATTATTTTTTATTATGTAAATAAAAATTAAATTAATATAATTTTTATAATTAAAAAATTAAATTAATATTAATTTTACATAATTAAGTGATTAAATTAATAATATTTTTTATGAATAAAAAAATTAAATTAATATTATTTTTTAAAAGATTATAATAAGATCACATTTTATAATTTAAAAATTAAATTAATATTAATATTTTTTTAAAATATCAAAAATAACGTCCACAAATTAGTGGTTTATTCTACGTAAATTGGAGCTGTATTCTATGTTTAGATACGATGTACCGTTGGTTTTGGTTTTCACCTAATTCACTTCTGTTCCTGCATTTCTGTCGGCAGCTTGCATGGGTGATGCCAGTAGAGTACCAAAGCCAGCTCTTTGTTTTCACCTTACATCTTAGGCTCTCTGTTTTTCTTTCTTTCCACTGTACCCAAAAAAAAAAAAACCTCTCTTGAAGTCTCAGCAGAGGCAGAGACAGACAAGACGAGAGAGATGAGAGATCAATGCAATAAAAACTATAAAAGCACACCTATGTTCTTCAACGGCTCAACCCAACCAACCCAAAACCACAGCCACCCCACTCCCTTCTCCTTCTCTCATGGCGGCCGTCGCCACCACCACCGCGAGCTTAGACCTAGAGATGCTAACCGCCGTGGGCGAAGACGAGCTGTCTCCCATTGAGGAGGTCAGGCTGACGGTGACCAACACCGACGACCAGACCCAATCGGTGTGGACCTTCCGGATGTGGTTCCTGGGTCTGCTCTCGTGCTCGCTCTTGTCCGCCGTCAACCGGTTCTTCGCCTACCGGACGGAGCCCCTCATCATAACCCAGATCACCGTTCAGGTGGCGACCCTCCCCATCGGGCGCTTCGTGGCGGCGGTGCTGCCCGACACCAAGTTCAGAATCCAATCAGATGCATGCACATCACACAGGTTGAGAGTAGGTACCAAATTTTTAACAGAGGAAACATTGAGTGAGTCACATCTGTAGTAAGTACAAGAATCTCCAACTAATGGGTTTAATTGTCTTTATTTTCATCATAACTTTTTCCTTTTCTTAATTCTTTTGGCAGGGCAGTTTAATTGATGGCTACGAACAGTTCTAGATTTAAAGTAACTATAATCACTTTTTTTTTTGCTGATCAACTATAATCACACTTACAAATAATTTAGGAAATACAAGTTTGTAAATAAAGCAGAAGCTAGTTTCAGTAGTACATGTTAGCGATGCAATCATCCAATTACAATGACTTCATGACAAACTATTGATGTGTTAAGATGTTTACACAGTAAATGAAAATTTCATACTATACAGAATTAAGTATATCAGATGCTGAAAAGGTTGGACTTCTACCAAAGCTTTATAATCTTACAATGACAATTCCTGGGTCCTAATCTTTGCATCTCACACACACAACCATCTTACATTGTATACTAATTATTACATTTTGTCAATAGTTTCTAATGCACTCCATTTGTTCATACATGTATAGTTCATTGGTACAATGCTTGCGGGAACCATAAATATTGGGGTAGCATGGTGGTTGCTGAACTCTATCAAGAACATATGTCACGATGATGTCCTTCCGGAAGGCAGTCCCTGACATGCCCCGGTGACCGCGTTTTCTTTGATGCATCAGTTATCTGGGGTTTAGTAGGACCAAAGCGAATCTTTGGCTCTCGAGGAAACTACAGTGCAATGAATTGGTTTTTCCTTGGAGGTGCAATAGGGCCAATAATTGTTTGGCTATTGCATAAGGCATTTCCCGAACAGTCATGGATACCCCTAATTAACCTTCCAGTCCTCCTGGGAGCAACTAGATCGATGCGACCAGCAACACCATTGAACTACAATGCCTAGATTTTAGTTGGAACAATTTTTAACTTCTTTATCTTCCGTTACAGGAAGAATTGGTGGCAGAGATACAACTATGCTTTATCAGCAGCAGTTGATGCCGGGTTTGCTTTTATGGCTGTACTGCTTTACCTTTCACTAGGTCTAGAAAACATTAGTCTTACTTGGTGGGGAACTGATGGTGAAAATTGTCCACTGGCATCTTGCCCAACAGCAAAGGGCATAGTGGCTGATGGTTGCCCAGCAAACTAATGATTATATACCTCTTTAATGGTTTCATTACAATTGCACCACTTATGTAAAACAAGTATTGAAAATCGCAAAATATAACATAGAAAAGCTATATTTGCCCAGGAAATAGTAGTGTTATATGTTTATTACGTTTCTCATTTATGTACTTTCTTATTGGGGTATATATAGCTCTACATATCTCATTTCAACTAAGAGAAATTTTAAGTAGGCACTTAAATCAATTTTTGGTTTAAAGTAATAGTTTCTTGTTTTTGAACGAGATTTATTTTGTAAATATAAATCACTTCACTCAAATTCACTTATAATTAAAATTAAATTTATAAAATTTAATCCACAAACATCCTAAATTGAATATGGGATGGACATTTGCATCCCGAAGTAATAAAATTTTCAAATCAAAGATGTAAGATGAGAAAATAATTGTTTATTTGTACATGGGATAATTGTATTGCATAATTTTACCAATGAGCATTTTATTAATTGAAAAAAAAAAGAATAATGACCGAAAAAGCTAATACCAAACTTACCCAAAAATTCCGAAGGTGAGATGAAGGAGGAATGGTCATAGCTTTCAGTCACTCAAGAGGTTATGTGAAATCACCTGCATTTACCGAGCTCCATCCCGTAAGGGAAGAACTGGGGGAAAGGCCGGAAAGGGGGAGGGGGGAGAATTCTTTCAAGTTAACTGCCCTCAGAATTTTTGAGTCCTCTTTTTCCTCTCATATTGCAAATAAAGACAAAGCTTCCCAGCTTCCATCGATGACATGTCCACAAACACATCTTCCAACCATTTTTGACAGGATCCCAGAAGAATTACTTGCATTGTTTCTATAAAACTAAGCAATGGAATAAAGAATGACCCGACCTTCTAAGTAGACATAAACTTTTGTGGGCACCTTGGTATGCTCACTCTTTAGTCTTACCTACGAACATAGAACTCATCCTTAAAAGCAGTATGATAAGGATCAAGAACTACCACCATTCTTGGATAAAACAGTGAGCAGCTCTGTCTTATTTTAACTGGACTTTGAGTGATACATATTTAGCCATCACTAAATCTCTCAAACATGCTAGACTCTCATAAAATCCATTTCCAAGTAAAAGTTATACAGCATATCCATTGTCCAAAGAAAACGGGGCATCCTTATAACAGACTTTTAGAAGTAAGTTCCAATAGAACCACCACAATATTTTTATTTTGCCATTAAAAAAACACAGCTATGCTCTTTTTTTTTTTTTGGTGATTCAACATCCTTCGTTACATTTGCCACAATATTTCAGATTTAGGCTATAATATGATGGACTGTAACCACGTAAAATACTCTTTATCTGGCCAGGAAAATTTATATCAGCCAGAACAGCAAGCACCATAAACCAATCCTGGGGTAAAACTTCCAATTGTACTGTCTTTTGGCTGTGGACCTGTGGCCGTGGAGCTATTCAAAGTAAACCATCTCTTTTTTTTACTGGATCTGATTCTACTTTACATATCTATAATCACAGACTTCTGCCATCTGCCATCAAGATTCGCACTTTACGCCAATACTTGACATGCTGAAGAATGAAAAGAAAAAGTTGGACGGAAGGAGTACGCGAACTTTCATTCACCGTCCACTGTCATACTCAGAGACACACTCCACAACGACACAGCAAACGCTAGCAAGAACACAGGTTGGGAAAAGAAGAGGAGCTAAGCTATGTTTGGCTCTGTTGATATCTTGGTTAACAGTTTATTTCTTGAAGTAATTCTTTTCTAAACTTCAGTTCCGCTTGACTCATCTCTTGTTTTGTTCTTCTATGATGTAGTAATCGGCATACAACAAGATTTACTCCTGCAGTGGAAAGCACCTTTGCACTATGGTTTCTTCTTCTTCTTCTTCCCATTTTCCTCAAATGAAATATGATGTCTTTATCAGCTTTAGAGGCACAGACACCCGCCATGGTTTTCTTAGCCATTTGAATAAGGCTTTACATCAAAAGCAAGTTGAGGTCTTTGTAGATGAGAGGCTTGACAGAGGTGATGAAATATCACCCACCCTTCTCAAAGCAATTGGAGAATCACAAATTTCACTAATCATATTGTCAAAAGATTATGCGTCTTCAAAGTGGTGCTTGGAAGAGCTTGCAAAAATAATTGAATGCATGGAAAGAACAAAACAAATTGTAATACCTGTTTTTTACAACATAGATCCATCATATGTACGACGTCAAAAAGGAACTGATGGAGATGCATTAGCTGTACATGAGCAAAAGTTGAAGGATAACCTGGCGGAGCTGTAAAATTGGAGATCTGCTTTGGAGAAAGCTGCTAATTTAGCTGGATTCCATTCATCGAAAATTGGGTAAATTTTTTTTTCCTAAAATCTAAATACATTTTACATTTTTTTCTCACTTTATACTTATTTATTTATTGTATAATACGAACTTAAATAGCAAAAAGGGGTTTACGTTTTAACCGCTATTCTCTAGATTTTTTTCCATGACAGTAGTTTCAGACTAGATTCTAAGTTCCATAACCAAATAATCATACTTTTCTGAAGGTTAGACCCCAAAAGAAGAGAAGTGCTCGAGGGTTAGTCAATGTGTATTGATGGTCAATGATAGCCTGAATTTCACTTGAAAATGGCGCCATTTTATGGATAAAAAGTTTTTATTGTAATAAGTTACATATATACATTCCTCATTTTTTTTCTTTTCGCTTTCTTACTTGTGATACATTCTTTCCTTTTTATTTCTTTCTTCTTTCTTTATGCTAGGAACGAATCTGAACTCATTGAAGAAATTGCCAAAGGTGTTTTGGTAGAACTGAATCATATTTACTCTCAAGTACATCAAATGGCCTTGTTGGAATTGATCAAAACTTGGAATGTAATAAATCATTGTTGATAACAGAGTCAACAGAAGTTCGAATCATTGGAGTCTGGGGCATGGGTGGCATAGGTAAGACAACCCTTGCTCATGCTGTAATTGGCAATTTGTCTTCCGAATATGGTGGTTGCTGCTTCTTGGAAAATGTAAGAGAGGAAGCGGAAAAACATGGACTAAGTTATTTACGTAGGAAACTTTTTTTCCGAACTGCTAGAGGGAGAAAATCTTCATATAGATGGCACAAACAGAGCAAGGCCCTCTCTTAGCAGGCTGAGTAGGAAAAAAGTTTTAATAGTACTTGATGATGTGGATACACCAAAGCAATTAGAATATCGGTTTGGCGCACAAATTTGCTTGGGATTGGGTAGTAGAGTTATTGTAACTGCCAGAGACAAGCATGTGCTTATTAGCAGAGCGGTTCATGGAGTACATGAGGTCAGGGAATTGAACTTTCAAAATTCCCTTGAACTTTTTTGCTTACATGCCTTGGGCAAAAAAAACCATCCTGAAATGGGTTATGAAAGCCTATCACAGAAGGTTGTTGCTTATGCAAATGGCATCCCATTAGCTTCAAAAGTTTTGGGTTCCTTTTTTCATTCTAGAAGTAAAGACATATGGGAAAGTGCAGTGAGAAAACTGGACAAGTGTCCTAATGTGCAAATTCAAAATGTGTTAAGGTTGAGTTATGAGGGACTAGATCCGGAAGAAAAGGAGATGTTCTTGGATATTGCATTCTTTTTCAAAGGAGAAGATAAAGAAAACGTCATAAGGCTACTAGATGCCTGTGGCTCTCATGCAGCTATTGGAATAGAAACCCTTTTAGACAAGGCTCTTATAAGTACTTCACATGACAATGAAATACAAATGCACGACTTGATTCAGAGAATGGGTTTGGAAATAGTTCATGAGGAATCTATCAAAGACCCTGGAAAACGTAGCCGATTGAGGGACACTGAAGAAATCTATGATGTATTGAAAAATAACACGGTATGAGAAAGACACACTTCCTTAACAAAACATGTGTCTTTGTAGAAGATGCAACCAGTATGATAGGGTTTACTTACTGCTGTTCTAATTTTCTTTGTCAGGGAACTCATTTAGTTGAAGGCATAATGTTAGATGTGTCAAGAGTCAGAGATCTACACTTAAGTGCTGACACCTTTAAAAAGATGTCTACTCTAAGATTTCTCAAATTCTATTCCCCCCAGGATGGGCGATCAGGTACCATGCACCTTCCTACAGGTCGAGTCATTTTCTGTCTTCATTGGAATGGATACCCTTTGGAGTCTCTGCCTACAAATTTTTGTGCTGAGAAGCTTGTTGAGCTTTCTATGCCGCACAGCCATGTCAAGAAACTTTGGGATGGAGTGCAGGTAGATATATACATATGTATGTTTTAGTCTTTCTTTTAAATGAAATTTGAGAATTTTCCCACCTGATGTCTTTCCTTTAATTGTTACAGGATCTTGTGAATTTAAAGGTAATAAACTTTCGTGGATCCAAACAGTTGAGCTCCCAAATTTCTCTAAGGCATCAAATCTTAAATGGATAAATCTCTCTGATTGTGAAAGTATATGCCATCTTCATCCATCTATTCTAGGTCTCCACTCCCTTGTTTCTTCGATTCTATCTGGGTGGAGTAAGTTTAAGCGTCTCCAAAGTGAAATTCATTTTAGATATCTTGAGTACCTAAAATGTCAATGGCTGCTCAACTCTCAAGGATTTTTCAGTGACATCGGAGAAAATAACACAATTGGATTTAAAAGGGACAGCAATCGAAATATTGCCCTCGTGCATAGGGCGTTTAAGCAATCTTCAAAGGTTCTATCTTTCTGACTCAATGAAGTATCTTCCAAACGAGTTATCTTGCTTAAGATCTCCCAAGGCACTTTTTCTTACTTGCTGCGGACAACTTGACATATCAAATTTATATATCGTACTTGACGGCTTACAGTCTTTACAAATACTAAATTTGGGTAATTGTCCTAACATAACAGCACTTCCTGACAACATCAGTGTCTTATCATGGTTACATGAGTTAGAACTAGATGGATGCAGTTTTGAGACCTTGCCCGCAAGCATCAAGCATCTTTCAAGGCTGCAACATCTTTCATTGAGAGATTGCACAAGGCTGCGGTCTTTGCTGGAGCTCCCACCATCCATTGACCAATTAAATGCCACGAATTGCATATCCCTGAAGACAGTAATGTTTACTTCAACGGCTGCACCCCAACAAGGACCCAGATCATCAGAACATGTGGCTTTTTTATTCCAAAACTGCCTGAAATTGAAAGAGCATGCACTCCAACCTATTGTGGCAGATGCCCATTTCAGAATAAACGGGGGTGATTTTTGTTTCCCAGGAAGCAGAGTTCCAAGGTGGTTTACATACAGAACAACACAGACTTCAATAAGCATTGAAATTCCTGCACGTTCCGACCTCTCGGGTTTCTTTTTCTGCGTCATTCCTCTCCTTTCATCAGGTGAAAATAGCTACACTCCCAGTATTGGATGTGAATGCTACTTGGGAGATAGTAAAATCTTTAGGTTACAAAGTGGATGGCATCGTTATGCCGATGACACTGCCGGGGAATCACTTCGGGAACATGTTTATGTATGGTATGATGCAAACAAATGTAACTGGGTATTGGAGGCAATTAAAGAAAGCATAGGCAATGATCAGCGCACTGATTATGATCCCAATCCCAAGGTTTCATTTGAATTCTTCGCTCGAACTGGTCAGTGGCCAAGTAAAGGGGATGAATTGGCTATAAAAGAATGTGGGGTGTGCCCAATATATGCCTCATAATATCTCAGTCTGCTAAATCCAATGGAATTGGAATCAGAGTCCAGTGATAAAACCAAGAGATGGTGGGAGAAGTTGGAACCCAGAGGAAGTGGAATTGGAGTTCAAAACACCAATGACCAAGAACCACTCCTCCAACAAAGAAATTGAAGGAATCTATCTTGCAACTCATTTGAATTGAAATTTGTGCACAGAATGATGGGAAGGACTTGAGAGTTGAGAGAAACATGATTCCTATGGTTGCTTAATGCTTTATGAACACGGATGGCTATTAAGGGGGGTACAGACTATAGAGGTTGCAGGAGTTGGAGGCCTTCTAACTGTCAAAAATGATTGTAAAGTGTGGTTTGAGTGGTCCGACTTAATGTATTTCATGTCTACGAAATAATGAAATGAGTAACACTCTCTCTGTATAAGAAAGAAAGAAAAAATATAATCAGTTCCAACTTCTAAACAAGGGCGCAACTTCGTCAAAATAGTCGAAAAATCTAGACCCAATGGGTGTTTAGGTAAGTACAGAAATAAGTCAACTAATTATATATGATACATCTCTTGCAATAATTAGAATCAAACACACAACACAATCACAAAAAAATTTCAACCAAATAGACTAATTATCCCAAGAGCATTTCGTATGCAACAAAGAAGCAAATAGAACAATACCGAGCCGCTGCCGGCGGAAGTAGCAAGCCAAAATAGAACAACAAAACAGAGGAGAAAAAAAGCCTAATATTACCAGGGAACAAGAATCGTTCTGTCACCACTCACCAATGCTTTACACTTTTAATCATTTTTTTTAATAAAAACACGTTTAATTAATTTTTTTTGTTTAGTTTTGAAAAGTATATGAAAGTACGACTGTAGAGTCTTTTTTTTTTTGGGTATTACAGACAATTTTTTTAGTTTTGTTAAATATTACATATCTAAAAAGTAAAAATTTATACCATATAAATAATTTTTTGATAAAATTTTGAGAATAATTGAGTTTTATATACTTATTCTATTAAAGAATTAACCGATTAAAAAAAGATCGATGGTAGGAAAAAAATTTTAAATAATCAATTACTGCAGTTACGAGAACAAATACGTTATTCATACAAAAGATAAAATTGAAAAATCATGGAAAAAGTATCAACATTTCTATTATAAGATAAAAGTTTAATCAACTCGCTGGGCAACCAGGCTGTGTTGGTATATATGGGAGGCATAAACTACAAGTAATATATAGGAGGCATTATTAGAGTTGGTTCTAGCCAGTAGATGGTTATATAGTGGATTTTGGTTTTTTTTTGTGGGGGCAAGTGGACGAACCAAGAAGCCCAAAGAAAAAGAAACTGCACAGTCGCACCCGGGAGCAAACACTCCCGTTACACCATGGACAAGCAACCCTCAAATGTTTCCACTATGATAATCCCACAGTTGAAGGCCATAGTCCTTGTGAGGCTGAAATTTGCAAGATAATCTGCACATAAATTTTCTTGTCAATGCCTGTGTGCTTAATATGCTTGTTTGTTTACTCACTTATATTTTTTCTTGACTAACTTAGCTTGGAAGCTAGATCATTCAACATGTTGCTTATCCGCCTTTTAGATAGGGCGAGGCTAATACGAGACTCAAAACCACTACGGATCTTGTCTTAGGAAATAGAATGGGACGGGAGGCCTATCTGACCTTTGTTTGATTTCATTTTCCAATCCTTTCTTTAGAATCAACCTGGAATGCAAACAAGGTTATGTTTGAGAGTTTAAAAGAAATAAAAAAAAATTAAAAAAATAAATGAAAATAAAAAAATAAAAAATTAATTAATAAAATTTTCTTTCTATGTTTTAAATTTTATAAATTGAGAGAATTTTAAAATATTTATAAAAATTATTGAAAATTTTTTTTTTAAAAGAGTATTTAAAAACTGTCAATTCTTTCTCCTTTATTTATAAAGTTTTTAAATGAAAAAATATGCTTATAATAAACTTTTTTTTTATTTTCCTTTTTTAATCCCTATTCAAGCATAACAGTAGAGTGTGGGTGACTTCTACTCCGAGAGAGACTGGTGCGTAGCTGTTTTCTTTTTTGGGCTTAGGTCCATTTATTTATTAAAAAAAAAAGGAAAAGAGTGGGTAAGTTCGAGTGTCGAATCCCACTTTAGCATCTCCCTTAGCCTTCTCACCATTTTCCTAACAACCACATTTCCTTGGCTGCTACCATGGATCAGATTCTGTTTGCTTAAGTTTTGTTGGCAATAGAAAGATTATGTTTGCTGAACTTGTGGCCAACAAAAGGGTACTAGAAAAGTAAAAATTCTTTCAAATTTTGTGCATTTAAACTAGTTTATTTTATATTTAAAATAATTTATAATTAAATTTTTGTAAGAAAACTTTAGAAAAAATAAATTTTTTCTTGAAATTTAGTCAAAACAAACGTATCCTTTGTGGTCTGACTTTTTTTTTTTGTTATTGTTTGCAGTCGATTTGACTTGTTATTAGAAGCTTTCCATTGAATTAATGTCACAGGTAGATTGGCTGGATAAAAAAATTTGAATAGTTTCCTTTCATTAAAAAAAGAAAAAAGTTTAGAGATAATTTTTTAGATGGGTGTCTCTTTCAGATCTCAGACATATCATTGATGTTGTGACCGATAGTACTAAAATAGTTTATCCTTTACTATTATTTTTAAATATAAAAGAGCTAAAAAAGTTACAATAAATTCAAAAATCGTTTTAATTATGGATGATTTTTTAGGTTTATTTGGTTATTCAAATTTTTTTGTTATTTATGTTTTCATTAATTATTAAATATTTAATAATTTCTTATTATAATTAATAATAAATATTTTGCAATTCACTGTAAATATTAATACTACAAAAATCTAAATAACATAACAACGCATTTTATTTATAACATTTACTTTTATTATAAATTTAAATTATTTTATTTCAAATTATTACTTTTCAATTAAATCTTTTTTAAACATCTTAATTATATTTACCATTAGAATTAAATTAGTGGTAAAATGTTTAAATAATTTATGAGAAATTATAAGTTTAAATATATATACCATCATTGTTTAAAAAAAATTAACTTAAAGACTTATTTACAAGACCTTTCCGGTAGACAAATGCCTATTTGACTACATTTAAAAAAAAAAAAAGCTAAGGTCAAACCACTTATTCAAGATGCGAATGTTAAAAAGAAATGGGCTTTTATTTACTCTTTTTATAGTCGTTTTAATATGAGGATATAAATAAGTTTTATATTTTTATATTAAACATATATTTGGTGGGTAGCTTTAATGCTCCTTTTTCAATGATAATTTTTCTCTCTTTTTCTTTTAGAAGAGAACAAAATTTAATTCATTTAATCATAAAGAAACATAAAGAAACAACCAAAGTCCACAACTATACCGAAGTAAGTTCTATGAACCATGACCAAGTTGCCCACTTGCTCACCGAACAAACCCATAACAACCAGTTTTAATTAAAATATTAGTTAATCACCAAAAAAAAAATAATTAAAATATTAGTTAAGAGTTTCTAATGTTTAGTATATGTTTAGTATAAGATCAAATATATAAAATAAATTTTTATGAATAAATTTTGTATACAATAGCACTCCCTATTATAAAAATACAATGAGTTTTTTTTTTAAATATAGTAGTATTAGAATATTTTGTTTCACATATATTTATTTATGAAAAGAAATAATCTCTCTTCATTTTCCTAATAACATTTATTATTTAAACTTTTCACTGTTAGATCATTTCTAATTAATGATTTAAAAACATGTTCTTGATAACAATAATGATAATAAATACCGTATAATTTATTGCAAAGCAAACAAGAACTTTGTTTTGTTTTTTTAATTCTCAATTAAGGACCGATAAATTAATAAAAAAATATTTTTATTTAATTAGAATTAATTTTTTAATTGAATTATCAATATTTATTTAATTAAAAAATAAAGTTAATAACAGGAAAAAAAAGAGAGAAAAGATTTAAATTCAAGACAAACAATTCATACCACGAAAGGCACCCACTTGGTGCGGCCACTCAATTGGTCAAAGGAATTGTGGAACACGCTTTGCTCAACATCAAGAACGTCACCAACTTGAGCAACAAATTGGGCATATACAATTCATGGAGCAACGTTCTCTGCGCTTATCAACATCATTGATTATCAAGTGGGAAGAATATACGAGGAGCTAAACCTTAAAATTATAAGGAAACACTAATGAAAATCCAAACATTGGAGGCCACCAAAGCTACAGTGAACCGGGCCCAAGTTGCCCACTTGCTCAGCTTGTCCTCCGCAAATCAATGGAAAAAGGGAAAACAACACCCCCTGTTCGTCGTTGTCTCCAAAAGTTATTGTTTCCACTTCCCGACAGCTCTTTGTACATGTCCATCGACAACTTGAATTCCAGTTTCTAGCACTTCATAGACGTCACTTAAATTCTTCGAATTCGGACGGAAAGTGTCCTAAAACTTTTCTTTTTTTTTTTGTTAATTGCTTTTAAAAAACTGTGCTCTGTAAGAAAGTTTTTAGATAGATACTGTAATGTATTAATATTTTGAGTATTGGGCCAATAATAAGTTGTAATTGATTTTATGTTTTTAGATTCGAGTTTCATTAAATAAATGTTTTCAAATTATTTATGAATTTTTATTGATATTTCACCAAAAAATCTATTATTTTTATTGATATTATTTTTTATAAATGTTAAATCTAGGCACCAGCTGCACTACATTGTATGACATAGTATTGCTACGACTATTTTTTTTTTTAAATGGACCTCTAGAGTTTACTCTTTCATTTATAATTGTAAAATCCGATAGTCTGGCAAAATAAAAAAAATACATAATGTATTTGATTTAATTTATTTTATAATAAAAATAATTTATAATAAAATTTAATTGAAAGAACTTTTAAAAAATATTTTTTTATAAAAATAAGTTATTATTAAACATGCTGCAAGTGACTCGCAGACTGATAACATATTTGAAAAAAGATATTTTTTTTAAAAAAGTCACTTTTTTAAAAGAAATTTTTTAATAAGATATTAATTATAAATTATTTTTATCATAAAATAAATTAATATAGATATATACTTAAATTATTAGATCAGTCAAAGTAAATGTCACATCGCTTTTTAGTTACATTTATTTCATATTTAAAATAATTTTCAATCAAAATTTTTTTATGAGAATTTTTTTTAAAAAAATAATTTTTCTTAAAAATCAATCAAAATTAAACATACAACTAATAAAACAAGTAAAAAAATTAATTAGTCTGATTTAAGCAAAATTACAAAGATTGACTAAATGTTTTATTCTATTGAAATAATCAATCAGCTTTTATTTTTCCTCCTTTTAAATTTTTTTATTTGATGACTTTTTTCTTGGGGTGGGCACGAAATTATTAGGAACCGAATTAAACTGTGAAACTGCACCACAAAAAATCATATCTTTTAAAATAATTTTAATAATTGGATTAGTTTATTCTTTTAAGAGTGGTTTGGTTAATTATTAACTAATCTAATTCGGTTAATTAAAATTAACCAAATCAAAATATAACATTGTGTCTCTGCACAGCTCTTCTCTCATTCTTCAAATCTTCGCCTAAAAGTTTATGATAGATTGTTTTCTTGAGGTTGCATTGTCCAACCATACTAAGGTACTCTTAGTTCAATTTTTACGGATATGAATCTGCAACATTGACTTCAAATGCACTATGATTATATATATATATATATATATATATATATATATAAGTACTCTTTTCCAAGCTATCGTGTTTTTCCATTTCTACATAAAATATGACATCTGTTTCAGTTTGTGATAAAACATTTATAGTCAACTAGTAAAATATTTGTTTCTTAAAGATAAAACATTTATGCAGAAGCTTGTAATTAACCAGTCATATATATAATTAATCAGTAAGATATTTTATGCAAAAGTTTTAATAGCTATGTATTTTCGTTTCGGCACAAAACATCACGAAAAAACAGAGTAAGAGTAGAAAAATAACAATACAACATAACCAGTTCATTGAACCACAAAAAATTGGTTTATGCAATTTAGTTTTTTTCTTGTAAAATAAAATAGTTTAGTTTAATTTTTAAAACTATATTTTCGTTCAATCCAATTCAATTTGATTTTCTAAATGGAACCAAATCATGCACAGCACTACTTTTTTCGTCTTAGAAATATGACAGTCGAACCATTGAGTCTTCATCCCAGCAAACTACCCTTTGCTCAACTATAGGATGCCTCTATTAAAAAGAAAAAAAGAAATTGTAGAATGTCGCCGGCTGTATTTTTTTTTAAAAAATAAAGAGTATATCTCTGGCTGCTAACGTATGAGACTAGCGACTGAATTTACCAAAGGTACCATCACTATCATAACTTCCTGACAGCTGTCCAGGCACAGCATACATCCTCTGCAGTGTAGCTCTTCTCTCCGGTTATTTAATTAATAGTTTAATGCCTTTTCCCTTAGATATTTTCTTCTCTCTCCACGTCGTTGCCGTTTTTTATAGTACCCATCAGAACGGTCGCTGATTCTGATTCTGAATGCTGATTCCCCTCTGTTGAGTGATTAAGAATGAACCACTGGCACGTTTCTCTCCTTCTCTTCTCCGCCGGATCGCCGTCGTGCTTCTCTTCTCGTCCACAACTGCACGGCGGTTTCTTCCTCGTTCTCCGGCGGCGTTTTAATCTCCATATATTATACGCTGAGCTTCTAGTTTTGCTTATTGTGAACAGGATGATGGTTAGCTGGCTGAACATTTATGGAGATTAAGGAAGTGAAAGAATAGAAATGGATCTTGTTTTTTTCATTTCCGAAGGTAAGAATCATATTTATCTTCATATTGTTATATACATTTGGTCTGGAATTTTATGTATGGGAGTGGTGATTCATTCTACTGCTTATCTGTTTTGCTTTTGAAACGCTTCTTTAGAAAAATCGGCATGGATTCTGTGGTAATAAACATGTACTGATTCGTTTTTTCAATTTATGCTATCTGGAATTAGTATGTTTTTCTTTTGAAGTTAGGGTTTAATTTTGGCTTGTGCAACACGATTGTTTTGGTGTTAGTTGCTCTATTTTTCTTGCATTAGTTTTAAATTTTATTTGCTGTAGCAATACTAAATTTATACGTGCAAGTCACTGGCAATAGTGTGATTGGGGATTGGGTTTAAAGGAGATTATACTTTGGTCCCTTATAAACCAAAGAAATTAAATTTATGGCAACAATTTTTTTTTTGGGTGCAATTTATGGCAACAATTTAATTGCTTGTAGTGGTTCAGTGTTATAATATACATGAATGCTTTCACAATTTTACAGCTGAGCAGAGGTGAATTTTTTTTTTTTTTTGACTTGGAGATGTAGTTTCTTCTTCGACTGGGTAGCTCATTTTGGATACTGTTTAAATGGTAAATTTCTATAAATAAAAGTTTAGTTTGTTTTTTCTTTTTTGTTTAATTTTTCAATTTAAAACCTCAAAAGAATAAGGATTTTGTTATAAAATTTGACAATAGTGTGGTTTATAAGTCAAAAAGTAATTTGTTAGAATTCATTATGTCTCAGTTGCATATCTGAGTTATTCTTATTAGGAAATATGTATTTGTTTTGTAAGGGTTTACTTCTTGATTTGAGAAAGTAAATAAGAACGAAGCAAGTGAACATAGACTAGGACAAAAATCTTTTTGGATTTTTATGGGAGTACCAAAAGTCCGTTTTAGGCTTAAAATTGCTTCAAACAATGTGTAAATATATTTGGCAACTTTTGAGATAAAATTACCTTTGTACTTAAATGTGATTTTAATAACTCAGACGTGAAAGTAATATTTTATTACTTTTGTAGTGGGAGAAAACTTGTTTGGATGTGTATTGATAAAAATACTTTTATTTTTAATCTAATTCAAAAAATAACTCATACCCTTTTTAATATATACACATCCAAAAGTAGTTTTGATAAACAATATTAATATTTCTAAAATCACTTTTCATATAGGATTCAAATCTTCTGTCCCTAACCTTGTCTTACCAATCAAGTGCTGACAAATTAGTGGGGAAATATATCTTTATCTTAATTAACTTTAATTTATTTTTAAATATAAATATTTTCTTACTGATCTGTTAGCACTTGATTGGAGAGACAGGTTTGGGGACAGAGGATTTGAATCCTTTCAAATAAAGATTTCTAAATATAAGTCACAGTCATACAAATTTACTTTTGAGTAAAATCAAGTTAGCAAAATTAAGTTGATCTAAAATCAAATTTGAAAACTCTAATCAAAACACACACTCTTTAGTAAATAATGAAAATTGTTTTTCACTCACTTTCACATATATAAAGAGCAATTAAAATCTATAAAATAGAAAGCGGTTAGTCTTAATCATAAAGAAATAAAAAGGTCATCTATTATGTGAAGGAGTATTTTTTTTTTTTTTTTTGGGTCTGATTTCTCATCTTAGGGCACTTTTTTATATAAATAGGGTACATATTTTTTATTTATCATTTTGCATTTTTCTCATATTATACACCAAAATAAGTTAATTTTGTTAAGGTGTGAAATCACCATAGGTTAGGGTGATTCTCACCTTCAGTTTGCAATTTTTTAAAAATTTAGAAAACTTGACTTTCTACATGGGTAAAGAATAAGTTCGTGTTAAAAAGTTACCTTGGACTAAGGCAACTTCTCAACATGAATCAAAATTTTCTTATAAAATACTTTTTAATGTAAATTTTTTCAAGTCTAAGACAACTTCTTACCTATATTTTTTGTTTCTGTTTAGAAAGTAGTTGAAAAGTTTAAGTGATTTCTCACTATTACAAAAACTAGATATTTTGCTAATTAATTTACAAAGAGTGTAAAATAAAAAATAAAAAAAGCATTAACTATATAAAAAAGCCCTCATCTTAGATCGCAAAAGAATAAAGATTTTTTGTTTCAAAAATTTGGTAGAAAATTGAGGTGTTAAAGTAGGATTTAAATCTTCTATCTTTTTTTTTAAATTTTTTCTTTATAATCATGTCTCTTTAATTAAATATTGACAATTCAAAAAAAACTAATATTAATTAAGAGATAAATATATTTTCATGTTGAGTTATTAACATTTAATTAAAAAAATAAGATTAGAATAAAAAAATAGACAAAGAATTTAAATACGTTAAAGCAACCTGTGGCAAGTTGATGTAATAAAGGTGAACGAGATATATAAAGAAGTCATAGATAATATACTCAAAGAATTGAGGTGCATCGTTAGTGTGAAAAAAAAAAAAAAGATTTAGAATTTATTGTCTCATAGTAGCATGAATATCGTTTCAGTGGTATGAAAATATAAGCACTTGTTTAATAACTAAGTGAAACATGCTTCTTCAACCAAAAAAAAAAAAAAAAAGAGTGAAACATGCTTTTTATTTTTATACATAATAAATTGTTTATCGCCTTGGCCCAATTGTCTCTTTATCGGACCAGTCTAAAAAGACTTTCCTTGTTATACCTGATGAATTCATGAGATTTAACTTCTCCCTACTTGAGGACCGAAAAAAAAAAAAAACTTCTCCCTACTTCCCAGTCATGAACTCCAACTGATTCTAAGCCAACATTCCTTAGTTAATATGAAACATGATTTGTTGGTTCATTAGATAATTTTTGTCTTTTTTGCTCAATTAGGTCATAATAACAAGGGAGTATAAGCACTTGTTCTTTAAACCATAAAAGAATCGAACTTGAGGATTGTGGTCTGACAATCTTGATTGGTGTCATAGGTTGATCCATAACAAAATTGGGTTTTTACTAATATTTTAAGCTTCCTTTGATAAAATCTTCTTTTATATTGCCTTCACTTGACTGCACCCACTTGGAACTTGGCTTATCTAGAGAATAGAGGTTTATAGCCATCTAGGGTTGATGCATCATATACCTAAGACTATGACATTCCTCCACATTGTTCCACTGCCTGCCTGATACATCTGCAAGAAAAGCAACTTTTCGTTACTCTTGGTAATCCCATTCTAATTTTATGTGCAAATTACATTTGAGTGATACAACTCGCCATTGATTTTTCAGTTGCATTCTGCATTATTTTTATAGTCACCCTCTGATGTGATATTCTTGATGGTAACCCTTCAGAAGGTAATGTCTTCATTTACTGCTCTTTACTCTTGTTTCTAGTCGCACTAGAATCATCCATAGTTTTTTATTCCAAAGTTGTGTAGTTAGCACCTGAGTTTTCTGAATACAGTTGCAATACCTTAATGGTGGTGATGTCCCCATACGGCTGAGCTTGCTCTTCGAAATGTAACGAGAATATACTGGATGACAGTCAGAATGATGGCTTCTATGAGATGACTGGCTGTGTGTGTGCATATCTGTTTGAAAGGATATTCATAATTTTTCATTCTTTCCTTTGTTCTGCATGAACTGTGGCAGACAGGACCTATATATGTTGCAGCTTTTCCTTGTGTGTTTCTAAAGCAAGTTGTGTTACATACTGACTGACAACTTGGTAAGAATATGCAGATGCTTTAAGTGCGTAAATATATTTTTGGGAGTGCTTCTGAAGGTGGCATTTTTCCTATTCTCTGGTAGATAACCTTCTGTTTCTGCTGCATGTGTGTGTATAATATTCACTGAGCAGGCTCCTTATAGAGTAATGATATTATAGCATTATATATCAGGTTGATTGATGCAAGATTACTGTGTAATTCAGGATATCGGTTGTTATCCATATGGCTTTACGAGTCGTAAGTCATGCATAACTATTCCTTAGTTAAACTTCTAAATAGTTATGCAGTCGGGGGGGGGGGAATTCAGACTCTTAGTGGAAGAGATTAACAGAGAAATACAATAATAACTATGATCTACATTTTTTAATTCTGATGTGTATTACCCATTAAAGGGTAATTGTTTTCTAAATTTCATTCAATTGATAATGACAGATGAAATTATATAAAACAACACCAGGCACAATTGATGATATCTTTATTGCATTTTTACAGAGCTAGTCATTGTATCTGATCCTTAACAGCAACTGTAAGCTTTTTGATAGATCATCTCATACCATATATGCATTGTACTGTTGATGGAATCAATGTGGTTGTTGAAGTACAAGATCCCACTGATAGAAGCTTGATCATTCTCAGGGACAAGTTGTTGACAGCTTGTCAAAAATAACAACCATCCCTGATTATCAATCAGTTTTGCCTACTGCAGCTGTAATCTGGTGCAAATTTTAGGAGATTAGTTTATAATGAAAATAGAAGAAAAAATTATAGACTCAAGCTGTATGTTTTATGTTATCAGTTTGAGAGAATACCCCAGTTTCATTGCTTTGGCTGGTGGTTCACTGTATTGAGACTGTGGCTGGCTTAGCTGGAGACTGATAGGTGCATGTAAATCATATCCGTTGCTGATAGTGTATGGAGGATTGGATGTCACATTTTCTTCATTTGTACTCCTTGCTTCATAAACCTAGGATCCAAATCTTCTATTTAGGTTTAGCTAAAGTAAACTAGAAGCCTTTAGCTTCCAGATAAATAGCGTACTCCTAATAAATGAGTGAAATATGTTTGATATGGCCCTCTCCCTCTGTTGTGCCTGTGTGTGTGCAGGCTTGTTTATTGTATATGCATCACTTTGCCAGACATGCTTATAGATTTATGAAAAGATCAATAACAGATTCTTAAATGATAGAATATACTTCCTTGATAATTTACCTTCTTCTGTAGTTCTGCATTTTCTTTATGGATGAGGTCTATCTTTTTATAGAGTTCTACATTTTCTTGATGTATGAGATTCCCCTGCATTGGCATCAATAGAAATTGGTCAGAAATTAGTGCGAAGAGCTTAGTTGAAACACGGCAGGAACAAAACCAGATCCTGAAACCTTTTGGTGTAGTTCTTTAATCTCATCAGTTAAAATTTGATCCTGCAGGGAAACAAATGATCATGTGTCATGAATATGGTATCAAATGGATGGCATCTTAAACTTAAATGGAGGAGCTTTGATTTGAATTGAACCTTCGAACCTTTTTCATGCGAACACCCTTTAAACTCATCTCCAGTTGGTTTTCCAGATTTTGTAGTTCTTTAATACCCAAACCAGAAAGTTCTTCGCCCATCAATTGCCTGCTTTTACCAAAAAGAAAGTATGGAATACTTGCTCATCTTAGATGTGTTTATTGCTGACAGGTTATGTTCTACGACTAAAAGTGCCATAAATTTCTGAGCATAATTTTTTATTACCAATATTGTTTCAGAAGCTAAAGTTGTGCGATTTACAAAATTTGTAAACCTTTGGTCTTTTATTTATTTAATGTAGTTTTCAGAAAGAGCTTAATTGATTCACTGTCAATGTAACTGTTTTGCACTATCAGTAAACTGGAAAATGCCATATCATTGTAGTACCTAAGGCTTTTCACTTGCAGTAAATGTTTTAATAGTTTTTTAACAGGTGGTGCTACATGGTTCACTTATAGTGTGAAACTCTACACAGCCAGTGGATCGAAATTATATCCTTTACAACATAATTCATCTCTGTAGTGAAGGAAGTTCTGTTTAATATACATAGAGGACAACCACCCTTGTCTCCAATAGTAAGCATAAAGCGTGGTTGTCCTGTTTGAAAACTATGATCTACTATGAGACTCCATACTCAAGGATGTAGGTGACGTTTTAAGACTCCATATGCTGAGTCTGACTTGTATAATTTCCGATGCTTCAGCTCTATATCAAGCTAAAATAAACTAATATTTTCCTGTCATCTGAATCTTTTGCTAGTACCATGGAGCTAGTGCTAGCAATGCAAATAAATAATCAAAGATGAACTTGATAAAATTGTAAACAAATCAATGTGAAGTTAAATTTAAAATGTCCCATAATTGTAAGCTTGTGTAAAAATAACTCGTGCATTATGTTCTAAGTTTTTGCACAGTGTTCATGTAACGTGGCTTGGAGAGATTTCTCTTGCAGATATTCAAAGAGATTGGGGCTGTTTGTTAAATTAATATTATGCAGTTGGGGTTTGTCTTTGTTACTTTTTATATTCTTATTGTGTTCTGATTTTTTATTTTCCGGGTTACTCGTCTTCATTGTTGTAATATTGCTTTTCCCTCTAAAAAAATTTTCTTCTTTTTCTATAAAACTGAAAAAAAATCCCAACAACACTGATATTAATTATATCCCATTGAAATAATCTTTTGTTCAAGCATAGTATTAACATTCTGGAAGATTAAGCTTAACTAGTTATTTATGTAATATTCTGTCAAAGTTTACTTCTTATATATTGACCTTTGTGTCTGGTAATATTTCCTTCCCTTTTTTATACAATTGTGGGGTGCCTAAGGTGTTTAACTTACTAACGGAAAGGAAAATATATGGCCTACTTTTTAATATATTTTGATTTCATGCTAAGGAAATACGTGGGAGGGAAAAGGAAGCAAAGATTGATATCATTCTCCTTTGGCTGGATGTTTTAGTAGAGGTTGCGAAAGGTGGATTATAACATTGTTGCTCTGTTTGAATGGAGGGTGAGGGAAGATGTAAAGAAAAAAATTGTAATTATAAAATTACTCATTTGTCCTTCATTATTATATTCGGATTTAGGTTAAGATTGGTTGAAAAGTGAGAATAATATAGAACACAAACAGTTTCCTCCTAGTCACCAAATTTGTGTTAGACATTGTATTGCTTCTAGGAGGAACTAGGGAGTGGGGAGCCCTCCCCAATCCCATTTTTCTTAATTAAAAGCATATCTAACAAGGGTATTGGTTTACCTTCTGCTATCTTCCAGAGTGTAGCAATCATGCTATGTTGGTGATTTGGTGGTGCTTGTTCAGTAAATATTTAAAGACGTAGGTGACTTATTTTAGCATTTTGAGATTATTCAGTCTTTATGATGTTTGGTGCTGCTGTATTAGTTTGATTGTGCTGGGTAATGCCTAGAAAAGTGATGTAACTCATGAGGTAAGCAATTTATTTGTAGGTTTGTAACGTGTGGTTGAACAAATGGCTTCAGTTTGTTTTCTTTGGAGTATATGAATGGAAAGGAACAATGTTAATCTTGAAGAGAAAGTGCTATCATTGGTTATGTTAACTCAGTCAATTGAATCAATTGTTCATTTGGATTGCCAGATTGCATATCTAGTTTTCCTTTTTGGGATTTCTTGGTTGGTATAAATATGAGGTTGTTCAATAATCCCTATTCTCATATAATTATCTTTTATATGAGAATGTGAAATATTTTATGCTCCTCTAATAATTTTTTTTTACTTACCAAAATGAGATCATGTAACCTACTAGATTCTATATTTCTGACTTGCTTCTGATACAATTATGCAACTGCAGGGTGCTTAATTTTTGTACCTGTGGCATTCTTGCAAGTACTGCAGTTGTTGCCTCAAGCTTGCTGCTTCTCTCTGCCAAAACTAGGAAGTAGAAATACAGATATCAAATATATATTTCTATACATATAGTAAAATTGACTTGTGCTCAATAAATATTATTAATGATTCTTTAGTAGGCATATTTCTCTTCATGATTTCAAGATAGGTACACTGAACATTAACCCAATACTAGTAAAATTATTATTTTCGAAACTTGGCTTCTCTTTTTTTAAAAAATGAAGATTGAAGTCACTCTTAATAATTCTCCAAGCCCCCCCCCCCCTCCCAAAAAAAAAAAAAGCATTACATGTATTACAAACCCGTGCATCACACGGGTCATGATAACTAGTATAACAGTAATATTATGTAAGTGAATTAATGGTGCTGTGAGAATTGTAAGGAAGAGAATTTGAATATTGACATTTGGG
Source organism: Castanospermum australe (assembly GCA_019955255.1). Lineage (NCBI taxonomy): Eukaryota > Viridiplantae > Streptophyta > Magnoliopsida > Fabales > Fabaceae > Castanospermum > Castanospermum australe. The sequence continues at coordinate 102,118 of NSJW01000067.1, forward strand.
GTACGTACCAGCACGAGGATGCTTTTAAGACTAAAATTCTTGCTAATATGGTGATGTGCCTGATTATATTGCTACATGTATTTTCATTTTTGTGATCTAACGTCTTTCTGATAGTCTCCCTGAGTAGATTGCCGACCCTCATATTTTACTTCATTTAGGAGGTAAAGCAAGTGGCATTTACAATTTTGCATGATTCAAGGAAGATAAGATTTGCACCTTTCTAATACTTGATGCCTACATTTCCCTTCCATCAATGGGGCCAAGGCTATAACGAGAATCATGTAAATAGACACAAAAGAGGAGGCATTTGGTACGCTATTCTTATTGCTTTGCTGGATGTGTGAAGCTTCTCTTCTCTTCGTCTCTTCTTTACTTCTTCATTTTCTGTTGTTTCTCCTTTTGTTTATTCCGCCCAAGCACCCACCACAGATTGGCATTGAGCACTAGGCAGGCACCCATTCTATGCCTCCTTTGTGGTGCCTCTCCTAGATTGTGCTTTTGTGCGTTCCCTTAATTTTTTGAAAACATATTTTGCAAAATAGGGAACACATTAACTTAGGGATGAAGAAATGAATTTTGATTACTTGTTGAAGATAGTTAATTTTGTTCCATGAGATTCCTGCATTCTCCTACCCAAGCCTGATTCAATCCTCACGTGTCCCCCCTCAAAGGCCTCCACTACCTCTTAATCATTCTCCTCAGCCGAATCCTTCTCTGCTGTACCTCCTTTAAGCAACGTGTCCATTCTGTTACTCCCCAAATCCCCATACTAAATATTCCCCCTTGTCCTCACATGATTTACCTCGTTGCCCCCATTTTCCCCACTGCACCCCAGCCTTGTTCCCTTACCTCTCTTCCTCCCCTTTCTAGAATATACTTTGTTATGGAGGGTCTATCAGATTCCGTGTTTGGTGTAGGAATAACATTTATGCCAATAAAAATGTGAAATGCTTGCTGTCTATGGGATGCTCGTAATCCTAACTACACTATATTTGCCAGGAATGATGGCAATCTATGATGCTTGTGAGGAAAATGTGAATTATGACATGGATATGATATCTCTGGCATCTTTGATAGTTTCTAGTTGTCATACCTCATATAAAGGTTGTATGTCTTGAATACTTTGCTTGAGTTCTAGTATATGCGGTGCTTGGGAATCTAAGGGAATTTGCAATGCATAATGTTGTATGGTATATGATGCAAGCTGGTAAGAGAAGACATCTTGAGGCAATGAGTAGCAGAGATAAGGATATCAAACCTGATAAATGGCTCTTCCTTGGGAACTCTTGGTGTTTGGAACTTTAGAGAGGAAGGGGATGTGATCTTTGTTATTCTATTTTTTTGGAACATTAAGGTATTGTCACCACGACTTGAACCTACTATCTTTACCCAAATCCCCTCCACCCATCCCAACCACCTGCGTTAAGCCCAAGTGACTAGAGAGGATGGTTTTGAAAAGACAAGGGAAGAAAAGAAAATGTATTTAACTATCCCTTATGTGGAGGCTAGACTCATATACTCGGTCTCAGAATGAATTGCTAGCTCCTCACTATTTGAATCTTTTTTAAAATCTATTTATATTCTTGTACAAGTGCATCAGACAATGTCTGACATTACATCGATTGACACAATCTTGTTTCTTTTCTTTAAGAGCTAATTTACATAATTGGATCCTAAATCTATTATCAAATATCTCACAAGATTGAGTTCCTTTACCTCTATCCCTTGAGCTTAGCCATCTTCCAACTGCTGATGTTGGTTTTTTAAGTATCCTTGTTCTTTGCACCTATCCCAAACTAAGATGTAGCAGGGAAAATGGGGCTGCTTTTGCTGGAATCTTGGCTAGCGTTTTCTCTTTCCATGTTACTGCTTTAGTAAGTTCATCTACATCTACGGCATCTGGTGGTTCCTCATGTGCATGTTCCTCTTTGGGTCATCAATATTATCTATATCTGCTGAATGTTTTTGCTCTAGTTCTTTTTCCCCATTGCCAGATTAAGAAGTCAGCAGTTTTGTCCTCTGTCATCTTCATCTCAATTTGATTTTTTTTTTTTAATTATGGCCTCTAACTTTTGCACATGGCACTTCTTCTTGATGAAAGAAGACCATGGATTAGTGCATAGAGAGTATAGACATATTTTTCTTAGTGAACTCACAAAATTGTTGCCTACAAATATGGTCATATGGATAGAGTTAAAGGTTAACAGCCCAGTTTGTTGCTAAGGGTTACAGTTACATTCAGACATTTGAGGTCACACTCATTTGATTGTAGTCTCTGTTTTAATTCTGTTTCTGTATAAAAGCAATTCCAGGCTTGCTTGTAAGATATACTGTGAAATGTAAAGTTAACCATATGATTGCATAAAGACAAAGTGTTCGGGTGCATTTTTTTAGTACAAGATTGATTATTGGGCTATTTTCTAAATAGATTATTCATATTTGTCCATCCTAATTTGTCATATGGATTCTCAGACCCAGCTTGTAACTCCTCAGCTGATGTAATAATTCAGTCACTGAGCTTTATTGGATTTGAGAAAGTATGTAATTATCTATAATAGTGACATACTAACCTACATGAAGTGGTGATGGTGGAGTTGGATGTCTAACAGGAGACTATCAATAGTTGAGTTGGTATTACGGGTTTCTTGATCAATCGAAGACGACCTGCAGAATGGTGTCATGAACAATGCTGTGATTAAACTGTGAATACCTGGTAGGGGGGCCTGGATTTTGACGGGACTTGTAGGTATCCTCTGTTAAAACTCACATTTGTAGAGAGGGCTTTTTGTTTGCAAATGTCAATGATCAACTCTCATAAAATCTTAAACAGTTAGCTGAAGTCTGTCAACAGGCTTACATTTATCTTTGGTTAAAATTTAATATAATTATGAACAATGTGAGCTATAAGAATTGAACTCTTTGATCACCTGGATATCAATCTAATCTTGTCAGGATGCCCACATTTATATTTCATAGGCATACTATAAAGCATACATTGAGTAAATATAGGTGAAGTTCCGAGAAAGACTTATTAGCTTAATCTTCTTGAGACAATTAGATTGTCTTATAATTTATTTCCAAAGAGAAGTATTCCTATGATCAGGAAATGATTTCACTTTTATCATATTATAGAAGGGATTTTGTTTTCTGCTATATAAAAGGAATCAACTGTGTCAGACTAGGTTTTAGGTTGTTTATCTCCATTACTCTCGAGTGTTTATTTATGGAAATCTTAGTCAAATAGCATAAAATATGGTCATGTTAAGTGGCTGTGTATTGGATTTGGATCTTATGGTTCTAATGGAGAGATATTGACATAAATTTTTTTTATATAAGGACTCACCATGATGAGTTATAGAGTCTAATATTTATATTGAGTGCAAAATGTCTTTCTTTTTTTAGTAAGACTTTTTTTCTGTTATTTAACAATAAGAGAGAATTTTAAGAGAATCTTAATCCGTTGTATATTTGAATCTTTTTGTTTTCTCTTCATGTAATTTTGTCCTTCCAAGTAAATGTTGATGATTTATTATGAAAATATATATTTATTTTAAGTAGCATAAATCTTTTTCTCCAAATTGAGATTTTTTTTAAGCTATTAGTACTTAATTAGGGAAAGAGAAATGAAGATAGGGAAAGGGTAAAAAATTTAAATCTATTGGTGTTGACTTCATTACGAGGTTCTAAATATTGGAAGGTTATTAAATTGGTGAGTGAATTGATTTATAGTTTATTAGTTGAACTATTATATAATTAAAATAAATATGTATTTATTTTTTATATTTCAAAGCCTCGTTGGTTTCTAGTTTTCTATCTAATTGATGCCTTCTCTCCACGTGTAACTCAACGCACTTTATCTCAAACTTTCAGTGTCTTTTCTTCTTCGACTTCTATTGTTTTTTGTCTGTTCATAAACTTCTCTCTTCTTCTTCCACGGTTCCGCCTATATATCTTCAAATAAACTTTTCGCCTTCAAAGGAGAGTTGAGAGACTTGAGAGTTAGAACAGTGTTGCCTAGTTTTGAGCACCTAATCAGACTGGACGGGTGACTCATTCTCGGTCCAAACAGTTGAATTGGCTAATCCAATTCGGTTTTTATAACCTTGCTTCATTGGACTATTGATTGAACTTCGTACTTTGCAGTTCGCCATATTAAACAATAACGTTTTGGCATGCTAAATTCAAGTTGATATAGTTTAGTTATTTGCCTATATATGCAAAGAAGGATGGGTATATGTTACCATCATCATTTTTCAGAGTTACGGTATGTAGATCGGGTTAGGTTGACTTAGCCCAGACAGGCTCATCTTAAGTAGGCAGAATCAGATTGATCTAGTTTGTAAGAGGGCTAGAGATTTAAGTAGTCATAATCCGTCTCTCTTAATTTACGAACTAATAGGTTGGCTTGTTAATTTGTTAATTTGTTAATTTTTTTCTTTTTTTTATATTTTTAATAATATATTATATCTTAAATTATAGAACTTGAACTTAAATATTTATATTTTTTCATCAAATTTTTAAAATAAGTGAACATCAAAAGAAATTAAACATTAACAACAAAATTTAAAATAAAGAAAATAATTTTAACTTGTCACTTAAACAAATTGGGTTATTGACCCCATATTTAAGCTGGTTGACATTTTAGTAATTCAGTGGGTTGAACGGATCAATTCATAGATTTTGATCTGTTTATTCAGTTCTAGTTTTTTTTTTTTTTTGGTAAGGAATTGGTGTACTCGATAATTTATTAACTGTTAATGTTGATTGTCATAGTAAATGCTTGATGTGCATGAAGTATAACGTGTAAATGTGAATATTTAGCATGACTTAATAGTTAATACTCGAGAGCTTGAAGATAACTGGAGGATTGGAACATGAATGTTACCTTGGCTTCCGAAGCAGGATTCAATAGCTGATTCTGTTCCTCCTTTAGCTTCTTGTAGCGCTCAATAACTGATTTCATACTGCCATAAATATAGAAGTCAATATTAATGATATGACAAAACATTTTGTCAATACAAAGGAATGCAACAAGTTAATTTTACCAATGGACGCCTATCTTATACATTCAAAGCATTAAGAATAGAGTAATGTTACAGGAAAAAAAAATAATTAAAACTTTTAACAGAATTCAGTTAAATTAAGAATGGTTATTGGATGAAATAAATAGATAAAGATCACTTATTTATCTAAGATTCAGTAAGCATACTAAATCATTTTGTAAAAAATTTTAGTAAATTTTTTTTAACTATATAATACTTTTCTTATGAATGTAGTGCCACTTTCCATAAATAAAAGATGTTGATTTTTGTGTTAATGTAATAATTTCATATGATGAAAGAAGTGTTTATAATAGAATGTGTGGAGTTAAATTTACCATTTTAATTTCTGCTTATATAAAGATTTTGCAATCTCTACGTTACCTAACGTTACGTGGTTTGTAAAATTTTTTAGAAAACATGTAAGCACATAACATGATGTGGAGAAAGTGTTGTACGAAGATGATGTAGTATTACATGATTAGTATGAATCTTTTGAGAAGTTATGTCAGTACATAAAATGACATGACTAGTTTTTGGAGGAAGAAATTCTTACATATTCTAAGAGTATTACACACAGTTCACTAAAATTGTAACAAGTGGTTAGTATAACTATTTAATTAGTTGGATTAAATATAAAATGTTATTTTTAAATTTCAACTGTTAGGTGTAGTACTTTGAGAATACTTTAAAATTTTTTCTTTTGAAGAATGTTATATTATTAAATAACATGATATGATACGATATAACTTGGAAGAGGTCATATCAACATATAAGATGATGTAGTGCTATGTAGTTTGGTGAAATTTACTTGAATATATTGTATAAAAATAGTATATTTATGATTAGGATTAAAAATACTGATTAAAGATAACTTTTTAAAAAGTAACATAATATTAACAATTAATAGCTACTCTAGATAATATCTTTGTAGTTCAAGAATATTTCGGTTTACCTATCAAATATTGTATATACCAAAAAATTGTATAATCAATTAAGCCTAACCCGAATATTTATTGGTGGTGGAGCGATTTTTTTTTTTTTTGGTTCATTATTTCTCTTAACTATGATATTCATTCAAACAGGGGCGAGTTTTAAGAATTGGTGTATAGTCTTATCAGTAAACAAGTGTAACATATCGGGAATTATAATCTTTAAGATTTATCTGCATTTTTTTCATTAACAAAGAATTATTATTAGGTTTTGAAGGGAAGTTTCTAGTATGGAATTAATTTTAATTTACTAAGGGTGAAAATTTTAACACTATAATTTAATCATGTGTTGGTATATCTTTTAAAGCATTTGACTATGATAAGTAGTAAATGAATGATATATGATTAAATTATTAGTATAAATTTTTTTGTTTAATAATGACAGTGAATGTTAAATTCTTGTAATAAACTCTCTAAAACTGAAGTTGGATACATCACATTCACAGCTAAGCGGTGATCATCATATTTACTTATCTCCAAATATGTACAAGAAGAAAGGGGTAGGGATGAAGGGCATTTCCATGACTTGACTTTATGAAAAAATGTTTAATTTTGAAAGGGTCAATTAACTCAACCGATAAAATCTTTTATAATGAGTTCAATTACTACCCTTATATGTAATGGTAGCTGGGGTGAGTTGTCAGTTTTGCCTCGAAATCTAGCCTTCCACTATAATAGAATCCTTGAACGTTTTTCTCCTGCGTAAGTAAACTTGCAAGTGCAATAGACAATAGTGGACAATACATAACCACTACTCTATTTAGTGACTTATAGTTGATACGTTATGTTAATTAATATTATTATTTGACAGGTTCTCTAAATATATTTATGTAACTAATGTGTTATTTTCAAAATTTCCTTTTAATAATTTTTCAATAAGATGAAGTCTAACAAATAATTAGCAGTATCAATTCCTATAATTATTTATAACTGAACTAATGTTTAACTAACCAAATTTAGGATTTTGTTTATGATAATTGATCAACCTTATCAGATTTAAATCTTCTATTTTATTTCTTTTTTCTTATCTTGTTAATATCAACTCGGAAAGGGACACTCTCTATTGCAACTGAATTCGCTAAAGGAATATCAACTAGTATATATCAACATGTTAAGGAAGTACATTCTCTATGATGTTAACTACTTGAGTTTAAATATTAGATTAACACTTACGAAAATTAATTTTCCTGCATGCACCAGTCTAATATAAGAGAAGTTTCCTTAAAAATTATCCAAGAAAAAATTTAATATCAATTGACATGACAGTTGGCCTATGATACACTGCAATTTGTGTATTGAATTAATTAGAATTAATAGTTAATTTGATAATTTTAAGTTTGGAATCTCTCATATATGTAATATTTATCAAAATTACTTAACTATTTGTTTTTTTTTTATAAATTACAAACGTTTTTTGATAAATAAAAATGATAGTGAGAATAGGTTCTTTCAATTATATTGGTTAGAACGTTAATTAGTGGCATACTCTGTCCAGAAAGGATAGCATACCTAGAGGATTACTTTAAAGAATTTTTCCGTCTCCCTTACTCAACTAGAACTTGGATGCCAAGGAATCTTTGTAAGAAGGGATGACCACTAAGTGAAACTATTAATCTAAAAAGGGATTCGAATCCTTGCACATAAGAAATATAAGTCTTGTCAAGATTCCTTAATCTGTTGAGTGTTGCTTTGACCTCTATATAAAACTAAGAGTAAACCTCCTTTTTTAGTCCTTCAAAATTATAAGTGTTATCTCTTTAATTCTCTGAAGAATTTTGACATTAATTTGATTTCTGAATTTAGATAGTGACATCAAAATCGTCATTCTTTATATAAAGAGAGACTAAATTAATATAATTTTTATGACTGAAGACTAAATTAATATTAATTTTATAAAATGTAATAACTAAATTGATGATTTTTTTTTATAATTGAAAGACTAAATTAATGTTGATTTTCTTAAAGGATCAAAATGATGTCTAAATTGATGTCAAAAATATTTTAAAAGACCAAAGTGATAACATTTATATATTTGAAGGACCAAAAAAGAATTTACTCAAACTAAATATGCATTGTATATTAACAAGAATCTCTCTTTGGAGAGAGGAGAGGATACGGTTTTTATACATTAATTACTCATGCTTAGATAAGCTCCCCAATTGGATAACTTCTTGACATTTTGGATTTGTGTCTTTAAGTGGATGAGACCAAAGACACCCAGATCTAGCTGAGTAATATAACGTTAGTATAGATAAGTTACAAACAGAAGAACTAGCAAACACTAAGGCTTGAACATGAGCCACAGGAAGTCAGAAAAAGAGGACAAGTCATTGGAAACTTCTCAGGCTTAAATGCAGGTAGATAACTGATAGTTTAGCAACAAGTCATAGTTACGATTTAAGATCGAATTTGATTTACAATTATGATCAAATTGTATCACATCCTATGCAAACTTTTTTGGTTGTGTATACTAACAAATATGACCTCTCGTTTGGTTTAGCTGCTATAAGTTCATTACTATTGTTTGTTTTGATTCTTTCAAACGTTGAACTACACAAATAGGGTAAGATCATATCTCGTATAAACTCTACTCTACCCATTGAAATGGCTTGACTGAAATAAAAAAGTTATTTGTATGCAGTGCTTATTATAAGTTGGGGCAGTGAACTATAAATTGATTCTACATTGTGATGTTCTAAATCTCGCGTTCCTCCCTCGTTTTGTTAGCTAATATATATTTTATGTACTCTTGACTTGTGTGAAGGGGATGAAATATGAGTACTTACTGGTAATTATAATAATAATAATAATAATAATAATTATTATTATTATTATTATTATTATTTTGTAACTAGTGGTAATGTTGTTTTGGTGCAACTCTATTTTGGCTTTCCCCAAAATTCAAAAAACCATAGCTTTTGGTCATTGCGTGGGGAACAATGCCTCGCATGCATGCGTCGATTGCAGTAGTGCAGCTCACTTATCCCGAAGAACATACTCTTGAAGTCTTTTATGTTAATAATCTTACGAGAGCATTTTATAGGTTTAATTTATAATAAAACTAACTACTGCTTGAAGAAATTAATATCAAAGCAAAAGGTAGCTGCATTCCCGCGCCAACAAAATGTAATACATAGATAATATATAAACTCCCAATATTATATTCCTATGCCTTATAATCTATAATATATTTATCATAAGAGGTTTTTACCAGTTTCAAATTTCTACATAATATGTATAGTCCCTATATTTGAAACTTCGATGAGTTGTTAGATTATTAGATTGAAAGTAGAAGCTTACGCTTCTGTCCTTTTTAGAACTTTATTAGAAATACTGCACACTGCATTGTACCTTTGAACGAAAAAAAACCTTAAGACAAGAGAGGACGAACATGAAGGAGAAGCAGGAGGAGCTAGAAAGAGAAGGAGGTTGTTTAAGATTTCAGATTTCATTGTCCCTTTAGAAGTTATATACTCTGCAAGTTTCTAGATTTCTTCCTAAAGAAATATTAAGACGCAGATCAGGATAATAACCATGAAGACTAACACCATGCATATGCGCATGCATGTTTTTCATAATATATATCAACCTGAGCAATATCAAAGAAGGGAGAAAATACATAGGCAAACATATATAAAAGAAATTAAAGTCACAGGTATTCCTAAATGCAAGTGGGGACATATAAAATGTTTCGTACTGATCTGTGCACAGCTGACACCAACCACGAAGTATATACGAGAAAGACAATCAACGTGTACATATGTATATTTAATTATTCACTCAAAAGAAGAGTTTTATCCCCAGAAAAAAAAAAGGCAAAATAATTAAGCACAAATAATCACGGATTCTGATCACTCAGGAAATTAAAGAGAGATAATAAATTGATCTTATTAATTACCTGGTGCTTGCATAGTCATAAAGCTTTCCAGTGCTGGAGAACACAATCAATCCAACTTCTGCATCGCAGAGAATTGACAACTCTCTGGCTTTCTTTAGCAATCCATTTCTTCTCTTGGAGAAAGTCACTTGCCGGCTAGTCGAATTGTCGATCCTGCGAATCGCAATCTTTCCTCTCCCCATCTTCAATTTGGTCAAAATATATACACTTGCTAGGGTTCCTTCACAGATTTTTTTTCTTCTTTGACCTGCTAGATCAGCCAACAAACCAATGCTTAGATCGTGCAAAACTAGAGTTATTGTATACTAATGGTGTTAATCTGATTGAATTTTTTCAAACTTTTTTCTTTCTGAAGAAATTGGTTGAAAAACAAGAGTGAAATAAAAAACACAAACGGGGAAAAAGTTGTAGAAAACAGATATAAATATTTAAGAATGGTCCAGTTCAAGAATGAGGAAAGTAACTTACTTGAAAATTATGGGAGTGACTAGTAAGGAGGAAAAGAAGCAGAGGAAGAAGACGGAGGAGGAGAAGAGGAATGAAAGACTTTTGTGGATGTTCCTAAGAGAACCATGCGATGCAATTTTATGCTTTATATGGAAAGCCAGAAGTGGTTTTTTTGGGCAAAGGTCACAGCCACAATCCTCTCATTTGGGCAAACCTGAAAGCGGTTTTTTGAGGTTAAGTGGTTTTAAGGTTGTAGCATGTTGGGTCTACCCGGTCGAGTACAAAAAAGAAAGCGTACTCGCCCCTAAGTTGAAAATTCCCGAGAGAGAGGACTGTGAGAATCGGCGAGGCGGCCTCAAGCAGCAGAGACAGATTGCGTGGGGCACGTGTCGAGCCACTAGAGCGAGTTTCTGCGAGTGACGCATACGCGAGTGGGGAAATGCGAATCTAAGGCTGTTTTGCAGTCCAGGAATCGTGGGGACCGTGGAAGTGGTGACTAAATGGGGCATTAGTGTGACGTATGCGGAAGTGACACGTGGACCTTCAAAACCGAGGGCGCTCGCTTTCCTGCTTTTAGGTCTGGCGAAAAAGGGGCAAAATGGCTCTTCACTCTGTTGTCTTTCCATTATTGACAATTGTGTCCATTGCCAGTAAATAAATATTAAGGTTGAGGCTCATTAGGGGAAGGCCCAAAAGAAAAAGTAAGAGGGGACCATCCACAAATGTGCTATTCTTCTATTTTGTCTGCTTTTTCGAAACGGAAATCAAAGGTTTGATTTAGTGCATAGGAGCTTTATTTTAGAAGCAAGTTGTGCGCTGCCATTACTGGTATAATCACAATGGGAGTCAGACGGTAATGCGGGTGGGTAACCATTAGATCTCCGTGTGGGCAAACTTTATTACCATTCTTCTGTTTAAAATTTATATATAATATATTAAAATTAACTTTTTTAAATTATAAAATGTCATGTCATTTTATTTATTAACATAATATTTTTTAAATATGTAGCATTATATCATATTATATAATAATGAAATCTATTTTAAAAACTTGTCATGTCAGCTTTTTCAAATCATATAATACTATATCATCTCATTTACTAATGTGACATCTTTTAAATCATATATCTTTGCGTCATGTTATACGATAACGTGATTCTTTCAAAAATTTTACATATTATCTTATGTGCTAATGTGACCTACCAAAAGATTCATGTAAGCTATGTAACATTATATCTTTTTTGTGTTGACGTGGATTTCTCAAAAATATACATTTCCATGTCATGTTATATATAAGTCATATAACGCTATGTAATGTTATATATTGATGTAATCTCATTTAAATACTCTTACAAGTTATTTAACATCACATTATCTTAAATGCAGATATAGTATCCTCTAAATAAATTTAAAATTTTATTAATGAATAAAAACTTTTGATATTCAGTCAGTGTTTTATATTTGTTAGGAAAGATAATGATGACATAAATGTGATATTTTTATAAATAATATTCGCTAACTTATATTTATTAGTTTTTATTTTTTTTAATTTATGCTCTATATAGTCACGATAAGATAATAGATAAATCAAAATTATAATTTAAAACATTTGATTAAGAGCATACAATCATAAAAAACTATGCAAATAAATTTGAAAAATAATTTTCTACTGACGTAAAAAATGAAACATATTGGCTCATATTTAATTCATAAATTAAGTTATCATAACAAAAAAATAATGTATAAATTTTACTAAAATTTTTCTATGAACATTAATAAACAAGTATACAAATATATTTAGTTCATAAGTTAATTTAATATTATAAAAGTATTCATAAATTATATTAAAAAATTAATTATAAATATTATATATGCGAGTGCTTATAAAAATATATATAAATCATATTAAAAATAATTATAAATATTAATATACAGGTGTCAGTGTATTGGCAGACTAATTGGCTAATTTACTAAAAGCACTTTATGATTATAGTTAAGTCAAAATTTGAGTGAGAATTAGTCTCACATTCACAAAGTGTGAAATAGCTCATGATTTAAAAGAAAAAAGACTATACTATGGGTTGTGATCAATATACATATATATAAAAGAAAAGTTTTCCCGATAATGGTTACTAAATTAACTAGATCTTTTGCTCGTGATTTAAAAAAAAAAAGACTATACTATGGGTTGTGATCAATATACATATATATAAAAGAAAAGCTTTCCCGATAATGGTTACTAAATTAACTAGATCTTTTGAACGATATAATACTACTATAATTGGAAATAGTGCTAATTATATTCTCGTTGTATAATTGAGAAAATTAATGAAGAGTTTACAAAGCAAAAATTATAAATTAAATCTTATCACATAGTTTCGTTGAATTGTACGTGGTGGATTTGTGAATTAAAATATATCAATGCAACCATCCAGAGATGAATCTATCGTGTGTGTGTGTGTGTGTGTATGATGCGTAGAAAGCACCGGTTTACCGTTTACAATAATAGTCAGTCTTACTATCAAGTGGAATTGGGAACATCTATTTATATACTTGTAATATTTACATATAATTTAGGACAAAATACAAGTTACTGCTTTATTTTCAGTGAATTTAATGTTTTGTATATAAAATTTATTTTGTAATAAATAATCCTTCTAACATTTGATAGAAAATGTAAAATTTAAGTTTGTCGTTAGATTTAACAACAGTTAACATGCATCCCTTATGTGAAGTATTTTCTATTTTTACATAGCATTTATATTATAACACATAATCATTTTGATGTTTAGTTAAGAGTGTAAAATTATGAATTTTAATAATAAAATTAACTTGTGTACTTTCAACTAAACATCATGAGAGTTATACATGTCACAAAATATACGTTAAGTATGAAACATAGAATTTGCTAAAACTACATAGGCTAATCTCTATTCTACCCAATAATCTATATCTTTTCTAAAAGTCTCAAGTTGGGTACAGCCACACATGTCAGCCTCTGGGTGCTCATTTTGCCGCCCAACTGTTTATCTCTTCTTTTTTTTTTTTTAACAATTGAAGTCAGCTTCCTGCACAAGCTAGGGGTTTCGGTTTCGATGGATTTATGATTTATGTATATGGGTTCCTATTATTCTGAAGCACGCGCATATTTTCTTTGGCTTGCTAATGGGGATCAAATCGTTATTATCAACTATTTGTTTTCAGGTTTTGGAGATCCATTGTCGCGGCCTCTGCATTTTCGTTCTCTTTTAGTCATCTCTGTCTGCTTTGTGGTGTGCTAGAAAGGAGTACACGTGTGGTTCTACCGATCTACTGTTTTTGCTGTTCGGAAGGAAAGATAATTTGCTTTTGCTTTTATTTGAAACTTTCATATCTTCATATTAAGTTTTATTTATTTTCAGTTTATTGTTTGTTGTTCTGGGTTTCATGTATACGTGTTGAGGTTTGTTCTGGGCTTTGATTTTGTTCGTTTTTGTTTGTTACCAATTTGGGTGTTTAATTTTTTTTTTTTCGGTCGGAATGTCAACCCCTATACAGAGTAGGACTTATTTTTGCGAATGAAAGAAATATAGTGATTATTACTCCTACTTTTGTAGGACTGAGTGAATTGGTATATCTAAAAGGAAAGAAATATATATATAAAAATAAAAAAATATAGATAGTGTTAGAAAATGGGACCCAATATACTACCTCTATCTGATGGCGGTTTGGTTATTATAATGTAAAATATTAGCTGTTTTTCTGCATCGCTTAATGTGATTTGATGGGTTACATATTCTTTACTGAATGGAGTTTAGTTTCTCTATGTAATGACTATTGAGGGAGCTTGCAATTTTTTACTTTGGAGCATTTCTGGTTGTATTCTCTGTAGGAGAGCATTTCTAGTTGTATTCTTTGTGGGGGTGCTGCTTTGGTGTTGCTTACATAGTTGATAATATAGCAATCTTGGAAGTTCTCTTTGCTTTTGTGGTAAGGGAATGGTGTGAAGTTAATTTTAGGTATTTTTTTTCTTCTTTTTTGTTTGTGTGTGTTCTGTTTGTGGTTCATTGATGTTGTCTTACAGTTGGTCAATGTTCTCTTTATTTTATTCTTTTGTTGTTGTGGCTATTACTTTTCACTTGGCTTCTATATTTTTTTGTATATTAATTTTTTTGGGCTTATTTTTGCACTTGCTAAAATGGTTTATGGGTATTATTCTTTCATTGTTATGGTTATTGCCTTTCAGTTTGCTTTTTTATTTTTTTTGTTGTTGCGCTTTTTTATTTGGTTGTACCTAATACTGTTCTTATATGAACAAACAAGTTGTTTTTGGGATTGAAAACTGATGTATAATAGTTTGGGCTGCAGTCATAGTATGTTATCTATAGCATGCAATCTATGTAAGACTAAATAATTCATTGTTGACAAAGGCTTATATTATATGATGATTATTGGTTGATATTATTTTATTCTACCATTCTACACATAGTTGAATTATCAATTTTATCAAAATCTATTAAATATTAATAGTTAAATTTAAATTTTTTTATTATAATCCTAAAAAAAAAATGTATTCCCGTTCAGAAGACGGGTCTTACATTAGTTTATCTAAAACCGCTAGCGTGTAAATCAATATAATGACTTGACCACGTGATGGGAACGCGCATATCCTACAAAAGGAACCCTACTACCTAAGGTATATCATTAATGCCACCACCAATACGTATTAGTTATTAAAGATTCTGTTGATCAGTAGTTATTAATTATTATGCCTTCGATACGAAGAATTCTTTTAGAAATTGGTATATTAATGCTCAATTCAATCTAAAACTCAAAATGCAGAACCAGCCAAAAAATATAGACAATCTTTTTTTATGTTTTTTTGGAATATTTTACATGTTTGAGAGGGAGAGGGAGAGGGAGAGAGAGAGAGAGCCATTAATTGGTTCGTTTTGCAAGTTGCAACGCAGAGGATATGCCAACTGCATAAAGTCCAAGAACCCACGAAACAATCGGATGGTACATTTGGTGGATTGGCAACTCGTGGAAAGACTGTCGCTGAGACTAACCACAAATTGGACTAAAAGAGGATTCACTTCTTTCGGATTCAATCAGGTTTCCATAATTGGAAAATTCTTCTCCCATGCTGAAGCATTTCTATATTAAAAAGACTAAGACAATTTCCAATGTCTCTTTCTAATTGCTTATTCCTTCCTGTAGTTGGTATTGGAAGTTGGAACCGTCAATTATTAGATTCATCCGTCCGTCAGCCAACTTGTAAAGTCACCTTTTCTCTTCATCACAAGAAAAAAAAAAGTTAGCTTTTCTCTTATGTTTTAAACTTCAAGTGATGAGAGCAAAGAACAGACATATGCTACTAGACTTGAGACTAGTGAGAGTTATCGGATACCACTAACACGTCATTTTTTTATATTAAATTATAATAAAAAAGGAGGTGGTTTTTTCCTTTTTTGGGTGTATATATATATGTAAAATTTATGTGTCACTATCATTGAGGCACGTGAGCGCATTCAACAGCACGCGCCACGCAAGATAGCCTTTTCTTTATTCTTTATTATAAGAAAATGTGTTTTCAAAATAAGTTTACCTACAAACTCCGTTATTAGGTAATATTATAAAGTCTCACCAACCGATTTGTCTTTTTTCTTCCTCAAAAATTGATATATATATATATATATATATATTAGTTTAATTTAGTTTGATTTTATAAATAAAAATTAAATAAGATCAAACTAAATCAATCAGTTTGTATACATAAAAACAATTAAATAAAATTATTTCTTTTTGTTTAGATCCATTTAGTTTAGTTATAAACACCTTTATAGCTTGGGATCATGGATTCCGAAACATTGTGGTAGAATTTGACTCTCTTGAAGCTCTCCTCGTTTGGTTAAACATGGATTATCTACCCATCAACATTCACATCCTCATATCCAACGTGTCTGGAGCACCTCTCTAAACCATGTTAAGAGAGAAGGCAACCGTTGTGCAGACCTTGTAGTAAAGCTTGGTGCTTATTCCTCATATGCCATTAATTTGCTACCTTCCACATCCTCCTTGGCTCTTCAAATGAGTTTGTCAACTGATCCATTACATGCATACTTGTCACGTAAGAGCTCTTTAAGCTTGAAGTCTTCTGATATTATATTATAAATTAACTATTCTAAAAGTTTAAATTGTTAGGTAAAAACTTATAAATAATTTTATAACTCTAACAGTAATCCATTCTCCCATTTGTAGTTGTCTTTTTCTTATCCTTCTATCATACAAAAAAAAATGCATATAATGAGTTATATGGTTTGGTATTTTTTTTATAAGTAATAGTCTAATAATAGTGATAATATATGTAAAACTAAAATATGCCAATGCATCACATATTAAATTTTTATATAATTTATTTATATTTATTATATAAAGAAAGAGTTTAATAAAAAAAATTAAAAAGAAATAATGTCATGTAGATATTCTAGGTAGTAGGTACAAGCATGTGTTGTTTAAATTTTATTTACTTAAAAAAATTCGTGCATCACATAAGTGAAAAAATATATTCCATTTATTTATAACACTGTGCGTAGGTCTCTCAGAAATTCATTACCACATATACTTGGCATAAATTTGCCCGTATAAAGTCAAAAGTTAAAAATCTAATTATAACGGCAATTACAATATTGTTTGCATCTGAACTAAAACTACAAAGTAAGAGTTAATATGATATTCTTTTAAAATTAGGGTATAAAATTTAGAATTGAGCTTTTATATTTTTTTTAATAAAAACTTTAAATTAAAATTTTCATTAAGAGAATATCAAACTAATCCTAAAAGAAGGATTGTCATTGAATAATATTATCGTTTAAAACCTTGCCGATTAATTCTTCTTTAATTCTGTGCTAATGAGATATAATGTTTTAGTCAGTTGTTCGTATATATAATCACATCGTATGTTTGTCATTGAACAAAGGGGTAATTACACTAACTTTATCTAATGTTGGAGCTTTTTATATTAACATTCTTAATATTTATAAAATTATACTTACTTTTTTTATTTTTTTTATTTATAAAAAGAATAATGATGTATGAATCGTACATAAAATAAAAGAGGTAAGTGTATATTTTTCAAATAGAGAAAAGTGTAAGATATAAGAATAATACATAAAATAAGAGATGCAAGTAAAATTTTTCAAATAAGAGAGATACTTAATATAATAAATATTAATTTCAGTAAAGGTCAATGTAATTACTCATTAAACAAATAATCCTGCTTGACACTTATCAGAAAATAACTTGATCAAATATAATATTAACCCTTTCTTTGTTTTAAATTCAGTGACAACTGATGGACAACTATTATTGCTCTATTCCATATATGTGTATCCCTTTCAGATCAACCTCACTTTGTGATTCAACCAATAAAACAACCGACACTACAAATAAATTCAACAACTTCATCGTGAAATAGCAGTTGGAAACCTTCAATAGATCAGTGCGAACTAATACTTGATAGATTAATATGCTAAAGTTCACATGAGTACTGGAAAAGCATAAAGGACTATTTAATTGATTTATTAATATGGTAACTAGGGGAATCTATCAATTTTTCAAGTTTTGAAATTAACAAATTTTGAAAGTACCTAACTAAAGTTAAATCTGATCCAATATATCTATGAGGTGTTAGTATAATAAAAATAAGTTATATTTCTAAACACGAAAACTACAGTTCAATTCCTGAGAGTTATATCTCATGAGAAAGAATTATAATATTATCATTATGATTTAGAAAAATTAAGTTTATGAAACAGTTTAAAATGAGTCAAATTCTATAAGAATATTCTTACTTCACATAAAATATATGCAACATGCAGCTATTTTTTGATTATTGAACTCAACATCTATCATAATTGTTTATTTGACAATATCCTTTCCAATTTCCACAGACATCACCCAATAATGGCAAAGAAAAGCTATGACTCTATGGCTGCATTCAATTTATAGAAATGGAATACACCAAAGTACCAAACTATTCTTGGGTCTCCATGTAATGCCCATAATGCCCTAGGCACGCTCTTCATCGAGCTCATTGCAATGGGGGAACAATCCGTGAAATAGTGACATAATATTATAATACGATGGATGTTACAAAGTCCAAAATGGAAGGTTGGAATTTAGAGAATAGGTTCACTTTTACGACATTATCACTTTTGAAACCCCAATTGTATAAAGAACTTACCCATGCCATGTTTAGAGTGCTTACCACTGAAAGGGATTGAACCGAAACAATTGTCTTTTTTTTTTCTTTTTATATTTGGATTGAATAGGACTCTTTTGGAACTTATGCTTCTGATTGGCCCTAGCCCACGTGATAAAGATTTTCTGTCCAATGAAGATATTTTGTCTCCTTAAACAATCAATCTGCTTGTTGTGTTCATACTATACCTAAAACTCTTTATTTAAGGAATGAGATTAAAAAAAAACCTTGGGTATAACGTCTCCAACTAAGAGCTTGGCCAAGTGTCAATCATCAACAAATGATGGGTATAATTAGTCAAACTCCTTAAGACATGCCCTAATTTATTAACATATCTCATCTTATAATTCTAACAATGAAAATAACCACTCTATGTTAGTTCTTGGCAGACGATTCCTTTTGATTAATTAATTGGTACATGTAAACTTGATCTTGAGTACTACTAAATAGTAAATAATTTCTCATTCCATCCTCACTTGCACGCTGATAAACACAAGCACATGCACAGTACTCTTCAAAGAGAGGGCATTTATTTATTGGGGGAATAAATATTAATGCTAATTTGATATGTTGATGATTTACCCTTCATATCTTATGGGGAGGGGAAAGGGTGAAAGAACAAATCTTACATCTTTTTTTTAGGTAGAAAAACTATGTAAATAATTACTTACGCAATTTCATATTAGGAATGATAAGGTAAAGTTTTTCCTAGAGTGAAGATTCAAATATTTGAACCCTTGATATTGTATGCAAGGTTTGTTTGGAGAACAAATATTACTTTATATTATTATTGATATGAAGAAAGCTATTGAGAGTGAACTAATAGTGAAGAGTTTAAATAATTTATAGAAAATTATAGACTTAAACTTATGTGTTAACATTGTAAAAAAAAAAGTTGTCGTTTTGGAGGTTAGTTTGAATTGGACCAAAATTTTATAGGGCATTCATTTTGTTTTTCCTTGAAATAATTAAAACGCAAATGTCGTTAAATAGAACCAACTAACAAAATATTACAAATAAAATTTGGAGCTCCACCACCCAAACTTTAGAAGTTTTCAGAGAGCGGATAGGGCACTTTTAATCCGGTACAAATTAATTAACACTACTAGTCTTTTTTTTTTCACTAGAGTGGTTACTTCTAAAATGATTATTTTAGTTAACTTGCACTATGAAATTAGCCCAATATTCATTCATTCTCACCACTAGCATTTTTATCAAATTTATGATGCAAATGTATTAGGAGTGGACGAGCTACTACCTTGACATTTTCATTAATTTCAATATATTCTGAACAATTTAATTATTATTGACATTGTCATTATAGTGTGTTCTTAAAAGAATATATACCCGGCTCATCGAAGGTTCTCCTTTAAATGTTTTATATTCTAATCTTATTGGGAGGCAATGAAAGTGAGGGAGTTAAGATTTATAACTACTAGAGGAAGGCTAACCCTGGATGTGACCTAATCTCTATGAAAAAGAACTAATTCAAATTGGCAAATATATATATATATATATATATTGGAATTGGTAAATGAGTTGTACGCAGTCAGATTTCACACCTTCTGATATGATATGATAATGCTAAAATAAGGTCAAAGGATAGTTGTTGGTGTTTAAATAATCAACTGCAGGATATTTAATGGCTTATTATAGTACGAGGTTCTCTGTAGAATTTGATTTATTTGAGTGCATTTGCTGAGCAAGCTGTAAAGGTCTTTGGATTTGCTTGCCCTTTCTTTCAGATCCTTAGACGGAGGACTTAATTTATTTGTTTTGTGCTTTTGGATATACATTTTTTTTAAGCTTTGATCAATGCTTTCACACTATGCTTGTGTTGTTCAGAAACACGAAGCTTAGAGATTTTAGGAAGGGACAAACCAAGCCTATACTTAGGTCTTCACATTTGTCACCAAAATGTTTAGTTGTTCGAAATGAAAGGAGGAACCAAGAAACTTAGGTTTACACAGGAACTGATGACTTAGATTCTTTTCTTGCATTTGACTTCTATATGTGAGTACATATCCCATAATGTCTTGGTTGATTCTTGGTCGATTAATTACAATAGTAAGTGCCTGTAAGATCTCTATGATACTCTTCCTTTTTTGGCATATTAATTGGAATGCCATTAATCATAACCACTTGAATCTAATACTTATCTCTATTAGCATCGTTTACATGTGAGTGAGTAGGTGCAAGGCAATGTGGAAGAAAAAAGAAAATCTCATATGGAAAAGAAGCTCAACTGATTCGGGTGTCAGTATTTAAAATTAGGATATGATAATGTTAAATATTTGATGGAAAAGAAGCTCAACTGATTCAAGTCTTAGTATGTAAGATTAGGGTTCGCATATTTGTGGCATATATATATATATATATAAGAATTGATTATTGGTTCGTTTCTCCTAATAGCATGTTTAGCATGAGGATAAAAATAAAAATAAATATTTATGAATGAGATTTACTTTCATTTTTACTCCTATACCAAACATATATTAAGTTTAAGCTTTTGGCTTTTTTTTTTTTTTGGTGAGAAGCTTTTGGCTCATTTTAATGCTTGCCAAAGTGTATTAAGGCACACTCCCAAAGCCCCCCAACGTTTCCCAACCACTGGCAGCGTAGTCAAGGTTTGTTTTGATAAAATGTTGACATGACTTGGTGTTCTTGAGAATCGAAAAAAGAGTGGACCTCTTAAATTGCTCATGAGAGTTGATGAGCTTCTCTAGCCGTGGGTTGTGTTCGCAATTGTAGAAAAATGGACCTCCTAAAGGTAAGCCTACAGATGAAGAGAGCTGTTTCTTTTTTTTGGACATGCAGATGAAGAGTGTAGTTAAAATGGGCCTCTTAAAAGCCCATAATCAAGACATGCAGATGAGGAGAGCTTATACAATGCAGATGATTAGACTGAAAATGGGCCTCTTAAAAGCCCATAATCAAGGGGGATGATTTACGGTACTGTAAATTTTTGTGCAAGGAAGACCAAACAAAAAGAAAAATTTGAGCACGGAGTGGACCGCAAAAAACAAAAATATAGCGCAAGGACGACCAAACAAAATTTGGGCAAGAGTCATGTTTAATAAAAAAAAAAATGCTTAAACACTTATGACGCTATGCACCATAGTACGTAATTAAAATTAGTATAAGTAAAGCCTACCAAGAAAAAATAGTATAAGTAAAAGAACAGTTTAATCAGTGATATGATAAAAATAATATATTTTCAATAAAAATTTATATAATATTTTTAAATATATTAATAATTAATAATTCTAAATTAAAATTTTTAATATATAATCTTTTCATAAAATTATTTGTTCAATTAATTTTTTTTTTAGTTTTCATACATTGATAATAACATTACTTAATCTTTTCATAATAGGAATTTGGTCAAAGGTCTATAGGATGGGTTTGATTTGTGTATGAGGCGTTGATATGAGTCATACTCCATATGATATGATAAAAAGATAGGATTTTTTTTTACAAAAAAAATCTAAAACAATGATACATATTGTATATTAATGATTTCACGAAGAGAATATCATAAATTTCAATAGGACATTTTATTAAGATTATACAATAGGATATTGGAGATTGGATGGCCAATCTCCTTTTATTTAGTTTAACTCGTTTCTCTTTCAAAATCTTGGTTTAACATTGAAAGTTTATATTCGTTTAATGAACCGACAAACAAGCTAGTTTCTCCATTTTTTTTAAAGAAAAAGAGAAAAGTTTTAATTACCCAAAAAACAAAAGAGAAAAAGTTGTCTTTGCCCTTTACTAATTTTGTTTTTATTTTTTGGGTAGAGTTTGCCCTTTAATTTGTTCATCACAAGAGACTAAATATTGACTGACTCAACGTTGAAGACTTCACAAATCACAATGTTGCCGAATGCTTGCCATTTGTTGGTTAGCATTTAACAAGAGAGATTCTTAAATATACTGTAAGATAATATTTTTATACCATACCATTTATCATATGTTACATTAGTTATATAATTATTTTTGTCTCACATAGTGAGAGACAATAGTAGCCTACACCGCTAATATGTGCATCTAAGAATTTTTCTTAACAAGAAGGTGATGGATGAGCTTGGGAGGAACTTCCAACAGGTGACTAATTCATAGTTGTCACCCTGACCCACAACACGTTGTCATATCCTAGTATGGCAGTGTATCACTTACAATACTCGGATGGTTTCATTGGTATTCACTGCTCACTTGTCCCTGTTAAGTGAATTAAGACAACCATAAAACCCAAAAGTCACATAAATTTAAGGAAAGAAATTACTATGCAAGTATACATCATTAGGCTTTTGCGGCCAATGCTAAGTATTTCATGTCAACAGCGTGCCTGCTATGCATGATCTCAAAACTCTCACCCAAAAATGGCTTATTGGCACATTGGTCTTGGTGCACCAACTGTTACGTTCTGCTATGCAATGGGAACCCTTTTGTTCCTCCAAATAATCCCTCCTGCAAACTCACTATTGTTTAGCTACCCTGGCTTTAGTAAAGGAGATGTAGAGCTGGAAGGAGATGCAATCATTTCACGTTCAGAAATCCAAGTCACTCTGAATAGATTGGACCAAGACAACAAATACAGTGTTGGGCGAGTTACAAGTCTTCAGAAGATGCACCTCTGGGATATGAGCTCTGGAAAACTCACAGACTTCACCACCAAATTTTCGTTTGTTGTTTTTTCGGAGGACAGTGAGTATGGAGATGGGTTGGCATTCTTCTTGGCAGATCCAAAGCTTCCCCTTCTATAGAACATTGAAGAAGGAGGTGGTCTTGGCCTTGTGGATGGTGACCAACAATTGAACTCGACTGAACATTCATTTATGGCAGTGGAGTTTGACACCTTCTCAAATCCATGGGACCCAAACGGCACTCATGTAGGTATGAATTTCAACTCAATAAAGTCTAACATAACTGCGCCATGGCTCACTGATATGCCTGGAAGGAGAGTTTATGATTGTAGCATTGAGTACAATTCCAGCACCCTTAATTTGAGCGTTTCTTTCACTGGCTACAGTGACAATGCCAGTGATATGCCAGTAGAAAATAACACTTCATACAAAGTTGATTTGAGAGATCACTTACCAGAATGGGTTATGTTTGGCTTCTCGGCCGCCACAGGAAGTTTGTTTGAGGTGCATACTTTGCAGTCATGGTCATTTAGTTCAAGTTTACAAATTAAGGACACTGGTGGTCATCATAAACTGGTTGAGGGGCTAGGAATTGGTATAGGTTTGGCTGTGAGTTTGTTAGGATTAACTTGTTTTTTACTGTGGAAAAGGACTAAAGGAAAGGAAGAAGTGTCAGATTTTGATCTAAACATGGATGATGAATTCCAGAAGGGCACTGGACCTAGGAGGTTCTGCTACAATGAACTGGTAAGTGCAACAAATAAATTTGCAGAGGCAGAGAAGCTTGGACAAGGTGGTTTAAGTGGTGTGTATAAAGGTTTTTTGAAAGACTTAAACTCCTATGTTGCTATCAGAAGGATATCAAGCGAGTCCAGGCAGGGGATAAAGGAATATGCAACTGAAGTTAAGATCATTAGCCAATTTGAGGCACAGGAATTTGGTACAACTTATTGGTTGGTGCCATAGGAAAAATGATCTCCTCCTTATATATGAATTCATGCCAAATGGTAGCTTAGATTCCCATCTATATGGTGGGAAAAACCTCTTGACATGGCCGGTGAGATATAACATAGCTCTAGGCTTGGCTTCGGCATTGCTTTACCTGCAAGAAGAATGGGAACAATGTGTTCTTCACAGGGACATTAAATCAAGCAATGTTATGTTGGATTCAAGTTTCAATGCTAAGCTTCGATTTTGGTTTAGCTAGGCTAGTGGATCATGAGAAAGGTTCACAAACTACACTTATAGCCGGGACCAGGGGCTACATTGCACCAGAATATGTCACTACAGGCAAGGCTTATAAGGAATCTGACATATACAGCTTCGGGGTTGTTGTATGGAGATTGCCAGTGGAAGAAAACCCATTGACCTAAAAGCCAAGGAGGGTCAAATAACCATAGTTGAGTGGGTTTGGGAGCTCTATGGACTGGGAATGTTCCCTAAAGTTGCAGAACCAAAGCTATGTGGAGCATTTGATGAGGAGCAATTGGAACGCTTAGTAGTTATAGGCCTTTGGTGTGCTCATCCAGATTACAGATTCAGGCCTTCTGTAAGGCAAGTGATCCAGGTGCTTAAATTTGAAGCTCCTTTGCCAATTCTGCCAAAGTGGATGGATGCCTGTGCAAACCTATCATCCTTCAACAATGAATGCATTTTTTTCATCATTTTCGTCTTCCTTTTGGGCTACATCTTACAAGGGAAACAGTGTATTATCGACAGGGAAATTTTCTGCATAGAAAATTATTAAAAATGTATGATTGCAGCTGGATCTAAAGACGAGAAGATAAAAGTTCTTGCGTGGACGCACTTAACATTTTTGTTACAAAACTCTTATACAACCATATCAGGAGTTTATGACATAATTTGTGAAGATGTGATGTGTAAACAGCATCGCTCATACAGAAATGTAGAAGTTTCTCCTTGATCTCCTCTCCTACTATCTGGAGAATTTGAGTAAAAAATAATAGTGGGAACAAGGAGAAGGTATTGGAATTAACAACTGATGATCATGGAACATTAATTCATTTACATGGACAAAATATAAATATAATTAAATAAGTAAATTAGCTTAAACACCACTAACAGTAATATTTTAAAGACCAACTATTTAGCCAGGCTATACTATCACATATCCACACATGACCTAGATTATTGTGGCCAGAAAATTGTTTTTCTTCACTAAATTTTCACAGAAATTAGTCTCTGGCAGAAAGTAAGTGAAAAAGTCCAAATACAGATGTAGGTGTCACTTTTTCAATCCATTAATATACGGTATACCAGATAGGCCTAATTCTCTTACTTGCAAATTTAGCCTATCCTAGTTAATATATGAAAAAAAAAATGTGTATGTAAATGCACACATATAATCATATACAAAGTGAGTAAAGATTATCACCCACCATGAACATTGGATCTATCCATAACGTTATACAAATTGTTGAGATTAATCTGGTACCAATGAAGTTTTATAAAAAAATTTAGGGGAACAATGGCCTTGAAGCTTCACCAGGCGCAACTCTTGCTGTGCTGATAGTTTGATTGATATTTCACCAATCGCAGACGCTGCTTGTTGAGGAGGTTGAATTCGTTGCTGAAAGGGAAGAGAGAGGTAACAAGGCCTCCTTCACTTTCACTTTCTCATCTCAGGATCCGTTACAGAGGAGACTTATTTTCTTCCATTAATCTGTTTACCAAGCTAACAATGAGGTTCAGTGAATTCTTTTAAACTATAATATAACTTTTTTAAAAAAATAACACTCAAGAAAATTGTACTTATTACTGAGAGTAGGTGATGACTGATGACCATTGAAACTGCTATGCCATGGGTTTCAGTTTCACACTTGAGAAGCATAGTAGGCCACAAAAATCTTTAGACAGTTACATTTTAATTATATGCTCCTTTGAATATACAGGGAAAAAGGATTTATTGATGACAAAAAAACAGTGTATTTCATTAATGATAAAAAGGAAGAAGTTAAATAATGAATGAGAAAAACACATGAAGCTTGGTCCTTTCAAACATCTAAGCAGAAACATATGAAGCTTCAACAAGTTATGAGAAAATACAAGAACCGAAGTCTCAAAAGACTGCCAGAAAAAATACAAGAACGCAACTCCCAAACCCTGCCAGAATCTGAAATTTGCTTTAGGCATGCTGGTAATGGTGCAACTTGTACAATAAAACTTTGCCTGCTGCGTTTCCCACAGCCATGAAACCACCACCTGGACTAAAATCAATGCTGCGGGGGTAATGCAGGGTCGTATTTGGAGGTGGCCAGTTGGAGAACACAGTATACGATGGGATATGTACCAATTTTAAACTGCTCTTCTTCATTCTTGAACAAATTGCTAATATTTGAGAGTCATGATTAAATCTCATAAAATCAACTTTGGTAGTCAAATTCTCAATGGTCTTGATAGGCTTTCTCTTGCCCCCTAGAAATTCCTCTCTATTGTAAATATTCACAATTCCACTGTCTGAACCAGCTGCAAAATGTGTCCCGCCTGGAGATGTACAGAGAGCTGTACTGTTTATGCAACCTTCATCTACACCTTTATGTATGCAAGTCCTCGTTCTCAGATCCCAGTGGTAAACCTGGCCATCACCACCAGAGCTCAACAACTGCTGTCCATCCTCAGTAAAAGCTAAGGAACGGATTGTTCCATTCATCTTTAGGGTACCAACTAATTGCTTTGTTTTAGTTGAAACCAATAAAATATAACCTTCATTACCCGCAAAGGCTATCATTTGAGAATCAGAAGACACCTCAAAAACTTCCAAACTCTTCTCTTCCCTACCAACCAGAGGACCTATTTTATCAACTTTAGCCTTAACTAAATCAAAACTATAAAAGAACTTTCTTCTACCTGATAATATAACCTGAGACCCATCTGGCAAGAAAGATGCTTTTCGAATGGGGCAATCTTCAAGAAAGATGCTTTGAATTTTGGTGTTCCGTTTGCCATCAATTTGGAAAAATCTAAGCCTCCGGTCCAATCCTGCAGCAAGAAGGAGCTGAGCATTTCTATGGAACTGAACCGAATTTATGGGACCATTAGAAGGATCCTGTATGTTTGCATCTACAAGTCTTGAGTATTCAATAAGTCCTGGCAACAATTTTGAGCTGCTCTTCACAACCAGGTATTCATTTGTTCTAAGAATATCATCAACATCCTTGTAACCATGGCTCAGAACAACTTCACTTTCTTCATCTGTTAACTCATCATCCGAAGACCTATCTATTTTTGACCTTGAATCAACTTGCGCCCAGTCAGTTCCTGGGTTGAGCTTCACATGCTGAGCCCTCAATCTTGATACATACTCTTTACCAGATATCAAACTCTCATCCTCTTCCTTTCTCAACTTCCTTAATCTGTTAACTTTGGCTATGTTTACAGTGGTTTTTTCCTCTTCATCATCCACCCACACAGGTTTTCTTTGCAAAGCAGCCTCATCATCATGACTTTCCTCTGATAAGTCAGCATCTTCCTCATAAACAGAACGCACACTATCTGCAGAACGATCAGTGAAGAACAAATCAGAACCCTTTGTAATCCCGGCTTCCACTTCATTAACTCCCTTTCCAAATTCAACAGGGGAATACAGAGATCCAAACAAAAAGTTCTCTAGCTTTTTCATTTCTCTCACTTGTTCCTTTAGCAACTGTTCTTCCTTGTTATCTCGCCTCCTCTTCTTTGCTTTTAGGGTATCAATCTCAGATTCTTTCCCATCTTCAACCTCCTCTAGATATGACGGTTCCTTGGTGTCCTCCTCCCTTTTGGTCTTCTTGACCTCATTTTTAGGGCAAACATTTTGGGATATTAAACTCATCTTTCAAAAGCCAGTCTGCAAAATAAATAAAGTGCAAGTGTAACTAATCTGACAGTTGAAATTAAAAAGAAATATAACATCAGAATAGTTCATTGAAGCTAAGGCTCATGATGATTCTTTTCTAGTTGTCTGGGCAGGATTATCAAGATGGCAATAAAACTGGGCAATTAAGAGAGCAATAAATCCAAATGACAGAACATCGAAATCAGACAACATAAACATACTTCAATCAAATAAGTAAAAAGCACTGAGGCAAATTGCACACAGCTAAAATTTAGTATTAAATGCAAACAGCCTATATATATATATATATATAAGAGTAAACCGTGGTGCTCATAGAATTCTGAACTCAAACAAGGAGGGCAAAGACAAGGAATGAACAACATAAACTTAACTTCTGGGACACAATTAGCATGAATACCCGAGGCCACAACTGAAACTTGATCAAAGGGCTGGAACAAAATCAAATCTTTTCCAATCAATTATATTGGATATCAAAATGAGCCAATAAATTACCTTGTTAAACGCAAGCTCGGAATGAGAATCACCCTCTTCCTTGCTTTCGCTCCCACCGTTCCCTTTCAATTCCCTCCGACGTGGCGTCGGCGCTGGTGGCTGTGTGCGAAGGAATGGTGCCCCCAAGGGTTTTAGGCGCAACTAGCAACTGCAGACTGGACTGGGCTCCTGGTCTTGGGCATATATCTCAATTAGGTTTTGCGGGGTGCACCGTGCACGCAAACCTATTTTGTTTTATTTTTCTTTTTATATTCGTTGTATATATATATATATATATATATATATATATATATATGTTTTAATTTTTTTAAAGCATTTTCTTGAAAATTTTAAAATTCGCTTGAAAAATTACGACAATAACAGATCACTTGAAAAATATGAAAAATAATTTCTTTTTCTTTTTCCATCTTTAAGGTAATACAAAACAAATAAAACAAAAACAAAATTTATTTTTAATCTAATGTGGTGATTTTTTTAAATTATAGAAATCATTTGTAAAAGACAGATATTTTTTACATTTTTTTTTCAACTTACTTGTATTTATTATTATTTTTCTTTAGAGTTTTGAAATTTTAAATAAAAGTCACTTAATAAAATATTATGTTTACAATGGATAATTCTTTTCGTCACATTTTTTTATATAATAATATTACATAAGTTTAAACTTATCACCTTCTATAAAATTATTCAAATTTCATAATATATTCTTAGTGACTTTTTTCTTTTTCTTCCTTTGTGGAGTCATGTAATTTAGAAAGCAAAGTCTAGGATCTTAACATTTTTTTTTCCTCCTTACAAGCCCAATATTAATTTCTTGTACAACTCTTTCAATTTATTTAATTTATTTACTACTTAGGCAGCGGTGCTTTGAATGTGCTACATGAGACCTTCCTTCGATTAGTTTGCCTCACTTCTTGCGAGAATTGCTTCCCTTTGCTCATTGGTTTTTGATCATTGTCTTCTCTCAGCCTGTAGGATGAAAATTTTATAGTTTTGTGTTTGGTCAAGAAGTACAATCCATTTGTGCACTTTCTAGGCAAATATGACGTATTTATTTGTTTAGTTATTTTATTGTTTGTTTATTTCTAGCGTACTTCTAGATGGATCAGTGGCTGATTCACGTAAGTAGGGTTGGAAATAGAAAATTTTAGATAAAAATGCTATGCAAAAAGAGTTTTAAGTGGGAGATTTAATTTTCATAATGATGCCTACTTCAAGCATTATGTATATTACACACAAAAAATTTTA
Organism: Castanospermum australe; assembly: GCA_019955255.1. Lineage (NCBI taxonomy): Eukaryota > Viridiplantae > Streptophyta > Magnoliopsida > Fabales > Fabaceae > Castanospermum > Castanospermum australe. The sequence continues at coordinate 131,977 of NSJW01000067.1, forward strand.
ACTTTTGAAAACGTCGTCCTTAGGTCCATCTCAAACTATATTTATTTAGAAAAATTTAAAGAAAAAAAGAATTTTATTTTGATTAATTTTTTTAAAATAAAAGAATAAAATGAGAGATTATTAACTAACCTTTTCGTTCTTAATTTTTTTATTTTTATAAATATTTCATAATTTACTTAATTTAAAAATGAAAAAGCAGCCATTCCTTTCTTTTTTTTTTTTTTTCAAATTCTTCCGTTCAAACATTAATTCCCTCAAAGTCACATTCAAAATGCTAACCAAAATTTCATTAATATTAATGATAATTTTATATCCAAAACGTTACTTTCTTTCTTTGGCCCCAAAAGAAGAAAAAGAAAAAGAACCAAACTAATCCAAGCTTAAGCTAAAAACCTTTTTAAACAATTATGCTGCCCTTCCTAATTAGAGTACCGATATGCATAGAATGTACATAAAATCAAAAGGATAAATTTGGGATGGAGGAATTCACTATAATCAAACCATTAATCCCGGATGACTCTTAAAATGAATTTAAATTTCCATGAAATTACATCGTTTGAAATGGTTTACTTCTTTGTGCTGTTGGCCATGCCATTAGGACCTCATATGGGACCTGTGAATGTCACCTAGTCCATTGCCTGTTTAAGGATATGGATTATGGAGCATGAATTCTGAAGTTTTTTTTTTAAGTAAATTACTTTGACTTTTCTTTATTTACTTGATTTTTCATAAACTCCTCTTATTTTTAAAATTTACATATATTTCTTAAATATTTTATAAAATCTATACATATTTTTTAAATATTTACACGAACTTTGCTTATATTTTAAAAGCACGCGACACATAATTTTCTTAAAAAGAAATGTTTGTGTAATTTTAAAAAATAGAAGAGTTTTTATAAAAAAATAGATAAATAAAAGAAAGTTTACAGTAATTTATTCTTTTTTTTTAGAGGTTTGTGGCACTGCTCATTTCTATATTTCAAGGTGAGCAGCATGGGAAATCCAATGAGTTAAGACAACCAAACAAATCCGAAACTCATAAAAAAAACAAGGAATAAAATCATTGTCAAGTTACATAAAGAAAAAAATCAAAGTTGAGATGATTACATCATGAGATAAAATTAATAAAATCATTGTTCTCCTACAGCTTCAATGCCAAGTCCTCTGCAAGGCATTTTTCAAAGGTTTCACACTCAACACAAACCCAGAGATGGCTGCTTGCCATGTTGGTCTCCATGCACCCCCTCATCTCTTCTGTTATGCAACGGGATTCATTTTCTTGCTCCATATGATTACTCCTGCATATGGACTTTCATTTCATTACAAAGGCTTTGAGTATGGTGATGCCAGGCTCGAAGGAGATGCTTCTATTTTACGTTCAGATATCCAACTCACTATGAACGCAAGGGACCTAAGCAATGCTTACAGTGTTGGGCGAGTCACAAGTATTGAGCAGATGCTCCTCTGGGACATGAGCTCAAGAAAACTCGCTGACTTCACCACCCAGTTTTCCTTTGTCATTTTCTCCAATGAGACTGTCTTTGTAGATGGCTTGGCATTCTTCTTTGCAGATCCAAAGCTGCCACTTTCAGGGCATATTCAAGAAGGAGGTGGTCTTGGTCTCGTGGATGGTAACCAGGTATTGAACTCAACTAACCATTCATTTGTGGCAGTGGAGTTTGACATTTACACAAATCCAAGGGTCCCGTGCACCCGGCATTCATGTAGGTATGAATTTCAACTCTGAGGCCTGACATTACTGTTCCATGGTTAGCTGATATTCGAGAAAAGAAAGTTTATCATTGCAGAATTCAGAACTTTGCTAGTACTCATAATTTAAGTGTTTTCTTCACTGGGTACACATTCAATGGTATGCCAGTAGAAAATTACCTTTCATACAATGTGGATTTGAGAGATTACCTACCAGAATGGGTCATTTTTGGCTTCTCAGCTGCTACAGGGTATGTGTTTGAGGTGAATACTCTGAAGTCATGGTCATTCTATTCAAGTTTAGAAAGTAATGAGAATGTGTCAAATCAGATACCTCCAATGGCAGCCTAACCAATCCCCAATCTCTGTCCTTCTCCAATTCCCATTCCTAATATTAGCACAAAACAAGAGAGCAACAAAGGATTATTGGTGGAGCTAGGAGTTGGTGTAGGCTTGGCTGCAAATCTCCTTATTTTAGGGTTGGTTTGTATTTTAATGTGGAAGAGGACTAAAGGGAAAAAAGACGAGTCAGTTTTTGATCTGAACATGGATGTTGAATTCCAAAAGGGCACTAGACCTAAAAGGTTTTGGTATAATATATTGGTGAGTGCAACAAATAACTTTTCAGAGGCACAAAAAGCTTGGACAAGGTGGTTTTAGTGGTGTTTATAGAGGCTATTTGAAAGACCTAAACTCCTATGTTGTATAAAGAGGATATCAAAAGAGTCTAGACAGGGGATAAAGGAATATGCAACTGAAGTGAAGATCATTAGCCAATTGAGGCATAGGAATTCAGTACAACTACTTGGTTGGTGCCACGTGAAGAAAGACCTCCTCCTTATATATGAGTTAATGCAAAATGGTAGCTTAGATTCCGACCTATACCATGGAAAAAGCTTCTTGACATGGCAGGTGAGGTGCAGCATCGCTCTAGGCTTGGCTTCTGCATTGCTGTACCTTCATGAAGAATGGGAGCAGTGTGTGCTTCACAGGGACATTAAATCAAGCAACATTATGTTGGACTCCAGTTTCAATGCCAAGCTTGGGGATTTTGGCTTAGCTAGGCTGGTGGATCACGAGAAAGGATCACAAACCACAGTCCGGGACCATGGGCTACATAGCCCCTGAATACTTCACTACAGGCAAGGCTAAGAAGGAATCTGATATATACAGTTTTGGGGTTGTTTTATTGGAGCTAGCCAGTGGAAGAAAACCCATTGACCTTAATGCCAAGGAGGGTCCAATAACCATATTTGAGTGGGTTTGGGAGCTCTTTGGATTGGGAAAGTTCCTTGAAGCAGCAGACCCAAAGCTTGGTGGAACATTTGATGAGGAGCAAATGGAACATTTAGTGCTTGTTGGCCTTTGGTGTGCCTATCCAGATTACTCATTCAGGCCATCTGTGAGGTAAGTGATTCAAGTGCTTAAATTTGAAGCTCCTTTACCAATTCTCTCACAGAAGATGCCTGAGCCAACTTATTTTCCTCCAACAATTAATTCAATTTTTTCTTCAGTTTCTTCTCCCTGTCCGTATACATGTTAGAAAGGGATACAAAGTGAGCAGTACGGGAATTTGATGTACAGAAAGTGATTGAAATTTGCATGTTTCGTAAATTTTGTAGTGACCTCTCACAGTCTGGTACAGTATAGCTATCTATAACACATAACTGATAAATAAATTCTTAAGTAGGTATTGTTTAATTTAGACATTCTATTCAATAGTTATAAAATTTGGTAAGCATGCTATAAATGCACGTCACTCTTTGAAAAGTTGATAATACATGTCAAATGTTAAATGAAGTGCATAAGATACACAATGTTCACCTAAAAATTTCTCATAGGTAATGTGATGAAGGAACTGAACATTTTCCTTTTTGCATTTGTGTGTAAAGATCATTAAACTCTTTTTATGTGTGTAAGTACACTTTTGTTCATGTGATCAGATAAGTTTACAAGTTTGTAATATAAAGAGAAAGAATAAGAGAAAGAAAGAACAGAGTGTGAATAAAAGAAAGGTCATAGAACCCAATAGATTAGTCTATGTAATTGATGACTCACCAATTATGAAGTATTAAGTACAAATTAATATTGTACATTTAATTAAATAGACAGATGTTATTTAATTTCTATTATGAGTGAAGCACTCCCAAAACCGTTGTGAAAGATTTTAAATGCTGACTGTTAAGTCTCATAAGATTAAATATAACTTGCTTCGGTCTAGAAGTTCTAAACTAGCCTATAAAAAAAATCCCAAGCTAAAATATAAAGGTTCTTAAAAGTTATGTTTGTCCTACGTACATAAATATCAAATTCCCTTAAGATAACATATGTCTTCAAAGCGATAGATAAGTCAAGAATGAAGGGCGTAGTAATCAAATTTAAAAAAAAAAAAATTCAGTGCAAGGACCTTACGTGAACATGTATCAATTGATCCTTAGTGCCAACAAAGAGCAAACGTAAGAAAACTTTCTAAATTTTATTATCTTTTTCAACTGATGACAACTTTTTTATTCTAGAAAGAAAGCTAAAAGTAACTTTGAATCTAGGACCTTATGGAGCCCTCACTCCCGGATTATTCCATTGGCAAAATATGTTGTTAAATGATGAATCATAATAGATTATTGCATGCATTTAATTTTAATTTATTTTTAGTATAAAATATTTTTATTTTATCATCATTAATTACATATTGATTTATTAAAAAAATTAATTACATATTATTATATTTTTATTTTTTTATATAATTATTATTTTAATAAAAATTTGACAACACATGATTAGATAATAATATAATTTTTTTTTAATGAATCAAAATTAAATTGTTATTGTATTTCAAGAATGAAAGAGCTAATTTCAATTTCTTATCCTGTAACCCTAATTCTAACAGACCTTCAGAAAATTATGCATTTACTTAATGCCGACAAATACCGGATGCAAGAAAACTGAGTTTCTTACAGTTAAGGAAAGTTCCTCCCATTGATTTGCAGGGTCTTTAGCTTCATGTCTGTCCAAATAAAGCAGCCAATTCTGCAAGGGATGAGCTGCCATTTTTTGAAAGGGGATGTGAACAGAGACATTTAATTTTATATCTCAACTGGCTTTTTCTTTCTGCATCTTTGTTGTGTCTGTGAATGCAAGGACACAAGGCAGGGACAAAAGAAGAGATGCAGCTGCTGCCTCTCGGGTCAAGCTTTATTAGGTCCCATCCCAGCTATGTTGTGCAATACAACGCAAACGTTTCTAGAAGGGAAACGATGCTCAAAAACACACAAAAGTGTAATGTGATTGACCAAGTCCTTTGTTAGAATTAGAGAAACTCGAGAGATTTTTCATATAACTAAACCGGAGGATTGTTGTGGTTTCTTTTTCTACCCAACAAAAAGATTCTATAAGATGAACTTGGATTGAATTTACTGAATATTAAATATATAATGGAACCCTAATTTTGTTCTGTCTTTCTTTTTTCTTGGCTGAATACAGCTTCCCTTGCGAGTTCTAACTTGACACAAATATTTAAAGCGAGCACTGCTTGAAAAGCAAAGGAAGACAACAGTAAACATCAACATATTTCTATCCTGCAGTTATATTTATATTTCTTTTTGGTAGTGGCAGCGAAGTTTGAATTTATGACCTATATTTCGCCCAGCAACTACATTTAACAATTACGCACTGGTTTTATTAATGACACCACCCTGCAGCAACATCTTTATGCCATAGTTCATCTGAGACTTTATCTGCCAGAATGGGTTATTCTTCGCTTCTCAGCTGCCACAGGAAATGAATATGCTATACATACACAGTGTCTATCCATGGGATTTTAACTCAATTTTGGAAATAGAACAAAACATAACTAACACAGAAGACCCAATTGCAAGATCTCCAACCTCCAATTTAGCTTCCAGTCAGATGAAAAAAGTCCAAAAGATTACTAAGGCCAAATGGTTCCCGTGGCCCAAGAAAATGAAAAAAAATATATATGGTGGAGTGGGTTTGGGGGCTCTATGGAAGAGGGAGAATTCTTGAAGCAGCACATCCAAGAGTGGGTGGAGATTTTGAGCAGCAGCGAATCAAAGGCTTGATGATTGTTGCTCTTCACTTCAGTGTGCTCACCCTGATCATAATAATAGGCCTTCAATAAGGCGAGCAATTCAAGTGCCTTCCTTTTAAGATCCCCTATATAATCTTCCATCAAGTTGCCTATACCAACATATATTGAGTGTTCAGTGAAGCCATCTTTAGCTCCATTCATCCTAAAAGCTTAACATACTAGGTTGAGGTTCAGAAATAGTGTATATCACCAACACTTAAGACATAAAGACTATCAATTTAATTTAAGTAAGAAACCAAAAGATTATTTTTCTTTTTTAAAATGCATTAGGGAAAACGACCAATAACAGAAATTACTTATCGAGATTTTTATAGCTTATCAATAGAACTCAATGCCAATGAAAAACATGATCATGGTGGAATGGTTTTGGGAACTTTATGGCATGGGTAATTTTCTTGAAGCAGCTGATCTAAGGTGGAAGTTTTGTTTTTTTTATTTTTGTTTTTTCAGGACATCATAATCTATATCAATTCAAGGAAGAAAATTCAAATTGGAAAATGACGCGTAAGCAGACCAGCGCCAAATGCCAATGATATTTGGAAAGCATTCGACTTGACTTTACAAACCAAACCCCACAAGCTTAATTAACCACCCAACCTGGGAATCCTTAAATGCAACGCAACTCCTACAAGCCATTTAGACAATCCCTGCATCAACACCCTCCAAGACTAGAAGTCTCCTCGGCTATGGCGGCTTGCCAATACTGTAAAAATACTCATCTACTTCCTTCTTTGCACATAACCATAATAATTTTGTCTGTCATGATCCCTCATGCAGCTCCATTATACTTCAGCTATCAGCAATTTCTTGACAAGGAAGATGCCTTGAATTTTGAAGGAGATGTTTATCATGACAAGGGAGTCCTCCAACTCACTAGGAATCGGAAAGACAGTGTCGGCAGGGTCACATATTACAAACCGCTGGATCTTTGGGACGGGGAGTCAAGAAAACTCACAGACTTCACTACCAGTTTCTCCTTCATCATCAATGCATCAAACCAAACCCAGCGTGGAGATGGAATCACATTCTTCCTTGCTGCCCCCAACTTTCCACTTCCCGTTCCCACCATATGGATGCTGGTATTGGTCTTGTGAGCTATTACCCAAATGAGCATCCATTTGTGGCGGTGGAGTTTGACACCTTCTAGGAATCCAGAAGATCCTAAATATGACCATGTAGCTTTCAATATTAAAACTATTTGGAGTCCTTTCACTACACAACGGTTTAGTATTAAGGATGGGAGAAGATATGATGCTCAAATTAGCTACAATTCTAGCTCCCACAATTTAAGTGTCGTCTTTACAGGATATAAGGATAATATCACAGTCAAACAAGACTACTCTCATAGGATCGATTTGAGAGAGGTCCTGCCGGAATTGGGTTGAGTTTGGCTTCTCTTCAGCTACAGGGTTGATATATGATGAGATACATACACTTTGCTCATGGTCTTTCAATTCGAATTCGGACTTGGAAGTGCCCAAGGATGAAAGCAAGACAAGACTGGTGCCCAAGGATGAAAGTAAGACAAGACTGGTGATGGGGCTGAGCATTGGAGCAGGTGTTCTAATTGTTGGTTTGGGATTAGCTTGGCTTGTGAGGCTGAAGCTGATGAGAAGAGGCAACGAAGATGGCTTGGATCTTACCATGGACAATGATTTTGAAAGAGGGACTGGACCCAAGAAGTTTTCCTATGATGAACTTGTTAGAGCAACCAACAACTTTGCAGAGGAACGGAAGCTTGGGCAGGGAGGTTTTGGTGGAGTCTACAAAGGATTCTTGAGGGACTTAGATGACTATGTTGCAGTTAAAAAGGCATCACGGGGATCTAGACAAGGTGTGAAAGAGTATGCCTCTGAAGTAAAGATCATTAGTCAACTGAGGCATAGGAATTTGGTGCAGCTCATAGGATGGTGCCACAAGAAGAATGATCTTCTGCTCATATATGAGTTCATGTCCAATGGAAGCTTAGATTCCCATCTATTTGGAGGCAAAAGCCTCCTGACGTGGGCAGCAAGATATAACATTGCTGCAGGCCTAGCCTCAGCATTACTGTACCTACACGAAGAGTGGGAGCAATGTGTGATTCACAGGGATATAAAATCAAGTAATGTTATGTTGGATTCAAATTTCAATGCTAAGCTTGGAGATTTTGGATTAGCCAGACTAGTGGATCATGGGAAAGGGTCACAGACAACAGTTCTAGCTGGAACAATGGGATATATGGCACCTGAATCAGCTACCAGAGGCATGGCTAGCAGAGAGTCCGATGTATACAGTTTTGGTGTTGTTGCATTGGAGATAGCCTGTGGAAGAAAACCAATTGAACCAAACGCCAACGAAGAACAGGTCATCATGGTGGAATGGGTTTGGGAACTCTATGGCATAGGCAATCTACTAGAAGCAGCTGATCCCAAGATTATGTGGAGACTTTGATGAGCAGGAAATGGAAAGGTTAATGATAGTTGGCCTATGGTGTGCTCACCCAGATTACATTGTGAGGCCTACAATCAAGCAAGCAGTGCACGTACTTAATTTTGAAACTCCATTGCCCACTCTCCCATCAAAATTACCCAAACCCACTTATCTTGCTCCTTCATTTACTGCATCTGCATCTTCAAGCTCTCCGTCCTCTACAGCTACTGCTTTTGGGATTACTCAGACCCAGCCATTATCCAGTAACTCCTACGCATGCTCCTCAGAATCCAACACATCATCCGCACTTCTGCACACAAATTAAGTTGATATGTAATTCTCTTTTTTAACATGTAAGGTGTAACCCTTTTGTCAGTTGAAAAACATTGATATTTGAAGCCACATATAATCTCCATTTTGTTGTGTATATTGATCTAAATTGTTTCTTTCCGCGTTTATCCATTGTGCATCTCTCTCATAGATTATGTCATTTTTTTAAAAGAACAAATATTATGCTTGTAAGGTTCCAGATTTTCTGCCTTACATAAACATAATAGTAAGTTTCAAGTAGCTTTCTCTGTAATCTCTGATTCTTTCCAACTGTGTTCTACTTTTTACCCTTCTGCTTGGGACTAGTAAGCAGTGGGAAAAATAGGTACTCATTCAATGTTAAAAGCATCAAGATTTATGGCTAATGATGACCCAGGTGAGTCCACTCAAAAGGGCCTTGCCAAAAGAGAAAAGTTAGCTCCACAACTTTGTAAATAATATATATTTTTGTATCATGAAGTTTATCTCTATAAGTTCTGAAATATTGCATCAAAATATTACATGTACTCACTCAGTATCTAACTTTTCACATTTGATCTCTTTTTTGTTTTATAAAGTTTCTTGCATATTGCATCAAACATCCAATAAAATGGAAAAAAAAAACAAAAAAACAAAGTAGGAGGCATCTATCGCAAAACAAAAAGAGTCTTTCTGCAGTCATCATCTTGGACACGGATGTAAAAGAGTCTTTCTGCAGTCATCATCTTGGACACGGCATCCGTGCCCAGGTCAGAAATGCCCGTCAAAGCGGTGGTACTGTGCGGAAGAAAAAAAGAACTTCGTCACTGTCACCCAGGTTCCCCGTTGCCCAATGAAACGCGGCCACAAAAGTCCTTGCCCGGTAGGAAACTCCAATGGAAAAATTAAAGTGAAAACTACCCCAAATGCCATCAATTTTTTACTATGACTTTGACTTTTATAACGATTATCTTGTGAGTTTTTTTCTTTTTTTTTGGTCATCCATGAAAAGTTCGATTATCTTATGAGTTGAAACGTGTCTACTTGGCATAATTATTTTTTTCTGGTTCGGTATTTGGGGGTACAGTTAGAAGAACACGCGAGTTAGGGGAGTCACCAGTTTAATTGTCGGTCTAGTCAAAAAAAATTTGTCCAGATAAAAAAAATTTAATAAAAAATCATAAAAATCGATTTATTTTTCGATTTGATAAAAAATCGGTCAATTTTTTTCTAACTGATTAAAATGGGCCAAATTTTTTTTAATTTTAATCTAATTTACTTAATTTTGACAAAAAAGCAATCAAGACATTCAATCAAATATGTCTAGTGTTCTAGAACCATAAAAAAAAAGTCAAGTGTTCGGATTATTAATTTTTGGGTCCTGTCAATTGAACCAGTCTATTTCTTATAAATACGTTATATGCATAACTTATTAGTAAGGATTTAATTTTAATTTATTATTAATATAAATTTTTTTTTATTTAATTATATATTATTAAGAATTTAATTTTTTAGATAATTATTATTTTAATTAAATTTTTTAATGATTTCACCATTTATTATTAGATAATAGTATAAAAAATTTTATACTAATAATTAATTAAAATTAAAATTTATTAGTAATTATAAAAATTAATAAAATATAAAATATTTGACAATTTATTTTAATTTTATATAAAAAAAATTTTATTACCGTATCAAGCTGTTACCATCATTTTTTTTTTCCTGGGATGAACGGCATTGTGCTTACGATTCTTTGGAAGAGACTTGAAGAAAGGAAGTCAAGCTGCTGCCTTCAAACCCAAAAATATATATCACCATAATATTGTGCCACTCCCTGCACTCCGCAACATCTTGCCGTCAAGGCTTCTAGCTTAATTCTCTAATAGTAACTTTTTCTTTCTTTTTTTTTTTCTCATCTTCTTGTGCGGTGGTCTTTTTCAACGCTAATTAACTGTAACATTCAACACTAATTAATTTGGTGAAGAATATGGCCATGGTGATGAGAAATGTTGAAAAGTAAATTTATTTTCCCATAAAAATGCTCCCTAAATAACGGGACATCATTTTGATTAATTAATTAGAGCTACCAATCGCAACCAGCTATAAATGCAATGATCTGGTGGCTGGGTGTGACGATGGATGCTGTCACGAGGTCGTGGTCGCTGACGCAATGGCATAGTTTCATGAGAGTGGCAAAGAGAAAGTAGAGTGACGAAAGAAGATGAGAACGGACTTTAGATGGCATTAAGTTCTGTACAAGGAAAAAATGATAACGTATTATTTTTATCTTAGTTGACATAATTTGTTGAGTGATAATCTATTACAGTTGACATCAACTAATAGAAAAATATATACCGTGGAAACCCCGCCGCTAAGGAAAAAAGAAAATAAATTGGTCGCTTAAAATATACCGTGGAAATCCTCACATGATATTAGCCGCACTTTGTAAATGTGCTTCATTTAAAAAATAATAATACTAATACCAAAAACAAAAAAGTAGAAGGGTAATCACATATCCCTTCATCCCTATTTTCTTGCGTATGAATATATTCCTATCAAGGAAACACAAAAAAAAGCAAGTTTTCTATTTTCAATGATTTTCTATATTAAAAATATACGACCAGATAGTCTATTTTCACATATAAGTGATAAATTTTAAAGCTGAATAAACGAGTTATGGTTTGCGAGCTAATCGGTTTAATTCATAACTCGTGAGAGTTGGGACCACTTATATTACAAGTCCATTTAAATGTTCATAAAATTCAATTCATTTAATTCACGGGTTAAACGGGTTGGATTGGGCTGACTAGCAAACCAATTCGTGCCTCGTTTATTTTATATTTTCTTTTTTTTTAATTTTTTTTCTTATTAATATTATTTAATTTCTTCCATATCCGCTTATTTGAAGATTTGATGAAAAAATAGATAAAATTATATAATTTGAGATAATACATATCATTAGAAATTTAAAAAAAATACAAAAAAGTTAACAGGCTAATAAGTCGGCACGTTAACTGCGAGTTAAAAGGATTGGATTAAGATCACATAAAATATTGACTCTTTTAATAAACATGTCATTTAAGATAAGGCCGTCACAGACTAGGTCACGTTAGCCCATTACCTCCTCTAATAAATTCCACTCCATTAATTTCTAATAAAATTCAAATCTTAAATCTTTTTTTTGTCAACAATTTTAAACCTTTAAAATCAACTAATCAACCATTACACTGAACATCTATTTTATTATCAAACTATCTTAAAGCCCATGGCCCAATTTCAATAAATTTGACAGCTGTATGTCAGACAATAAATATAAGAAAGTGAAAACCAAACAAACCTTCTACAAAGTTTAGCTGGTCATTTCTATTGATGCAAATTCCAATTGCCAACAGGAAATGTGGACTGTGGATTGTGGATTGTGGATTATGCCTTGCATTACACTTTGTTGATAGGATCTATGGCATGACACTTTGACTGTATCAACTCTTAAGAGGTCATGGCCAAGTTCATTGACCTTTAACTATATAGTTTGATTAGCCTACGTCTCCAAGTTAAGGAGCTAGTAGATCGTACCAACTCTTAAAAGACTATGTGCTAGGTCCATTCTCACCCATATAAAAAAGTACTAGAATTAGGAACAATTAAAATAGGAATATTTTTCAAATTTCATGATACAAGTACGAAATATTAGTCCCAACATGATCTCTGTCCCAAATTTTAGCCTCATCAACGTTCTAAGATCATGATACGACATTAATGACATCCTCTATATAAACTATCAATAGACACACTTTTAGATATGTTCATTTTTTGCTATATCCTTTCTATATTACTCTACTGACTTCGGTATTGAAATACTTTACAGGTATCCACCTCCATCCTCACGATCATCAACATCTATCTAGTAACATCAATACTTTTGACCAATATTGGAACGCTCATTTAGATTAATTAAGAGATAAAAGGAAAGAACAACACTGAATCTTTTACAATAGAATTACTCATTTAACCAATGATATAAGTAGCCAATGGAAAAGTCAACACAAATTTAGAGATTAGATTCTATCCGTATTAATGGGCATTCATAATTTTTACTTGAATTAATATCGGGTATGGTCGTATTTAGATTGATAAATAGGGATGGGGTTGAGTATAGATATTTTTGTTAAGGAATTTTTTTCAGTTACAGTGCTGGGGATGAGAAGTAGACTACCCAACCATTCCATACTTGCATATATTTAAAAATAATAATAATTTTTCTTTTTTTGGTACATAAAAAAATTCTACATTTAAATATATACATATATATAATTTAAATTAAAAAAATTAATTATTGCAAAAATATTTATACAATAAGATGTTATTATGAACTCTTATATTGTTCTTTGTTCTTGGTTGAGTCTAAAATTTCATTGTTATTGTTAATAATGTTGTGTTGATTGTATTGATTATCGTTTTTGGGAAATAGATACGGTTGGCATATATGTATGTTTAGTACAATTAACATGATACAAATACTATAATCAATCAAAATAAAAAAAATACACAGATATGTGTAATGAGAACTAAGAATTTGTAACTTAAATTTTAAAGTGCAGTAATGTATTATTTAATGAGAAATCACTGCAGAATTTATCTGCACGTGTAAGGCGAGTCCATATTCCATGGTAACCAATTATAGCCGTTATTTTTTTATTAATAAATTTTGTATATCCGAGAATGACAATTGTGCTTCAAATTTCCAACGCTACCCTTTGCGCGTGGCAAGCGAAGAAGGTACCGTATGGCAACGGTTCTATCTTTTATGTACTTTTTTAATATTTTAATTTCAGCAGTAGTAATTTGTTTTTAATTAAGAAAAATAAATAAATTATTCTGTATTTAAATAAATTAAATAATTTAATTTTAATTTATTGTTAATATTAAATTATTTTATATTATTCTAAAATTTTAACAATGATAATAGCAAATCAGTGTGGGAGTTACTACTCTCCGGACTTCATCTATTTAGGTTTTTTTCAGGCTTTTGTCTGATTTTATTATTAATAAGGTTTAATTATAAAATGACTATATAAAGATTAAGTTCATATGTGTTAATATGAAATTAAAAAATAATATAAATATATAAAATGTATAATTATTTTGATGATATTCTATTTAAAGTTAAAATTATTTTGTGTTACATCAAAATATTTGTATACAGATTTATATGTTATAATTAATTATAAATTTATAATTTTTATTTCCTTAAATATTATTTTTATATAATAATCTTCTTATCAAAAGTTTTTTAAGTATATGGACGATGGAAATTAAAAAAAAATAATATTAAGGTATAAAGTTAAGCGTCTAAAAATAGATTATTAGTGAGAGAATTAAATAATAGTTTAAATAATTTATAAAAAAATTATAGATTTAAACTCCCTCGATCACCGAAAAAAAAGGTAAATAGTCACGCTTAAAACTTAAGAGAGAAAGAAAACGAGGTTTCACGCACATGCTTTGGATTTTTCTTGTTGTTTACTGCAGTTGTAAACTATTTTTCTTTTATGATTTTACATAAAACTTTTTTCTTTGATATTTTGTAATTTGATCAATAATAATTTAAATTTTAATAAAAATATTAATTAATAAAATATAAATAAGAGATAATTTTATTTACATTCATTGAGTTTAAAAAATAATATATTATCAAAATTTTTAATTTTAATTAATATTATAAATTATCTATTCATATTTTTTAACAATATATCACTTTTTAATTTAATGAATAGAGCTAAAATTTCTCTTTTTGTTAAATTTAAATTTTTCTATTCTCTTTGCTCATTAAAGTATGATTTTATTATTTTATTTTTTGTTAATTGAGTGGTCTTAAACTAATAAATTAAAATAAAATCAGTGATGAGATATTAATGTAAAAGTTTTATTCATACATTGATATATTTTGTCAACGACCAAATTTATTTAATAGTTATGAGAGTAAGAAATATTTGGGATGCTCCGACTAAGTTCAGTTATAACATAATTTTATCGATTTTTGGCAATAATTTTTGGCTTGAATGAAATACGCATATTATAATCTATTTTGACTTATTAGAGAAAAAACTTCAATCGTGAGCCCGATATATGATAACATTTTATAAATTAAATTTCATGATATGTATAAATTATAATTGGAAAAATGATAAAGTCGACTCGTGTTGTGCATGGAAGAGAAAGTCGACTCGTTTGTTGTGCGTAGAAGTTGAAGCTAAAATAAAAGTGCCACGTTTATTACTATATTTTCGTAGAATTGTTTTTTATGACACATAGCACTAATTATTTATAATTTTAAATTATTTAAAATAAATTGACATATTATGTTTACGATTTATTATAGATCCGAATTCATAGTAACATGACTCAAAAATAAGTTTATAAAGATTTCTTAAAATGTATTGTACACTTAAAAAGTATAAATACGAGTTAATAATAATTAATTACAACATGAATCATTTATTTTTCAATAAAGCAAAAGCACGTAAATAATCAATTATAAATATATTAAATTTCATAAAAATTGTGGTGGCATATTGTTAATTGGCATTTCTTAAAATATATAGTTAATTGAGATTTGGACTTGTGGGCAACCGAAACGTATCTCTGAAATGGTCGGAGTAATAAGAGCATAACGGATGCCCCACAAATCACAATCACATCTATTTCTTCGCCTCTTCATTCTCCCTTCCTCATCACTTCACAATCCACATCCTCCAGTCCCATCATCTTCTTCTTCACTCTCTCTCTCTTCTTCTTCTTCGCAATCACACCCCATTCCCACTGCGTTCTTCACTTGGAAAATTGTGATGCTCCCTTTGCTTTTCCTTTTCCTCTGTCTCTTACTTAGCAACAAGATCACATCCCATTAATCAAACAACCCCTTTTTCCCCCCAAACTTTCCTTGTTTGCACAAAGTTTGCTATTCCATTCGTTTTTCCTTTCACGCTAAGATTGGGTGTTCTGTCAATTTCTCTTAGCCCCAGATGCAGACTCTGGGTCGTTTTTGCTTGTTGGTTGCTGTTCACTCTGTTCTTCAGTTGTATCAGAGGTTTCTGCGGCTCTCCCTCGGCTTCCTGGTCATGGATTTCGCTTCCACTTTCAGGTTTCTGACCCAGGCTAGTGAGGTTGGATGTGGCTTCGCTCTTCTTGGATATTTCTCGCGGGTTTTCAACGTTTTGGGGATGATCTTGATTTTCGGGTTCGGTATGAAGATTCTGCGTTCTGGTTGGCTTTCTAAGGACTTGATGCAATTTCTCTTTGAATTCGGAGGCATGCCCAGTACTCGTTTGGGTTTGGAAAGCAGCGCTTGTGAATTATCCGGCGCAAAGATTGCATCTTTGGAGTGTGACCCACTGATATCTTCTTACCAGAAACCAAATTCGTCAAAGAAGAAGATTTCAACCGGTGCCAAAGACCGAGCGAATTCTAATTCAGAAGAAGGTTTGGAAGAGAAGGATGACAATGAGGAAGACGAGGTGTTCGATGTGATGACACTGAGAAAACTGGTGAAGATTGAAAGGCAACGACTCAATGCGGCCTGCGCAGAGATTGAGAAGGAAAGGACGGCAGCTTCATCGGCGGCGGAGGAGGCCATGGCCATGATTTTGCGGCTGCAGAATGAGAAGAGTGCGGTGGAAATCCAAGCCAACCAATTCCGTCGCATGGTTGAACAAAAGCAAGAATATGATCAGGAAGTGATTGAATCGTTGCAGTGGATCATCATGCAACATGAATCTCAGAGGAGCTTGTTGGAGGATCAGTTGGGGATTTACAGGGAGAAACTGAGGCAATATCTCTCGGAAGATGAGATAAAACAACTTGAAGAACTTGATGCCAGTAGCGGCTTTTTGGATTTCTCTGTTGAATATGATGATCTAGATGGTTCAGTGGTTCCCTCTCCTGAAACGGATTCACAGGCCTTGTAAGTTCTGAAGGTTATATGGAAGTGCGTTTACATAACTTTTCTTCTAACCTGTTTTGGTTTCCAAATGTAAATTGTATTTATCCCCATATTTAATTAATAATGTTCAATGGTTATTTATATTTGTTATTTATTTATTTTTTGTCATGGTGGATTAGTCTCAACTTTCAGGTTCACTACTGTAATTTTGTGAATGAATTTCATGAAGCACTTAACAGATTGCAAGGATCTGATACTTGTAGGCTGGTAATTCTGTTATATATGCAGTGGACATAGTGGATTAGTTTCTCGACTTTCAGGTTTACTAGTGTGTAATTTTGATGAATATATTGCATTGGAACACAACATTGCAAGGATCTGATGCTTGTAGACTGGTAACTGTGCCTTTTATTTTATTTGCAGTGGACATTGTAAATTAGCGTCAACTTTCAGGTTTACTTGTGTATTTTTTTTTATTGAATTTCATTGAAGCATTTAACAGTCTAAGGATTTAAATTGCAGGTCACATTGCCTCGACCGCAATATACCGGGATAGTTTGTAACAGCCACTGCAACGCAATTGTAATTTAAAACACTGCAGGGGTCTGATACTTGTAAGCCTGTAATTATGTACTGTATATTTGGGTTATGTTGTCAGCTGTCGGAGTCTCAACTAAGGATTCCATGAACTTTTACAACTTTCTACCTATTATGTACTGCATATGCTGTGCACCTTTTCTCCAGGTCGTGCTCTTCTCTCTCGGTTGGGGAAGGGAGAAGGGAGAAGGGAGAAGGGAGAAGGGATTGGATGTTCTTGCTATGTATCTGCATCTCCTATTTCCTTTATTATTCACACGGGAGGAAAGAGTTCCTTTTCCTTATTGCCAAAAGGTAAGATAATCATAGCCTATAGAGTTCTCTCTCCTTTGGTTGAGGTCCCTAGTGTGGAACTCAGCCGTCACCATTGTGTATTTGCATCCCCCGTATCGTTAAGGAAAATGTTAGTGACACTTTTGTCTCTCTGCATCTGCGCTATCCAATTTATTTCAGGATCATTGATAAATACAAAATTCACATTGATAAGTTGTAAGGTTCATTAGTTATAATTTGAATTTAATTATATTGTATCTTTCTCTCATGACCTTCTCCTTGACTAATAGGAGAGGATTCATATATTTTATTCTAAGTGTTATAATAACGTGATAAGTGATTTATTTATTTATTTTTAACAAAAAAGGATTAGTATACAACATTGCTCTTTCCTTTATTCCTCACTGATTTCTATTTAAAGAGATAAGATATCTCATAAGAACAACTGAACAAGGTGATTGGTCACGGTCACAAAAGATAATACGAGTGATTGAGGTAAAGCCTATTCACATTTTATTTTTTTATTTTTTTTAAAACAAACCTAACGGAGGGAAGATTTAGAAATGATTTTTAGTAAATTACTATAACAATAACTATGACTAAAATCCAAAGATAATCATCAAAAGTTCAAAACTTTGTTATGCTTAATATAATAATATTAGGGGATTGCTTGCTTAGATTTGATTGCTTGAAATCATGCCTTAACCATCGATTGGATGAGCTTTTTTTTTAACCTAATTTTTTTTTCACTAGAAAAAAAATATATATGACACCCATCACATTCTTTTTTTTTTAATAAGAGCTTTTTTTTAACGAAGAAACCCAATAAGCCCAAAACTTACTAAACTAGGAAGCCTCTTCCGAGACCTCCCATCCATTAAACACGAACATGAAGGAGGGAGCTTCTACGAGCTCATCCAGTATTATGATTTGCATTTGTATATAAAAATGCTAGTCGATGTTAACACTTGACTTGCTCGATGCGACACAAATGTTAGTCGATGTTAACACCGCAATATAAAAATGCAGTTGCAGGCAGTTGATAAAACTGACTAATTTATTGACAAAAGAACAAGATTAGAGGGTAATGTATTTTTTAGAAAAAACTATTCAAAAAGGTATTCTTATTCATTTCTCTCCAACATTTTCATAAAGGTTTAGTATTGTAGGATTATTTCCTTCCTTGTTTTTTGTTCATGCATACAGATCATTTCATAATTATTTGTGCAAGATATAAAATTATAATTTATAAGTTATTCAGATAGGTTAACGATATAAGTTTTAATAATTTATGAAATTTTCAGTATAACGGATAAAATAAATAAAATTGAAACACAAACAATTGTTATTTTTTTGTTGAAAAAAGTTTAGGAAAATAAAAGGATACCTATTTCAAAATTAGAGTATGTTACAAGTCTTATAAAGTTTACACAAATATTTATAGATCATTTGGGATAGCTCAAGATTAAAAATGATAAAGCTCTTACTTGAGGGCCCAAAATTTTAGGCCCCAAATTTAAATTATATATATATATATATATATATATATATATATATATATATATATATATATATATATATATATAAACATAAATTAAGGTGTCTAATTTTTCTAATTTAATATCTGAAAAAATTAATATCATTAGATAATGAGAATTTGAAAAAACATTGCCTTAACTTTCAATATCCCTTAAAACATAATAATTACTCTATGGTTTAGATTTAGTTTCGAAATCAAAAGTATTAAGAAAAATTGTATAAATAAAAGATAATACTATAATCGATATATTCAGTTACATAAAAAGACTTAATTCTTTTTCAAATGCATATCTTGCATAATAATAAATAATGTTAACGGTGTCTGTAATTATTGTCTTAGTAAAAAAAAATTTTTTAAAATTAAAATTAATAAGATCTTAACTAAGATGAATAATGTGTCCAAAAAAAATAAATGAATTAACTATATTATCAATTGAAAAATAATGTTTGAAGAAATTGATTAAAAAATTTTAATTAGTAACTTTACATATCAAAAAGTTAAAAAAATAAATTTTAAACAAATAATTTATATTAATTTTATTAAATAAATTAAAAGTTTCATATTAAAATTTATCTTTAGGCCCTCAATACTTTTAAACCACCCCTATAATCGTTTACCAATGTAATGAGATAACATACTGTCTGTTAATTTTAATTTTTTCTTAAGTCTAATACATATTTTTAAAAAATAAAATATAAGTGATAACCGTACATGAAAAATTAAATACGACAACTTTTATATATTCATAATTTATTATTTATATACTTATATACTTAATAAAAACATATACTGTTTATTTTTCATATAATTTATTTTTCTTGGTTTAGCTCTTTATTTATTTATTTATTTATTTTCTTTTGTTAAAATTTTACTGAAACGGGTGAGTTGTGACTGTACCCTATGAAATTCCGTGTTTCGTTTGAACAGCCCCTGGGACTTCAATGTCGTACGAATTCCACCTCCATTCTTCTGACGCCAAACAGTGAATTTTCAGAAAAACAATTCAGTGCTGCTTACATTAACACCTGCTATTGGAGCAGCGTTCGAATTCCAGTGACTGAACAGCGATCCCTGCCCCCTCGCCGGAGCCCAGGTTCCGTTGCTCCTGCCGATTTGCCTACGTTTGTTTGGCGGAAACATGATCAATTGGGATGAGCAATAATCCAATGTAGAATGCTAGTTTTATCTATCAATCTTGAACTTTTTTCTATTCAAATTAGTACTATCTGTATCATTTTTATCCAAGAAAAATGTTGTTTTGGGCTCTCTTGGATAGTGGGTTTGGACCTTAATATCATTTCCCCTTAATTTTCAATGCCTTAGCGGTCAAACAATGCATATTATTTGTTCATTTAGATGCTTATGACTGTAAATTGGTTGATTTTAGCTTTTATCATGAGGTATGAACACTTTTCTTCATATTTTTATCACCATTTCTTTGAATCATAAATTTTAAAAATCAGTAAGAGATCTACCTCTCTCTTTCCCACCTTTCTATTGAATTTGAGTATGAATTTATTCCTACCAAATCGGATTCCTGAGCTTTATGTCATTTTTATAGACTTCTCATGGTTGCTTCTTTTATGGTTTTTTTCCATTATGTATGCTTTACGTTTCTCTTACAGCTCGTTTGGATGGATGGGATGGAATGGAATGTAGAAAATAGAGGAAGCAACCATGTGATCTCCTGTTTGGATAATACAAATAAGAAATGAAAGCAAAGGGTTCGACTGGTTTCCTGGGAACACGTTTTTTTCTTGGGTAATTCTATGGAGAGGTAGAACTTTCAAGAGGTGTAGTTCTCATTCACTGAATTAATTTTCCAATGTGAACTCATTGGTTGAATTGTTAATTAATAAAAGATCAATGTGAGAAAATCAGGATAGATCTTATGGTGAGAAAGCTCAAGTTCTTGAGAGGTCAACCTTTCTATAGAATTACCCTCTTTTTTACTTTCGTTCCCTTCAAAAGTAGGCGGAAAAAGGAGGACATAAAAATGTTCTAAATGAAATTTTACAAAATTTTAATTTTACCATTAAAAATAAAGAACTGTTAGAATGGTCAAATTCTACAAAAGTACTTTCCTTTCCGTTCCATTGCATGTTTAAACATGCATGCATCCCTTCCATTTGTATTTGATCCTCCATTATTTTCCATTTGTTCCATTTCATTTTTATCCAAACAAATAAGCTGTTGGTGTTGGGATGGTTTGAGGATTGGGGAAAGGAAAGAAAGTGCACAAGAAATTTGTTATATGTGAATTTTATGGCCTAGAAAATGAAAGTCTATTCGTCTAGAAATATCTGGCTTATAATGGTTGTGTTGCTGAACACCATCCTTAGAAGGCTTGACCAAAATAGGTTGGGGAAGAAAGAAGGAAGGGGAAGGGGGGGGGGGTTTGATAATATTGTTTCTCTACTGGTTTACAAAGAGGAGTTTCATTTTTAACTAGTTAAATCTTTTACAGGCCAGGCTTTGAGGGATGTGACTCCAGTTGCTTCCATGGAGAACACAATATTGCTGCTTGAATTTGGTGCTTTCATGAGTCAATTATGTTATTGCTGCAGATATGTTTTGGCGTATTATTGATATGGGCTTCTAGATACATGAATTGTTTGACTCACAAGAATTAAGAATAAAAAAGCCACTTTTGTTTGAGGAATTTTTAAATTTATTCTCTTTTAACAGTCGGTGATCTTAATTGAATAACATTGACATGGCATATAAGGATGATTTGGTTATTCAGCGGTGATGTGGAGAATGTGCAAATAATAAGTTTCATGTTAAAATGCTGCCATCTATTTAATAAGATATTATGGATGTTCAAAGCAGCAGAGAGTTGAATGAAACAGCACACATGCTTCCACCTCCACCAGGCACTTTTGTAGATCGTGAAGAACTCATCCAACATGTTGGGGACTTTGCTGTGTCACATGGATATGTGGTCACTATCAAGCAATCCAAGAGGGACAAAGTAGTTGTACTCGGTTGTGACAGAGGAGGTGTTTATCGCAACAGGCGAAAACCTGCTGAGGAGTCCTCTGCAGAACATGCCCGCAAAAGAAAAACTGGTTCCCGTCTAACAAATTGTCCTTTTGAAGCTGTGGGCAAGAAGGATGATGGCTTGTGGGTACTTACCATAAAAAATGGAACACATAATCATGAACCATTAAAGGACATGTCAGAACATCCTTCTGCTCGTCGCTTCACAGAGAGGGAAGTTTTGCTCATTAAAGAAATGACAGAAGCTGGGTTGAAACCTCGGCAAATTCTAAAGAGACTGAGACAAAGCAACCCAGAGCTTTTATCAACCCCAAAGCATGTTTATAATGTTAAAGCTAAGCTTCGACAAGGAAACATGAATGGTAAGGTCTTCTTGTGGATTTACATGTTGTCAAGCACTTGTCCTTGAGCGTTGTTTTATCTTCTTCTGCAACCCCATGGATTTCAATAATACATCAATTCAGAACTTAGATCAGTGGAAGGCCTTTTTGGGTGCAGGGAGTTATGATAAGCTGGGGTTAATATAAAGAAAGGCAGACAATTTAGTATTGTTATTGCTTGGTATTTTATTTTAATTTAAGGTCTGGATTGTATTAAGGCAATTTTTGAGATAGATGAGATAAGGATTTCAGAGAAAGCTTTCTAATGAGTGAAATAGGGCCTTAGCTGAAGAAAACCTTAGGATAAATAAACCTTAGGCTTCACACCTGGAGTTTCTTTGGCTTCTCTCCTAAGTCTTAAGGCTTGATTTCATCCCAAAATAAGAATAAAATTAATTTGGTGTAGCACTAAATAAAACTGATATATGCATGGCATAATAAGATCCAATGAGAAGCAAAATAAGATGCTAACTAGGATTGCCTAAAACCCTGAGCCATTGTCCAAAGATTGAAAATTAAAAACAAAAAACTTGTAAAACTGAGCATGTACTGAAATTAAAGCTGCCAAGTGCCAACATCCTATTGGATATGAAAACATGAATTATTCTAAGCCCACAATCCTTATCCAGATTTCATGAAGAATGATTTGACTAGAATATGCTATGTCAAATGCTTGTGACAGAGAATATTCAGCCTAAAAGCTTAAGCTATTAAGTGAAGGCTCAAGAATGAGTTTTATTTATATTCTTTGACATGGACTTGGAGTTCCAATATGTGGAAAAAGAATTACCTGGCATTATTCTTACAGAGATTGATGACTTTCTTATGTCGCAGTTAGGAATTTCAAGTCATTGAGACCTGAGAAATCTGCTGTAAGGAACAATTATCTTGCAGTAATTGAACCATCTTGGAGGCAGCGCGACCCTGTGGTAAGGTCTGATGTGCTTCCATATATTTCATCTTAACAAAATCTTGTCTTGTGATCTCTGGACTTGAACACCAGTGAATAGCATTTTATAACACAAAAACATAGGGAAAAATATAAGCTTTAGCAAAAATGCATATGACTTCATAAATATAAATATATAATTCTTTTCTTTCTATGTTTAAATGAAGGTGAAATCAGTTCCAAATAATTGACAGATGGTGTTACACTCGTTATCTTGTCCTTTAATCACCTTCCATCTTACCCAATAGAAACAAATATCGAATAAGGGTGATTTTATCAAAACTCTTTGTGGGAGAAAACTGAAGAATTAAAAGAGGGTGACATAATTTCTACCCATTAGTTTGAAGGTACCCGCATTGGTATGTCTCGTTTGTATCCCTCTAACAGATTTAAGTCTTTCTCATGTGCATCAGAGGGTTCCTAATCTTATTGGAGGCAGATTTGTTGATTCGCAGTCATTTGCATCAATTGACATTTTAAACCCTGTAAGTGCATAGAGGAACTTGAATTCCATTATTTTTCTCATCTATATGGGAGTTAAATGCTACTTTCTGACTCATTTAAAAATAATAGGCAACCCAGCAAGTTGTTTCTCAAGTTCCAATGACCACAAATGAGGAGTTCAAAGCTGCAGTGTTTGCAGCAAAACGGGCTTTTTCATTGTGGCGTAACACACCAGTTACCACTCGGCAGCGAATCATGTTTAAGTTTCAAGAGCTTATTCGTAGAGACATTGTAAGTATTTCAATTTATTAGTTACCATTTATTCAGGTTGCATACTTATACTTAATTGGAACTTCTTGTAGGATAAGATTGCTATGAATATTACTGCTGAACATGGAAAAACACTGAAAGATGCATGCAGTGATGTGTTACGTGGGCTAGGTTAGTGTCCTTATTTGTTATTCAATGTCTATGAACAAAGCTTCACCGACCATTGGCTAGGATTTTTCACAAAAGAAAATTTATCTTCTTTTATAGAGGTGGTTGAACATGCTTGTGGTATGGGAAATCTGCAAAAGGGGGAATTTGTTCCCAATGTATCCAATGGAATAGACACATACAGCATTAGAGTGCCCCTTGGTGTTTGTGCTGGTATCTGCCCTTTTGACTTTCCAGCAATGATTCCCTTATGGGTAAGCTTGCTCGTATTCTATTTTATCTGTTTTTCTTATGTTTTTATGCTCTAGAATCTTGAGTTTATATATTGTGAAGATGAGAATGTCAACATTTTATTTGCAAGCTTCAAAATTAGACTTCCAAATTGTGTATGGAAGATCAGAGGTTCTTTCTTGCCATGGCATGTTATTGAGAACTGCATGTGCTGTCCAATGTAAGGAAAACTTTACAGGTATTTTATTATGAAAATATTTTCATATGTTACTCATTATTGTTTAAGTGTTCTTTCTTATTTGATGCTTTTTTTTTTGGGTGAAATTTCTATAATTCATTTCTTTTCTGGTAGTTTCTTGGTGTTGCACCCATGAATGAGTCTTTTATAGTGTTTTTAGTCATTTATTTACATTTTCTTTCCCAAATAAGTACTGTATTTCATTTGGGGATGGAATCATTGAAAACTGAGATATATTGTATGTTCTACTAAAAGAAGATTTATCTCTTTAATTGAACTTCAAATGGTTTGAGTCCCTATCCTTCTCATAATTGCTGGAAGACTGGAACTGCTTTCTTCTCTTAACTGCTCAGCTATAATCCTTAATTTACATCTATCTTACAGAGAAAATCCTGTTTAGAATACAAATCTTTCTACTTAGAAACTTCATACAAATTGTTTCTGCTTATTTTTTCTTATAAAACAGAATATTTCTACTTCCACTCACTGGTATGTTCAATTTTCCTCTTTCTGTTGAATAGAAATGGTTCTATACTGTTAAAAGTATTAAAGGGCATAAGTGTCTGTATAGTGGTAGTCCCTCTATATATAGAGGTTTATGGGGTCTGCTTATGTAACACACTTTTCAGAGCCTTTAGTGAATCTATTTTGTACTCCCCTCATCTTTCTTTCTAGTCTCAACCTTTTCTATCTTCTTAACATATACTTAAAGGAAGGACAGGAGTTGGTGAGTTTATTTCTATGCATATATGCTTAAGGGTGCTGCTCTTAGTGATACTTTTTTCAAAAGACATGGTAGTGCTATTGATGTCTTCCCCTTGCCATTCTCAAGAAAAAAGAAAGGTAAAAACTATAGATTAAAGAACAATGATTTATTCATTCTAATGTGGCTATTCTTGTCCAGAAGACCTTTCTGTTGCATCCAGACAAGTGCTAGGTTGGTTCTATGGTGCTTAGTTGACTTCCCTTCTCTTTAATAGGAACAAGCAAGAGAAAACTATATCCTCATAAATGAATTTTTCTGAATAGCATATAAGATAGGTAACCATGTACAATAGAAGCATACAGCTTGAGGAAGCTAGGGTTAGTAATATAATTTTAGAATGTACTTAGTTGTAATTAATGTAACAAATGCAAAGTAGATTACACATTCCAAAGGTATTTATATGTATTTATATATTTATTTATATGTGCAGATGTTTCCTATTGCTGTCACCTGTGGCAATACATTTATTCTAAAGCCGTCAGAGAAGAATCCAGGTGATTTTGAAATCCTTCCTGGATTTTTTATATATGGAGTACCATATCCAAGAAGTCTGCTGTTGAAGGGATTCACTTTAGATGAGAATATTATAATACTCCTGTTTCCTTATAGGATTTGTTTGCAAGCATACCCTTTATAACTTTCCCCACAAAGGATTTTCATTTGAATTATGACATTCACGTAGATTGGAACTAATTCTGGTTGATTTTAATTGATGTATTCGCTCTTAAACAAGGTAGAGGAAATAGTAAGGAGCTTCTTAAATTATCAAAATTATGTGCCAGGAGTTAGGCTGTCATCAAAAGCATAGGCAGCAGAACAACATTGGTTCAGCCTTCTATAGGATAATAGGACAATTCACTCATCTGGTAGACGAAGTTGATATTGGGTTAGAAGGGATTTTAATACGTAATTCTTGTTTGTAGGCATTTATACTGGTTGGTGTTGGGTATGGGGTCAAGGGACTTGTATATGATCTTACATGTACTGATAGACTGGTGTATATATTCTGTTGATTAATTTCTTGGCTATTCATCCTTAAAGAACTTCTCATCTTTGATATAATAAACAAGTCTGAGCCTTTGATATCTTTGTGAGTAGCTGATGCCTTTATGCATGCAATAGGCATGATATTCTGTTTGTTATAATGTCAGGGGCATCTATGATGCTGGCAGAGTTAGCAATAGAGGCTGGTATACCTAATGGTGTTTTAAATATTGTTCATGGTACAAATGTAAGAATTTAGTTTGATATTTTCCTTTCTTGTTGATCTACTATGATAATTTAATGTTTCTATTAGTTGTAACTTGTAACACTGATCAATTTTCTTTCCCCACTTTTTAAAATTGACTTGGATAGGACATTGTCAATGCTATATGTGATGATGATGATATCAGGGCTGTCTCATTTGTTGGTTCAAATGCTGTAAGTCATTCCTGTGTTGAATGATCTAATAAAGTGAATGCTCACTTTAAGTATCAGCTTGAGAACAGATATTTATTCAAGAATTTGAAGAAGCTCACCATGATTACCAAAATATCAAACAGTAATTCCCATTTTTAAAACAGGAAATATGTTTTGGACTTTAAGGAAGAAAGCTAAGAGAGCTGGAATTGTATTTTATCTTTGTTGATATGGCAAATTAGCATGAGGACAACATGGAACTAATAATTGGTCTATCCAAGAGAAATTAGATTGGTTAGGTGAATGGGGGATAAACAGAGTGTCATGTCCTTTAAATCAATAACCTTATATATAAAAATGCTAGTAATCATACACCCTCAAACTAGAAAGACTGTTTAATCTTTTTCAGTTTATGAAGTAAGGGTTTGTCTGAGACCTTGCATGTGAACAGTTAGTATGTTATCCTATATTGAAGTATTTCATAGAATTTTGATGTATGCATTTTTTAAGTGAAGATTCTAGTGGGTAAAAGTTAAGGCATACTTAATGGTGATTCCAGCATAATCACATGTTCCTTTATGATATCACAAGTGAAGCCATGCATGCACCCCTTAAATTTCAATATATTCATCTTGGTATTCACATTTCATATGAGCTTTTATTGGCATGGATGATATAAAAGGATCCATATTGTTGTTGAGATGTACAGTATGTCTTAACCTCCTGAAATAGTAAAATTTTGAACAGCAATTTAGCTTATCATTGAAATTATTATTAATGAACAAATTAATGTCAACATTTCTTATTGATGTATTTCACGGATTTGGGAATTGCACCATTGGGCCATTTTTTAGTACTTATTTTATGCTTTTTCTCCTTAAGGTTGGTGCTAATGTATATGCAAGAGCATCTGCTAAAGGGAAACGTGTTCAGGTAATTTGTATGCATCTTCTCCGGTAGCAAAGCTGCAGTTCCTTTTATGAGCTATGTGTTGCTCTTCACCCAATGCAGTAGTTGAAGTCAATGTAAATTGGCTGGTTGACTATTATCTTCAGTCCAATATTGGAGCCAAAAATCATGCTGTCATAATACCTGATGCAAGAATGGATGCTACTTTGAAAGCTCTAGTTACAGCTGGTTTTGGTGCTGCTGGACAAAAGTGCACAGAACTGAGTGCTGTTGTTTTTGTTGGAAGTTTCAACCAATGGTATTTTGTTCAATTTCCTCAATGTAGAAGTATTATTTCAAACCATTTTTTTTTTTGGATCTTTTGCAGTGATATCCATGAAGGTTGCAGTTTTTACTTTAAAACATAATTGCATCTAATATAATTTGTTGTCACATCTCTTTTGGAGAGTAGAAAGGTGAATTTTTTATTTTTTCCCATTACTTTTGTGGTTATCTTTTCCTTTTTTGTTCCCTCTTTGCTCACAGGGCTGCTCCAGGTCATGAGCTTCACAACATTCTTAGTTTAGATGTTTATCCCTTACCAATTGCCATTTAATGTGGTAGTATTGGAATTTCATTTCCATGGCCAAGAAATTTTTTTTAAATAATATCATTGCTAATAGGTCTAAGCTTGAGTCTCTATGGCTAAGGCCTAGAGGTTAAAGACGAACTATCTGTGACAACTTGTTTGATCCCTTGACCAGCCCATGGGTTGTGCCAATCATAGTTAATCTGTGGCTGTGCCAATCATAGTTAATCTGTGGCCAAACGAAGTTCAAAACAAGTTTTGGCAAGATGCAAATATAAGGTGGAATCTATCAGCAAACCTTGCCAAGGGTTTTAACTAGAATGAAGGCTGAGAGATTGTTGAAAAGACAGAGTGTCATTAGAGTGAAGTTCTGTGAACCCACTATCTGTAGTATATAGGCTTGGAGTTATTTTAGGCTGATCAAATTGTTTGATCATTCATTAACTCTTCTTGCAATTCTGTACATGCCCTTTAACCAAAACTCTATAAATGGTTAGAGGAGATTGAAATCTTAGTTTCTTAATCCAAGGTGCAGTTCAGAAAGCATGAAGGATAAAGCTTATGTGGTTCTAGTCCAGTCATTGGCTAAGACTTAGACCTATTGGAAGGGTGTTGGTACAAATGTCATATACCAACAAATTGGTTCGGTAAAATGAAAGAATGCAGAAAGAAATAGAGATGAGAAGGAAAGAAAGAGAAAGGGAAGGAGAGGAGAAAAAAGAGTACGATAAAGGAAGAAAGAAGAAGAAAAGACACAGATTCACTATCTAATACTCACTGGATTTTATCAATTCTAGAGGGGATTATATAGAAGTCCATTCTAAATGAACTACCTGACTCTTTGGTTCCCTAACGAAGTCCTAACTTATACATTTCATGACAATGAATCTAGAGAAGTCCATATTGGTGAAATGTGGAAATTCAGTCAAGTATTGGGGCCAATCAGCCATTTCTTTCAAGGCTCTCTTTCTTTATGGCTTTCTAATTTCTATCATATCTTTAAATCCTAACAGGTAAAAACTATAAAATCATATATAGTACTTGAGTGTGTCCATTCTCTGGTCCTTCCCGTTCATCTTGTTCAACTTTTGTGCTTGTTTGCATGTTTGTATGCCTCCAATTCTCCATTTTGCTCTTACAATCTCTTCTAACATTTGCCATGAGTAATTCATGTTTCTCTATTCTGGACTGATTTACTTATGTTGCTTTAAGATTTGGTTAATACTTAAGAGGCATATCAGTTATTTTGGTGTAAAGATTTTGCTATGATTTTCTTTCCCCAGGGAAGATAAACTAGTAGAGCATGCCAAAGCACTTAAGGTCAATGCTGGAACAGAGCCAGATACAGACCTTGGCCCAGTTATTAGCGAACAGGTGCATATGTCATTCAGATCTTTTATTAAAACAATTGTCTCTAAAGTAACAAAAAGAGTTATCAAGAAGAGAACAAGATGTAATTAACAAAGAATTAATGAAATGCAAGCAATTGACCATTCAATTGATGACGAATATATCCGTTGTTCTATTCATTTAAAGTAAAACACTTGGTAGTTGTTTTAAATGCATATATGAGCTTTGAGCGTTTCGGGTCTTAAGTTTGAATGTCTTGATTTTTTACAATTTCATTATCTTTATATTCTTCATTCATGACAGGCACAGGAACACACTTGTAGATTGATTCAAACAGGTGTGGAATCTGGTGCAAAACTCGTGCTTGATGGAAGAAACATTGTGGTATCTTCTCCTAATAAACTAGATTATGCTTCAATTTTATTGTTGTGGATGATTTGCACTTAAGGAGTGCTGCTGTGTTATGATGGCTACATTATTATGTTTGTGGTAAACAGAGAGAGCGATGCCATGTTATTGGACAAGAAAAAGAGCATATGAAATATCCATGTAAATGCTAGTATTCCAAAAACAAAAGGGGGAAGGTGAAATTGTTAAGGGACATCATTTAGGTTGATACTTTGAGAGTGGTGACTTGATTATGTGATTGGAAACTTAGCTGGGTTTCAGGGTTTGTGTCAATCAGCCTCTAGGGATGCACTAGTCCTGGACCTTGATATAAACTCAAATGGCCATGAATGGAACAAATTAGTCCAACAGAATTGGGCAACACTTTGATGATTTTCTGAAGATATCTGAATTTTTCAGGAAGGTAATGAACTATTAAGGGTGCATGAACAAAAATGTGGAAGAAGAAAGGAATTGCTAGTCTGCACTTTTAATACAATTAGATGTCATAATCTTTTTAGCAGACAAGCAAACACCCTTTGATTCCTCAATTCTGAAGGTTGTGCCTTAGCATGGTGTGGTATGTAAAAATGTGTCAAGCAGATAAATTCCAGAACAGTTGACATGGTATTCTTTTATGTTAGTGGACAGCAATATGCAAGTTTCCTTTGTTTCATTTTATTGTTTTTGGTTTCTCAGAATATTGGCTACAGACCTTACGATCATTCATTATAAAGCTGCTATGTACAATTTATATTATAAGAGATTATAGTAGCGTTGTTTATAATGTATAAATGCTATTTGTGCATAGACTGTTGTTTCTTTGTAGGTTCCAGGATATGAACATGGAAACTTCATTGGTCCCACCATCTTGTCTGATGTCACAGTTGACATGGAGTGCTACAAGGTACTTTAGATTTTGTTCTCAGAATAAAACTGTGGTGCCTCGTGGGTTGTCAATGGTAAAATTTCATCTGCCCTGTAATAACTTCCATGGACTTTCATCTTGATATCTGCAGGAGGAAATTCTTGGCCCAGTTCTTCTGTGTATGCAGGTTCTTATTGAAGCCTCTTTGTTTTGCATTGGATAAACTGTCAATCTATTTTTTAAAATGTTAAAATGTGTATTTTTTTTGTGCCCAGGTTGACAGCATACAAGAGGCCATAAGCATCGTCAATAGAAACAAGTGCTTCTCTTGATCTTTTTTGATATCTTTACTTTTACTATGTTGTTCACAATACTTAGTTGTGTGTCATTCTGTAGATACGGTAATGGAGCTTCCGTTTTTACAACTTCTAGTGCAGCTGCAAGAAAATTCCAGACTGAGGTTGAAGTTGGGCAGGTAAATAGTAACTCCCATCTCTCTTCTATCTTTAAAGTTACACAAGATTGTTAAGTGACGTCTCCATCCAATCCATATTTGCATGTTACTCCATGATTTAGCTTGTCTTCATATTCCATTTTTATTAATTCTTGTATGTCTATTATCATATTAACCTTGGAAGTTCTTAAATAATCTCATTTGTTCATTATTACTGTATTGTTTTCTTCTTTTTTGTGCGTGATGCAGAAACTTCTCTTCTATACTTGTGGCCTTTTTTTGTTATTTCTTTCAGTCCTTAAATTGTTTTGCACTTCAGGCAATTGATTGATATCCATGCAAATCCTTGTGAATTTCATTTTTCTTCAAAACTTCTTGGCCTACTTACATCTTACTAATGAGTTGAATCTGATTTGAATCAGGTTGGCATAAATGTTCCAATCTCCGCTTCATTGCCCTTTTCTTCATTTATTAGCTCCAAGCCATCTTTTGCTGGTGATTTGAGTTTTGATGGTAAAATACTTATGAAACCTTGCTTTTGCTGATTTACAACCTGATGTGGGCATTAGGGCATGAACTTATTCTCATTCTTAAAAAACTTTCCTGCAGGCAGAGCTGGAATTCAGTTTTACACCCAGATTAAGACAGTGACTCAACAATGGACAGACTCATTAGATGGAGATGAAGCACCTATTGAAATGCCTTGTGCTTAGAAAGTTATCAACATTCATGCGGATTTGTGCTCTAATTTTTTTTTCCTTTTTGTGCAAGTTGTATATACCTGGACAGTTTATAGAGCAAAATTTCCTGTTACTATTTGTTTGAACGAGAGGCAACCTCTTTCTGTTCTTGGTTCTCTCTCGGAATGCTGTTAGTAAATTTTGGTAGAGAATTCTCATCTATCTAAGGCTTCTTAGCTCATGTATCATGACATTGCTTCGACAGCATGAATTTTTTTCTTTTTTTTTTTTAAAAAAAAAGGTTAAGAAATTTGCATCTGTTGTTGATGCTGAAATAGAAAGGGAAATTATTGTTGTACAACCGTGAGATTGTGAAGAATTTGATCTGCCAAGAAAAAGATGATTAATGAAACAAAACTCTCAATTGTCAAAGTTGATTGACAGATCACCGAGAAGAATTAGTACAATTCTTACCAATTTCCACGAACTTTAGCCCATCTTCAAATTGCAGGTAACTGTCCGTTTGTTGTATTTCAAAAACCAAATTCTTCTCTCCTATTCACATAGCCGTTAGATAATACATGCTCTTTCATTGAGATACAAAACAGAGTAACAAGTGTGCGCTCTGTCAAACCATTGCAGGGCAAGCTGAGTACACCCACCTTGCAGAAACCACCCTATCACAGCAATTTTTAATTATGCATCAGACCCATATACTTGCATTGCTTTTTTCATCGTACCCACATAAGAACAATCTTGATAGTAAATCCCCTGCAACTTCTGAAGAATTCCATACCATGAAACTTCTATGAGTGGCACTCCAAGAGTAAGAACTCAAACTTCCATGCAGGGAAGAACCAGATTTTGCTCTTGAAGCCATAGGATACTTGGCAATCATTGTGTTGTTTTCAACATCATCTTCACGGCATTTAACGTCCCATCCATCATTTGGTGCCCTTACCTATTCACCATATTGATTCTCCACAGCATGGTTTTTCCTCTTTACTTTCACAGTCACCACTTTAAAAGTCCTTTAGGAACTAAGCTCAAAGGAGAACCCAACTGAAAAGATCGCCTGAGAGGTGGGAAAGCCTTTGAACTTAAGTATTTTAGGTGGTCAAAGTTTCCAATGTGTGACCTAACATTGCCACTTCCTTTAAGCACCCCCTTCTAAGGAGAGCATACTATACCTTAATCCAACTTATAGGTAAGCCTTTTCATAACTCAACTCTCAATAAAAGCACCAAATGTTAGGAACTCAAATCTAAGGGAAAATCTAACCCAAAAGACCAACCTAATAGGTAAGGGAGCCCTTGAACTCAAGTATCGGTCAACTTAAGTTCTCAATGTGGAACCTAACAAAGTATCAAGCCTTTTTTTCACTGTTTTACTCGCTTAAGTGTTAATGTGATTTTTTAATAATATTTTGATGAATAATTCTCCACCCAGATTTTTGGTAAAGCATTTTGCCGTAGAATGAGGTTCTTCTCTTGCACACTGCAGTTACTTAAGCTAAGCTCAGTCGTCTGTACTTGTGAAAATCTTATCCTCTTATTACTCCACAAAATCTTTGTCATATTTAATTTTTTTTGTATATATCATGATAGAAATTAGAAAGCAAAAAATCCCAAAGTAATGAAGACTGAAGGGGAAAATGGGAAGCACAAAGTGATTAAAACTAATTTATTGGACATATTATAAATGACAATAGCATTGAGAATGTTAGAAAAGATGAGGAGAAAATTAAGAATGGGAATGACTAACATTCTTATTAGTCTTCCTGTCTCTATATTTATATGAAAAAATAAGAATAAGTACAAGAGAAGTAGGCCCAATCCAGTACACAAAACAATAACAAATAATAGTCCAACCCTTATTCTCTAACACTGCCCCTCAAACTGGAGTATAGATGCCAATCATGCTCAGCTTACTACAAATATAATGTATTCTATTCTTATTAAGGGCCTTAGTGAAGATGTCCGTAAGTTATTCTTTAGTCTGCACATGTCCAATAATAACAAGCTCCTTTTGAATTTTTTCATACACAAAATGGCAATCAACCTCAATATGCTTTGTTCTTTCATGAAAAATAGGATTAGAAGTAGGAATAGAAATAGGTCAGGTGACTTATCAAGGGCCTATAGCTTAACCTATTTTTGGCCTTACTAGGTCTAGCTTATTTATTATATAAGTTAGGCTTAAGTTTTTATAAAAGTTTATTTAATTAAATAGATCAAGTCAAGGCCATTAAAAACATCTATTTAGCCCAATAGTCCGACCTATTTATAATTAAAAAAATTATAATATTTATACAATTTATCATTATATATTTGTATAATTTATTAATTTCAAACATAATTTAACAATTTTAATTAAAGATACATGCTATTTGAAATTTTTAAATTATAAGCTTGTTAACCCAATTTAAAGTTTTCATGTAATGTAGGTCTTTAAGTAAGCTTGCAAGCCAAGTTAGGCTTTCGTATTTTCATAAAAAGGTCAAGCCGAATCCAAAAAAAAGCCTATGTCAAATAATAGGTCAGACTCATACCCTGTATTTTATAAAATAGGCCAAGCCTAGTTAAAGAAAATCTAGCCGATCCTAA
This sequence comes from Castanospermum australe, assembly GCA_019955255.1. Taxonomy (NCBI): domain Eukaryota; kingdom Viridiplantae; phylum Streptophyta; class Magnoliopsida; order Fabales; family Fabaceae; genus Castanospermum; species Castanospermum australe. The sequence continues at coordinate 166,521 of NSJW01000067.1, forward strand.
CTTATTTCCACCCCTAATTAGAACTAATGTGAATGGCAGTTTGATTATATCACCACAATTTCATAGGCATTGCACTATTAAATCTAATCTCATCAAGAAGATGATTCATCCACACCAATTCACATGTAACTTGGGCCGTAGTACGATATTCTAATTCAACACTAGATCGAGCAACAATACTTTGGGTTTCTCTAACTAGTTTTGATATCATATTAGAGAAGATGAGGAGAGAATTAAGAGTGGGAATGACTAACACTCTTGTTAGTCTCTCTATCTTTATGTTTATAAGAAAAGATAAAGATAAGTATAAGAGAGATAGGCCAACTCAATAATACAAAATAATAACAAATAATAGTCTAACGTTTGTTCTCTAAGAATTTGAAATCTCATGCTATGGGAAAAGTGAGAAGTCCAGTGTTTTCAAAGGCATTTGATTTCTGTAGAGAAGTTACTCGGAGCTCAATTGAAGGTACTATCTTCAGCTTCACAAGAAAAGCATCTAGCATCCTTCTTCCTTTTTTTATCTCCTTTTGATCCTTATCTCTATGGAAGTTTATGGTAGGATGAGCTGCACAGAAAATTCCTTATAAGTGAAAAACTAACAGGTTGTCTGATTATGAAAAATATGGAGTATTACTAGCAGTTTGCAGTTGTTTTAGAACATATGTCAACGTGCTCTGTCTTTGCAGAAAAAGTAAAGATGGTATTTGTTGAGAAAAGAGAGTAGGCAGTGTACAATATGTTGTTATCCACAATTACATGAATTTTCTCTTCCGCTCCTGTGCAGAAGAAGCGACCTCAAACTCATGCAGGAGAATCCAGAGCTGGCCTCAAAAGTAAAAATATTCTGCTTTGCTAGAATCTCTCATCTCCTACGTCAATTTGGCTGAACCCACAGCATTTCTTTAACCTTTGTAGTTTCATGACTCCCCTCACTTGTTCTATATCAAGCCAATGACCATGTTCGGCATAAATCATATTTAACAATGTATAATTAGCAGTGTTATTTGGTTCTGATCTTATAAGCTGTGGAGCTAGCATTTCTGCAATGTCCAGTCTTCCATGAAGCTTACAAGCTGATACAAGAGAGCTCCATATTCTTGCACTAGGTTTCATGGGCATCGTTCTCAGTATTTCCAAAGCATCTTCAAGCTTGCCTGACCTTCCAAGAAGATCAACTAGGCATGCATAATGCTCTATGGTTAATGGAATTTTATAACCTGCACTTACTTGTTTGAATACCAGTTGTCCCTCAATCACAAGGCCAGCATGATTACAAGCAGATAAAACTGCAAGGAAGGTGATTGCATCAGGCTTCACTCCTCTCTCTTTCATTTCATAAAAAAGTTGTAAAGCTTGTTCACCACATCCATGAAGGCCATAGGCACTGATCAAAGTACTCCACGAAAGAGAATCTCTATTCGGCATTTCTAGGAATATCTTACGTGAACCATCCAGGCAACCACATTTGGCATACATATTTATAAGTGCATTGCCCACAGAGATGCTAAAACTAAATCCAAATTTAAAGATATAGCCATGGAATCCACAACCATGCTTTAGTGAAGATAAATTTGTGCAGGCTGAGATTACTGCCAGCAAAGTTACAGAATTTGGTTCAGTTTCCTCAGTCCGCATCTTACTGAAAAGCTTCAAGGCTTTGTGGTTATCCCCTCTTCGAGAATAGCTCCCAATGATTGAACTCCAGAGTACCACATCTCTAAAACTAGACCCTTCAAAAATTAGCTCAGCAAGATGCAATGATTCCCCACATTGACAATACATATTTATAAGAGCTGACGAAAAACTATGACTTGAGTCAAACCCATGACGGAAGGCATGCCCATGAATCTCCTTTCCATGCTTAACAAAGCCCCGCTCTGCACAAGCTGGTAACAGAGTAATTAATGTTACTCTGTTGGGTTTCACTCCCTCAGCCTGCATTGCTCGAAAGCCTGCAAAAGCTACATCATAGTTTTGATTAGCAGTGCACCCAGATATCATAGCAGTCCAGGAAACCTCATTTTTCACCTCCATGCCATCAAACACACGTAAAGCCATCAATGAGTCATCGCACCTAAAATAGAAATCCACAAGAGCCGTTGACAGAAACACTGACTGTTCTATCCTCCCATCAACAAGAACAAGAGCATGAATCTGTCTTCCTAGGCTTAAACCCATTTTCCTACCACACGTAGCTAACATGCTAGCTAACAACTCTGGCTTGGGAACAAGACCAAGCAAGTACACATCTTTCAACGTTTCCAAAGCTTCTGCCAAGTACCCATTTTGCAAATAACAATTAATCATGGAGTTCCAGGTGATGGGGTCGGTGTAAGGCATTGTGTCGAACACTTGCCGTGCCGATTTGACGTCTGAAAACTTACCATACATGGAGATGATAGAATTGGACACAACTGCTTCCGAGTCGGAGCCTGTCTTGAGAGCCACGCAGTGAAGCTGCGTGCCAAAACCACGACAGCTGGTGCCGGAGGAGCATGCCTTGAAGACTGACGGAAGAACAGAGGAGATGGCAGGGGGGGCAGAGGGATGGAGTTCTCTGAAGAGCTCAAGTGTTTGGTCATACAGTCCCTTTGAAACCAAGCTCTTGATATGGCTGGAAGGCGATGATGTGGGGCCCACAGCAGCTAAGAGCCGTTGGCTGAAGAAGGCAGAGGCTGCATGAGTGGCCATGCTAGTTTCATGGGTGAGGATTCGGATTCAGTGTGTTGCCACTTCCTTTCTTGCGCAAAGTAATGTTGCAGGCTCCTCCGTTTTGTATTTGTATTGAAAAAAAATGGGTGACCCTAATGCAACTTTCTTCCCATGCATCAATGAACATGGTTGATAGACCCAGTTACCATTTAAAGCACTCCTCTGTGTATTGAAGGGATTGGGAAATATGTTTCCAAGGGATTCACAAAGCAATTAGCTTTAAAGAGATTTTCAGCCACACTCACTCCTAAGAAATCTTTTATGCTATATCATTTAATATTTATCCTGTATCTACTAAGACTTTCTCCTAGCTTGACCTAGGTTTCACTTTTGTTGCCCTTTACACCGAGTCCCTGAGAGTATGAGACACTCAGACAAAGTAGTTTTGCCATGATGAGGAAGAAACCACCATTACTGCATCAGTGCATATGCTTCCGCAGTAGTCTTTTTTCAAATGAAAGTTTTTTTCTTTTGTCTGGAAATCTGTGAATGGTGCAGCCCATCGTCCATGTGAGGAGCTGATCTAACCCTGAAGATTCTTTAACTTTCTCTCTCTTTTATTTTGATTATCGATTTTATTTAATGGAAACTTTTTTTTTTCGGTGTAAATGGAAACTTATTTTTAACTTAAAAAATATATATCATTAGTATTATTTTTTAATCTGTAAAATAATATTTTAAGTATTCAGTAGTGTAAGTTCATAATAATTAAATTCGTAATATTTTGAAGTGTTTAATTTTTAGTTTATTATAAAAAAATATATATTATCATCTAAATGTGTTATTATGAACGATAAATCAAAAATTATTCTTTTAAAGAATTAATGTGCATTTGGTTAATTTTTAAGCCTTTGTTTGGATGAGGAGAGAAAATAAAAAAAAATAAAAAAAAGAAAATAAAAAAAAATAAAATAAAAATTATATTTTCTCTCCTAACATTTGGACGAAGAAAAAAAAAATAAAAAATTTTATTTTCTTTTATTTGATTGTGTAAAAAAATAATAAAAAATGTAATTGTATTAAATGACTTATATGTCTTTATAATATAATAAAATATAAATATTTTTTATTTTTTATTTTATATATATCTAATACACTTCTTATAAATTAAATAAATAAAATAATATTATAATAAATATTAATATAATTGTTTAATTTTTATACCCAAACTAATTTAAAATGTGTTTTATTAATAAAAAATAAAATTTTATTTTAGAATGATAAATTTAAGCAATTTCAAATATTTCTCTTTACACAAGAAAAGAATAATTTTAGAACAAACAGTATTATAAAAATTTTACATGATTTTTTTATAGAAAAAATATTAATGTTGAATGTTAAGTTGGAAGGAGGAGGAATTGCATAAATTGGAGTTATAGTAATTTGAGACAAAAACAAAACTCTCCCTCTCTCCATTTTCTTCACATAATAGTGGTGAAAAGTTGCTGGTGGGACTCACGGCCAGAATTTTCTTTCTCTTCTATTTTCTTTTCTCATCCAAACAAAAGAAAACATCAAAGTCAACCTTTTTTCTACCCCTCAGTTTTCTTTCTTCACAAATCATTTGCTTGTACTGACAAAGAAAATGAAAAGAAAGAAAATAAAAAAATAATGAAAAGAGAAAATAAAAAAAAATATATTATATTTCTTATTATTTGAATGAAGAGAAAAAAAAATAAAATTTTTTTTTTATTTAGTTGTATAAAAAAGTAAAAAAAAAAGAAAATATATTTATATAAAATAACAAATATACCCCTAGTCTAATGAAATAAAATATAATTATAATGTTATTTTTTATATCACATATTTAATATATTTTTGTTATAAATTAGATGAAATAACTAAATTTTAAATTAAATTTTAATATAAAAATAATAATTTTCACGTAAAAATTACTGTTCCACTAGATGTTTTTGATAAAAGAAGAGAGAATAGAAGAAGGGGTAAAATTAAAATTTTATTTGTTTTCAAATGTGCTGGCCAGTTTTATTCTCTTCCTTGGAGAGAAACTTTTTTGTGGGACTCACCATGAATTTTTTTTTTTTCCTTCTCAGTTCTCTCGGTAATTAATCTATGGAAAATTTTCTTCTTACCCCTTTTCTCCTCCTTCATTTTCTATCATTCCCCTTTTTTCCTATTCCAAGCAGAGTGAAAATTTATAAATCCAAACGAAGGGGAAAAGTCTCAAAACAATATTCGAATAAAAATTTATTTAATTTTTTATCTAAATTATAATTTAAGAGGTCCAAATAAACTGTAATTATGCAAACACATACAGAACAAAATAAAGTAAATTAACCCCTCCCAATCATGTCTTTCATCATACATCAGAGACTGACCCAAAGTTAAAAAAAAAACATAAAATAAAAATAAAAAAATAAAAGAAGTGTTGCATGAGAACATCTAATCAACCAGAGACATTTTTTTAGCATCTACATAAACTAATATATAGAGATGTTAAGTATATGTTCAGACAGCTATATGAGTCGGGGTAATTTCCCTACCCAAGATGTCTTCCTTGATTTCCTAAAATATTAAAACAAGATTCATAGCACCCCGAGCATGTTGCGGCTTTCTATTCAACGAGGTACTTGTTTGTTTGAATGCCCAGATGGCTGATGAATGATAGGAATCTGGAATCTGATGAATTTTGATTCTGTTGCAGTGAACAAGTTGAACTTTTTGAGGCCTCAGATCTCTGCTGCAATGGGAAGTTCCCATTTATCAACAGCTGCTGAGCCATCTTCAAGACTGCGTAATCCCCCGGTAAGCTCAAGCTTCGTTTGGGTTCCTGCAAAATTTGACTTGCTGGGTATCCGTTAACTCACTCGGCAGTTTTTAAAAACCGAAGCTTTACTGCTGAGAGCTCTGTTTTTCGGAGAATCTTCTATAGAACAAGATAACGGGTGGAATTTTTGAATTTTGTATTCGTTTCATTTTGCTCTAAATCTGTTAATTGAACTAGTTATGACCAGTTGGCCTAATTTACATAAATAAGATGGTATATTTTTTGGCTTTCTTATTCTACAGTGATCTGGCAACAAGATGAGATCTGATTATTGGTTAGTTGCTTTGTATACCCATGAAGTTACACGCTCTTGTTTCTTTTAGATCATAACATATTTAAGGAGTAATATTATTTGCTGTGCGACCCATAGGTTATTTGATATTATGTCCTAAGAAAGTTCAGAGCGGCACTTATATCAGTCTGAATTGGATTATACATAATTCAATATGTGGTATTGTCATAAGCAGTAAGATAAGTGCTTCTGCTTTCAATGAGTTTTTCATTCACACTCATTCCCCGTTTTTGTTTTATTGTATTGTATCAGAGGGTTCCGAATCTTATTGGGGGCAGTTTTGTTGACTCAAAATCATCAACTTTCATTGATGTTATAAACCCTGTAAGTGTATTCATTTGGTTTTATGTTGAGCTTATAGTTGTATTTCTTGTTTGTGGTTTTGAGAAAGGCAGACTTCTAATATTGCTATAATCTGATAATAGGCAACACAAGATGTTGTTTCACAAGTTCCTTTGACAACAGATGAAGAGTTTAAAGCTGCCGTATCTGCAGCGAAGAAGGCATTCCCATCATGGCGTAACACTCCAGTTACAACACGCCAACGTGTTATGTTGAAATTCCAGGAGCTTATACGCAGAGATATGGTACGCATTTTAGAATGTTCTATGACTCTGCCACACATTCCTTTGCAGATACAGACCAAGACACACTTACCAGCACACATACCTGAAAATGTTTTGATCATATCACTACTATGTAATTGTTTAAGGATAAACTTGCTCGGAATGTGACCACTGAACAAGGAAAGACATTAAAGGATGCACAAGGAGATGTATTCCGTGGTTTAGGTTGGTCTTTCTAATATGCTTCTTAGGAAGTTTTTGTAGTGAGATAATGATTGAGGTCATAATTTTTGGTGATCTAGTTCTCTGAACATTTTGATATATGTCATTTAGAGGTGGTGGAACATGCTTGTGGGATGGCAACTCTACAAATGGGGGAATACGTTTCCAATGTATCACATGGAATTGATACTTTCAGCATTAGAGAACCACTTGGTGTTTGTGCTGGTATTTGTCCTTTCAACTTTCCTGCAATGATTCCCTTGTGGGTAAGCTGTCTTCTACTTTTTGGATGGGTTTTTGGCTATGTAATTAATCTTTCGCCTTTTAGTTCTTGGGTGCACCTTTATTTCTTGTTTGCTTGGGCATTTCATCCATCAGCATGCATAAGATAGGAAAAGTCTAATTATGTAGAATGGTCCAGAAACATTAGGCCAGAGTAGCTTTGTTCTTGTATCTATTCATATTATTGTTCTTTCTCTCAGGAGTATAACGTACATAATATTGCATTGGACACACTTGACATCCTGTTCACTAAAATGACATCGTAATAAATTCCAAATGTTTATTATCTGTCTGCAGATGTTCCCAATGGCCGTTACCTGTGGTAACACCTTTATTCTAAAGCCATCAGAGAAAGATCCAGGTGATGTTTTCTACTTATTTTGTTGTTTATCTGATCAATACCCTTGAATTAGCTCCTCAATCTGGACCATAATGTTGAATATAATGGAAAAATGGACTCTGATAGTCTATCCTTCAAAGCAAGTTTTTGTTTTTTCAAATATGTTATTAGCGTTGTGGTATTTCGAACATATGAGCCTAAATTGTACTGTGAACACCGGAGTTGGAATTTTTCATATTTCAGAATAAAATCATGCCTTTATTATAACCTCTTCTTTCGCAGTTGCTGAGGATTTTGCCCTCACCACCCTTGCATATCTCATCTGTGTTGCTATTAAGAAGTCAGAGTAATAAATTGCAGATTTTGAAAATGACAAGTGAGAACCAAATGCCAAAAAATAGTGTTATTGAGATTTAAATTTTGTTAAGCCTTCCTTTATCATTACATTTAAATATTATGTAATTTTCTTGGCTGTGATATTCCCTAAGGAATTTTTCAAAACTTATTTATAGGAGTACTATAATGACATAGATTTTCTTTATTCAATATAGTCATTTTTAAAATTTAAATAGTACATAGCAACCCCTCAACTACTGTCAGCCCTGCCTGCACTTGCACTTATTGCAATGCAGATTTATTTAAACTAAGGACGAGTTACTTTCCAGATTAGGTTTTGGCATTTTGCAAATGATACTCTACCAAGAAAAGGAAGCAAGTTGACATATTGTTGTCTTTTGACAGTGACCATGTTTCTGCCTCACATGGATCATCCTATAAAAATTGAAATATGGATAGCTATATTTATTAGGAGGAAAATTGTCAGGTGTAACAGTTTGTCCAAGAAGTCTATATTAATTTTACTTAGTGATGCCTGATAAATATGGTCTTGTGTATCTATCTAGTAATGGAATACTGAATATTATCAGCCACTCATTAGTTTTTCTTCCCTATCGCTGTGATGGAACATGCAGCATGCCCCTATGACACACATATTGGCAGAAATCACAAGTATACATTTGTCTTTCCACCTTCATGATTCATCTTTGGTTACTTACGACATTTGGTGGAGAGAAATAAATGTTATTGTAATTGGATGTTATATCTTAACTTCGGCCTTTTTCCAGGTGCTTCTGTAATGCTTGCAGAATTGGCATTGGAGGCTGGTTTGCCTGAGGGAGTCTTGAATGTGGTTCACGGAACCCATGTATGCTATCACCCTTTGTCATTATTAAACTTTTGTTCTTCACCTGTTTCTTGTGATACTTTCCAAGTAAAGAAACTCCTGGGCTCATTTTGCATTTGGTAATTGCATGAGATATTCAAGTTTTAAATCAGAGTTGCATATGTATATGACATTGTCCACACCATGAATATTTGATGCTATCATAAAATTATTGTATTCATAGAATAATTGTTCCATGGGCAACAACTTGTCACATTGTGACGTGTCAATGCCACTCAGTACTCACTTTACTTTGTTTTTCTGGTTGATTGATGTTTTTAATAACCCAATTGGTGACAGGATATTGTGAATGCTATTTGTGATGATGACGACATCAAAGCCATATCTTTTGTTGGTTCAAATGTTGTAAGTCATCTAATAATTTTTTTTCAGTTCAGTGCTTTTATGTGATGCCTCTTTTATGACCCTAAAGCTAAATGATTTTAACTGAAGGCAATCCTATTACATGTCAGCAAAATTGAATCATTTTACAGTTTGACTGCACTTGCATAGAAACACAGAAGAGGGCAAGTGATTCAAATGCTATTTTTTGGCAAACGGTAGTCTCCCATTATATTATTATATATGCTTATTTGATGTTATTATTTTGTACTAAAGGCTGGAATGCACATGTATGCAAGAGCCGCAGCTAAAGGCAAACGTGTTCAGGTAGGTCCATTTAGTTTTTTCCTCTCCGTAGTTAAATTGTTTGTTTTTACCCATGCAATAATAGGAAGTTGAGTACATAATGAAATTTTGTTTTCAGTCTAATATGGGGGCCAAAAATCATGCAGTTGTCATGCCTGATGCAAGTGTTGATGCTACCGTCAATGCTTTAACTGCTGCCGGTTTTGGTGCTGCTGGACAAAGGTGCATGGCTCTCAGCACAGTTGTTTTCGTTGGAGGCTCAAAACCATGGTATCATGCTCTATTCTGTTTTGATTTAATTTGTGTTTATTATGACTTCTGCAGTAGCATCTTGCACTTGAAGCAATTTGAAGCTCCTCCTCTAGAATCTAGATGCTTGTTCCAAACTGATCTGGATGTTTTTGGTGTATGCCAAACTGAATCATCACTCTTCCTTTACTAAGACATAATTTGAAATCTCTAAAGAGAAATTTTTGCAATTACTGTATAATCACATTTTGTGAATATTGTTACCGCTTTGCTAATATTAGTATGAAGTATGAACAATTAATCGTTTCCATCCTTTTTTATAACTCTGAGGGGATTGTCCAGAGAAAAGACTGTTCCAAGTTTTTGGACTTCCCTGTGATGCAGTTGTCTAGCGGAAATTGACTTTTAAGTTTCTTTTATACTTAGAAAATTGACTTTAATGATGTACTTGAAATTTTAAGTATAATTTCAGCTTTCACAATATTTGTCCAGGGAAACTAAACTTGTGGAGCGTGCCAAATCTCTTAAAGTAAATGCTGGAACTGAACCTGATACAGACCTTGGTCCAGTCATCAGCAAACAGGTTTGTTAATGGTTCTGTATTTACTTTTTCCATACTCTGGATTTGAACTAAAAAGCAAATCTTCGGGAGTATCGTTTTAAGAATTACTGCCATAGCTATTCAATGCATCTCATTTCCACATCAATATTGTGTAAATTTTAGCTATTTATGTTTCTTAAATACTCTTACTGACTGCACAGGCAAAGGAGCGAATACAAAAATTAATTCAATCTGGGTTTGAAAGTGGTGCCAGACTACTGCTTGATGGAAGAAATATAGTGGTAGCTTCTAAATCCTCAATTGCTTTTATTATTTCATGTTTCGTACACATTTTTAATTTTGCAAATATGATCAATAATCTTCCGTCTTTAGCATGGGAATTGGCATAGGAATGTTTGGAAACTCAAAAAGCAGCCGTAAGAATTATATACACAAAGACTCTAATTGAAGTAATATGATTTAATTATAGCGCTCTTCCTACTGAAGCCTTATAGAAAATAATTTAAAAAATAAAGAAAAACATATAGGAGATAATGAAACATTTTTTTTGCATATAATTTAGGTAACTAACAGCTCATGCGCTGGTCAACCAATTAAATACCGGTAAAAATAAATAGAACCTTTTATATGTATAGCTCTTTTTTGCAACCTTGTAAAAGTCCCATGGTTGTGGCACTTGGTTCAGTTGTTTGGTGGTAGACATGAAGTCGAAGTGTCGTAGCAGTAGCACAATGACAATTGGTTTGACTTAACTTATAGCTCCTTATTTCTGTTGCTTGTTTATTCTTGCCCCTTGTTTCACCCTCGACTCCCATGAAGTTGAGATGCAATAAAATGAAGCACCCCAAAAGGAAAAGTAAAATAGCAAATGGAAAGGAAGTTTAGTTTGGTGCATACCTGTATTCCTCAAGCTATAGATCAGTCCTTGCATAGGCCTTTGTTTTGCCATATAGTCAGTGGATTCTTTTTACCCAATTTTAGTTCTGCTTACCAATTCATACGTGTATGGCTAGTAGGTCCCGGGATATGAATCTGGCAATTTTATTGGCCCAACAATCTTATCAGATGTCACTGCCAGCATGGAGTGCTACAAGGTATTTTATCACTAATCTCCAATCTTTCATTGTCCGCTAAAATGAATTCCCAGAAAGTAGAAAGACTTGAAGTTTAAATATAGATTAAACTTGACTCTCTATCACGGCATGTGCAGGAGGAAATTTTTGGCCCAGTTCTTCTTTTAATGGAGGTGCGATTATTTGTCTCATTCTTAGAATCCTCTAACTTGGGAATTATTTTATTCATTGTTTATGTCAAGTAGGAGACTCGTCTGTCTTGGATTTTTCATTTTGGTCCAATATAAAGATATGCTGATACAGCATTTTTTGTTTTTTGTTTTTTTGGTCTTTTTGACTTCAGGCTGATAGCTTGGAAGAGGCCATAAACATTATCAACAAAAACAAGTATTTGTCAACAACTCCTTCGTGTCATTGCCTTTTGTTAAACTGCTATTTACCTCTTACTCTGACTTTTTCAACAGGTACGGAAATGGTGCTTCTATATTTACTACATCTGGTGTCGCTGCAAGGAAATTTCAGACTCAGATCGAGGCCGGGCAGGTTTGTCACCTAAGTGGGATTTTTCGCATTTGCTCTTTGGAAGCACTTTAATGGTGCTGATGGATTTTAACCAATATATGCATTGGTGTCTGCTATTTGTGAACCAATCACTTTTGAATTTTTTCCCTGTGCTAGATTCTCTCTGCCATGAATAGCATATATATTTGATGGAAAATACTATATCCTACAAAATTGTTTTTGTAAAACAACCTACAAAACAAAATTTTCTTTTCGTTTTGTCTTTTACTTAGAGGGTGTTTGGTTTATTTTTTGTTTCCATTTTCAGTTGATATGTTTTCACTAATAATGACAAAAATGCTACCTTTTTTATTTTGTTTCCTGTTTTCAAAATTTTGTGAAGAAAATGGTGAAAACAGAAAATACTTGTTTTTACTATTTCCTTTACAAAATCTTGAAAATAAAAAATAAAATGAAAATAAGGTGATATTTTTATAATTATAAATAAAAACATATTAACTGAAAATAAAAACAGAAAACAAACTAAACACCCTAGTTTTTTTCTACCACCTGATTAGTTGTAGTTAGACGAGATAAAAAAGCAACAGTCCATCTATGAATTCGTGAATTTGTAAAAAAGAATTTCGTGACAAATGGCATAACTCATATTTGATACACTTTAGGATCATGACTTGTCACTGCATTTGGACCAGGTGGGCATCAACGTTCCCATTCCAGTTCCTTTGCCCTTTTTCTCATTTACTGGCAACAAGGCATCGTTTGCAGGCGATCTGAATTTCTATGGTAGAGTGATTTCTCTCAGAGCTGGCTCTTCTGCTCTTCTTTTTCAGTAATAGTATTAGTAGTTACATTTTGCTTGTGATATACGCTATATACGTTTGGATTTGAATTTGATACTCTTTTTTGGAAGTACAGGCAAGGCAGGGGTTAACTTTTACACACAGATCAAAACAGTGACCCAGCAATGGAAGGATTCAGCTAGCGGGAGCAATATTAACTTGGCAATGCCAACCTCTCAAAAATCTTGAGGCAGAGTGTGAAGTAGAGTGTATATTGCCTCTGCAACCTATTTATTCTAATAAAATCAATATCAAGGTCTCTCTCCTGTTATGTATAGTCTTATATTTTCGACTTCATATCTCTGTCTCGTGTACCTGCGTTATGGGGGCCTGGGGGAGGATGTGTCTATGAAGTATGAACTCTGTAGATAAAATACTTGAATAATGAATGCAGATAAAATTTGTCTGGATTTGGAATAATTAGTATCCGTCTTTCATTTTTTTCTTTTTCCTGTTACAAACTCAATTCAATGAGGTGACCATTATTTTTTAACTTGGTTTTTTTGGGTCTCCTAGGATATCTTCACAAAAAAATTTTAGATATATTTTATTCAATAATTAATATATTTTTAATTTTTTAAAGAGTAATGTATATTTATAATATGATCTATTAAATTTTACACATATTAACTTTTAAATAGAATGTTTAAAATAAATAATGTAGAAATGCCTACTAAAAAATTTTTGAATACGGGACTAATTCTTTCGGCCACAGAATTATACGGTTAGCCTCACTCCACCGGTGACATTTTCAAGGCTCAGACCTTTCTCCTCTCCCGAAAACGCAGTTCGCTTAATTCCTTGTGGGTTACTAACTTAGTTTATACGAATTTGATAAATGTCCTTCCTTTTCCTTTGTCATACATTAAACAAGGCTGCCAAAAGCTATTCCAAAAAATCTAGAATAATTTTTATATAATGAGGTTATTAACTCGTATTTGCATTCTCTACCTTTTAATGTGTGTTTATAATTTATTAAAATTAAAATTGAATTGAATTGAATTAAATTAAATTAAATTAAAAGTTAATTTTATATTTAGAACTTATTATAAAAAGTATAATTTAAATTAATTTATAAATTAATTTATAAATTAATTTTTATATTTGTAATGCACTAAAAATGATTTGAATTAATTTTATTTTAAAAAATTATATTTTTATCCATACAATAATATGATTATTTAATCTCTATTAAGGGTAGAATAATAAATTTATACAAAATTTACTAAAATCTACCTATATCCTTACATTTTTAAAAGGATTTCTGAACTAACCTAATTAAAATTCATTGGGTTTTTATATATTTTCAAATCATATTAATTTTTTAAATAAAAAATTTAATTTACAAATAAAATTAAATCTTAAAATTTATAATTCTAAACACATGATGTGATTTCAACTATTTCTTACTTTACTCACTGCTCAGTGCCCCTGGCATTGTATGGACAAAATTTGAAGAGTAGTCATGTGTTCATAATATTTTCAAGTTATAAATAACTCAAGTTATTTCATCTTTTGAATTCATCATGACTTAATTGTTATTGAAGTATAAAAATTGCATTGGTTTATAACTAATAATTAGACTATGTGAGTATTTAGTTTAATTTATTTTATAATCAAAATAACTTATAATAAGAATCTTACAAAAAAACTTTTGAAAAACAAATATTTTTTCTAAAAATAATATATTCCCAAATATTCACTACATGCTATTAAAACAAAGATATAATGAAATTTTAAAATTTTTCAAATTATACATTTTATAAATTAAATAATTGTTGCTATAACCTGAACTTTTTTCTCTTTAAATTCATTCATAAAATTTTTACTCTTATTGTATCAAAGAAAAATTTCCCTTATTTTTAAAATTTTAATTTTAATTAATTGTTAATATAAAATTTATATATATTTATTCAACTATATATTATTAAATATTTAATTTTTTTAATAACTATTATTTTAATAAATTTTTTTAATAATTTAACAGTTGATAAATAGATAATAATAGAGTAAAATTTTTTACTATCAAATGAAAATTAAACTCTACTTTTGACCTCTACCAAACATTCAATTAGTCTTGAGCGCGAAGAAATAAGGTCTGGATGAGTTGTCAAAATTGACACAATGCATTAAATGATGAGACATTACATTATCACCAAAGCCCTGCTATGATTTTTCACCCAAGGACGAGATATGCAACGCAACTAAAATTGAAACAAAACTAACAAACTAGTACCCGGATTAAGAGCTAGAAATCGCCTCCACCAAAGTCTTGAAATCCTGTGCTGCTTTCCCTTCTGGCCCAGCTGCATCATGCACAGCCCTCTTCACCCTCAGGGCCTTTTCTCTCATCTTCTTCCCCTCTTCCTGCACCAGAATCAGATTCAAGCTTTTAAGCAGTCCATTTTTGCTGAACACCCCACCTTCTAGTGTCACACCAATCTCCCAAATATCCTCTACCATTCTTCCAGCCATCCCCTGATCCCCAAAGAATGGCCTGCAGATCATAGGCACCCCATTGGAAATGCTCTCAAACACGGAGTTACACCCACAGTGAGTCACAAGCACCCCTACAGAATCATGTGCCAAAAGTTGAGTCTGAGGAGCCCAAGGCACTATTTTCCCACGCATGCTCGTCCTCTCAAGAAACCCGTTCGGCAGAAGACCCTTTAAGTTGTCCCTGAGAGACCACAGAAATGGAAACCCACTGGCTTCCAATGCCTCTGCCACTGCCACAAGCTCATGTGGAGGTGGTGTCACCACAGTCCCAAAGCTAACATATGCCACTGATCTAGCCTTCTGCTTGTCTAACCATGACAAGCACCCAGTTGCGTCCGTGTCAGACGGCGGTAGCGGCGGCAGAGGCAGACAAAGAGTGAGAAAACCAACATAAAGCATTGACTGCAACTTGGATCTCATATCCTGAACGAACAGGGGTGGGTCTAACTCCTCAAAGAAATTGATAACCACTGCCTTAGCTTGAGGTAGCAGTGTACCCAGTGAAGCTAGAGCCCTTGAAAACAGTGTATCCTCACCACTCTTGAGCACGTCCTGTGGCAAATCTTCAATGCGCATCTTAGACAAACCAGGAAGGAAATCCAAGGCCCTGTTTCTGGCACTATCAGCACACTGCTCGCGTATCAAGTCAGTGTAAAAATGGGCAGCGAGTGAGCATGACAGGGGAGGCCAAACTGGGATCCAGGGAACACCTAGGTCCTGAGCCACAGCAAGAGAAGGAGTAACAAAGCCATCGGCGATAACGCAAGTGACTCTCAGTTTTGTGGCTGCCACTGCCGAATCTATGCCCTTTCGCAAGTTCTCAGGACCAGCCTGAATAAAAAAATTCACTCTTTCTACTGGGTGGCTACCCAGCACATGACCCTCTGGGACTCCATCACCTACACTACAGGCCTTAATGCTATTTGGGATGTGGGGTTTCGAGAAAAGAGCTTGGTTAGATTGTTGGGTGCTGATGAATGAGAATGATAAATTTGGCTCAGCATGAGCTAGTTTGAGGATCAGGTTTAAGAGAGGCACAGGGTGGCTACCAAAGGGGAAAGCAAAGACGGCGACATGTTTCTTCTCCTGGGAGTTTGTCATAACCGATGAGCTGAGAGTGGAGGGAGAAAAAGGATGGCAAAATGTTGGTTGGGGTGAGAAATGGGAGTGGGGATTCTTATAGTGTTGCTGCGATGCAATTAATCACTTGGCAAATGGGACACGAACTTCAATAAATGAAGGGACCCGGAGTGGTAGATGGCGCATTGTGGTTGTGGCAACCAAAAGCCAACACGTCCCCGGAATCACATTGAATTCTTTTTAGTTTGTGAGATTATTCCCCTCACTCATTCTGTGGGAGACTGTTAGGTGTTAAAATTGGAACCTCGCCCAAAATATTTGTTACAAATCACATTGAATTCTTGTCCTTCAAAAGAAATCACAGAGCAGCGCCTTGAGGTTGTTTTTGAGAGATTGAAGGAGAATAGAAAAAATGAGTACTAATAAAATAAAATAAAAAGATAAAAAGTGTAATAGAAAGATATATCATTTCACGAGTCCTCTTACTTGTGAGAGTTATAATATAAAGAATAAAAAGATATATTTTATAAATTTTATTTTTTAATTTTATGAGTAATTATTTGTGAAAAGAATAAAATAATAATTTAACTAAATTTTTATAATAAAATTTTCACATGACATGTCATTTTCTTTTTTATCCCTCGATTTAAAAAGAGAACAAATTTTAAATTTTGAATGAAAAAAGAATAAACTCCTTTATCATCACTTCACTCTTTCTTCATTTTACATAACTTTTAAATATATATTTTTATAATATTTCTTACATCATTCTTTTCGCTTTCGTTTTGTCTTAATTTCAAACATTATCTTAGGCCTTTTAAAAAAAAAAACATTATCTTAGGCTATAGGACCACTAAGAGATCAGTAGCTCATATAATCACGAGTGTCCTTTGTTTTGTGTACAAGATTGTACACGCATACACAGAGGATATTGGGGTCAATTGCAATCCTAACCCCAAACCAGTTGCGCAGCTTAGCCCTTGAAATTTGAAAATTTTAACTCCAAAACACAGATACGTGGTGAGCCCTTCGCCAAGGGATATGAGCGAAAGCTGTCCTTTGTTCACGTGGAGTTTTCTTTTCCTATTAAAAACTAGAGTAAATTCTTTTTTTTTTAATATAAGTTTCATTATTTTAATATTTTTAATAATTTTATTATTAATTTAATTTTTAAATTTAAAAAATAAAATCAATTTATATAAAAATATTATTAATTTAATTTTTAAATGTATAATTTATCATTAATTTAATTGTTGAATTATTAAAATTATATTAATTTAATCTTTATTTATACACAAATGACAATTTTAATATCTCTTTTTAAATTTAAAAACTGAATTAATAACAAAATTTTTTAAAAAAATTAAAATAATGACACTTATCTTTAAATTTAAAAAAAAGAAGGATTTAGTTTAGAAAATAAAAAGTAAATTGCAATCTCCCGACCAGTGGAAAAAAGTAAAATCTTATATGTAAGAGTTAACTCCATCAATTAATTGTTTATTTTCAAACTTTTCTTCCTAAAGTTATCTCAAAATAAAAAGATCTTCTTGTTTATTTTTAATTTTAAAATATGAGACAAATTTCTATTATGAATTAGAGTCATGTCATATATCAATGGAAGAGAAAGTTTATGTATGTAGAAGAGATGTGTTATAAATTACAATCCTTTCTCTTAGTATAATCCTTTATTACTTTTTTTTTTTGGTTGATATTATGTCTCAAAATTATGATATCAACTTCACCCGTATAATATATCACTCATTACTTATCAATTTTAAGTATATATATTTGAAAACTATCTAACACACAATAGGTTCAGTGTAAAACTTTTAGTTAAAAACCCAACTTCTATTTTTTATATATAATAAAAATATTTTTGAGTTAACTTTTTTATTAATTGAGATTAAATCTTTCTAGCGAAATCCTTGATAAGAGAAAAAATGGGCGCAACACAAGTCCAAGACAGAAAGAAAGTGGGCTTCGACAATATATCGTATTGCATCCTTGTTACAGAGACACGGGCCACTCTCCTTCAGCCCAATAAACATGCTTGCAGTACAAAACAGTTTCTAGATTATTGAACACGCACCAGAACAAAAACAAAAAGAAGTTAATTAAACAGAAAATCCAAGAAAAAAATAAGGCTTACTGCCTTGCAAAACTGCACCTTGGGATCGATTCTAGTGCAAGAGGATCCCAACCCCCCACCCCACCTGCGAACCAAAAAAAAAAAAAAAGCCAGAAAAAAATAATAATTGAACATTGACATATGTCATTTTTTTTAATTATAAATATATCACAAAATTTGATTTATTTAAACTGTTTTATAAATTTAAATAACCTTCTTATAATATGTAATTCTTAAAAATTAAATTATAATTCTTTAACTTAAGGACATAGTTGACTGCTACTATGTATGCCAATATCTTGTAGATACAACATGTCATTTCTACCAATTATTAATACAATCACAATTCACACTAATCAATTAAATAATTAACTCCACTATAAAGTGGGATTCTATATGTTCACACACTGATTACAGGTATCTACCATACTTGTGAATATATTTTTTTTTACTTTTTATTTTGAAAACAAAAATAAAAATGTTTAGTTATATTTTTATTCTCTTTAGTTTCATTAAAACTTGATTAATTTAATCTCCTTGCTTCAGTTGACTTGGTATAATTTCTGCTGAACTGGTATTGTACCATGTCATTTCCACATCGATAAAGTCAATAAAAAATAAGTTGTCGTGTATAAACTTTTATTTGACATAAAACATATAGGGAAAAAATAAGCATCGCCACATCAATAAACACAGTACCACAACAATATCGAATTAACAGATGAAGCTAATTGCTTCAATTTGATACTATTATTACAATTAATATGAGAAAAATAAAATCGAATTTTAATGAAATTATGAAGGCCAAAAATCGAATTAAATCAGAAGAAAATAAAATAACATTAAAAGTTAAAATAATTATCTTTCAATTTTAATTTTTAGGATAAAGTAAAACTTGTATCTTACTATAGAAACAAGAGACTAAACTAAATTTTGCCATGAAGCATATATAAATTTTATGAATGATATAATATGGTAAAAGAAAATCAATTCCACTTGACCTTGTGAATTCATATTTTTCGTTTTTCTTTTTTCAAACAAGTGGAAGGGCTATGAAAACAATTATTTTTGCATTGTACATAGTGTTGGACTCAATAATAAGGTTTAGTCATCAATTTATATTAGATAATCACTTAGTCAATAACTTTTGCTTGTTTAACCTACACACCTATCTTTCACTCTCCCGATTAAGGGAAGTGGTAAAATCACTTTACTCAAGATAAATAGGGGTTGTCCTCAAGTATCAACTCATTTTTTATACACTCAACCATCTTAATTTTTTTACTTATTCAGCTATTAGAGTATTTTTGCATGTACATCATGCGCACTCTACTTTTAAAGGCTCAAGATTATATTCACTAAAATTATATTCCAATAACTCGATGTGAACAGTTTTCATTGATGTCAACTCATTTGAATAATTTGGCATAGAAAATTAAAAGGTAGCTAAACTATGCTATTACTCTTGGGGAAAAAAAATTATTCTCCGTTTTATCAAGATATACGAAACAAATATATTATTTTTCAAGCCACGTAAAAGTTACCATCCACGCTTTCTCCTTTTAAGCATCATTAAAGATATAGCATTATTCTAGTTATGTATGAATTTGAGTAAATAGGTTACGGTTCACAGGTTAATTCATTTAACTCATAACCTGTGAAGGTTATGATTACTCATATTGTAAGTTCGTCTAAACGTGGATCATAAAGTTTGATTTGTTTAACTTGCGGGTTAAGCAAGTTGGACCGAGTTGACCCGCGACTTGTTTATTCTATATTTTCTTTTCTTTTTTAATTTATTTTTTAATTATATTTTTAAATTTCTTCCATGTTTATTTATTTTGAAGATTTGATGAAAAAATAAATTAAATTATATAATTTGAGATAAGATATATTATTAAAAATATTTTTAAAAAATACAGAAAAATAAAACTAACGAGTTAATGGATTAACCTATTAGCCCGCAAGTTAAAAAGGTTAAGTTAGGATCACATAAAATATTGATCCTTTTAATAAATAAGCCAACCCAGTCTGGCTCATTTAAGGCGAGCCTATCACTTGCTAAACTGGGTTAGATAGAGTTAACCCGTATACCCACCTCTAATGAACAATGTGTTTCTATGAAAATGCAAAATACGAATTATTTATCTGCAAAATGGATGATATTAATTTAGGTGCTTCAAAACATAAGATTGATGCTTAACAAAACAAAAGGAAGGGAGGGTTCCTGACTCTGGTCTTCTCTCTGCCAAATTCCTTTTAAACTCAAGCATTTGAAATATTTTTGTAGATTTAATTTTGATTCATTATTAGTGTAATTTTTTTTATATTATCATTTAATCACATATTGTCATATTTTTTTTATTTTTTTGTTAATTGTTATTTTAGTAAAATTCTTTTAATAATTTAATAACACGTAATTAGATAATAATGTAAAACTTTTTATATTAAAATTGGATTGAAATTTAACTCTTTCTTCATTCATTAACTTAATTATGGTGATGGCTTAGTTAACCGCGAGCTACAGCTATATAATTTGGTGCATATCATGCAAGCTCTCAAGTTGACAAGGTGGTACTTATTACTTAATTGGTTCACAGAAAGTGGGGGATTTTAATACGGAATTTGGGATTGACGTGACAAAACCGACATAAAATAATAGGATATGATGTGCATGTTTGAGAGTTCATGACCATGAGATCGCCAGCACCCAATAGCTTTGTGTTTGTGTGAGTATCTTTGCTCTTAAAATTAGATTGATACCAGCTAACTATCACTAAATTCAAGTTTGGTTTGAGGAAGAGGTTGAAATTGTCTTATGGCGGAATTAGCCAATCATCATTAACCAATAAACTGTTGGATATATAAATGAAAATATTTTTAATATTTTTAACCTATAAAGAATTTATTTTTTGGTATAATAACAAAGTTTTTTGTTTAATTAAGTGGTCAAAAGTTAAATCATTCACGCTCTTATTAATCTCAAAATATCTCTCTTGTTTATTAATAGAAGAACTAGTATGAGATACTAAGTGCTAGAAATTTAATTTCATGTGCAATTTTTGTTAAGAACAAAATAATAGTAAAGATAAGTTACTTCAAGGCTAATAGTCAGGATTTCATTCGTATGTTTGAAATCTTAGAGTAACAATTAGTCACCCATCTAAATATTACCTAACAATTGTGTACTTAGCAATGATGAAGGCCTTTTCTTCAACTTTCACTCCACTCAAAACATAGTTACTGAGCAGATCAGGTGTGGGTGTAATGACAATTCAGTTTGCCTTAGACAATTATGCACACGGGATCGATTCTAGTGTGGAACGAATCTCATCTCCTCCCCAAATTCTCCGACCAAAAAAAAAAAAAAACACAGTTACTGAATAAAAGAAATTAAGCTTTAATTTATTGTCTATCGCTACCCATGCTAGTATCCTTAGAATTAGACTAAATATAAAAACATAAGAAAACTTTTATTGTGTGATATTTTGAAAGTACTAAAAGCTTTTAACAAGACCAGGGTTGAGAATCCATAAGAATGCCATTCAAGTGGTATAAGCAAGTTATAATTTCTGTGAGACAAGTTTTACCTACAATGTTAATAATAAAATTTTGATAGAGAATATTTTGTGAAGAAGAACAATCTCAATATTACAAGTGAAGATTAGTTTTAAATAGCTCATTAAAAAAAAGTAGTTGAGAATAGTTTGGATTTTATCAAAGCAAACGATAGCATTTTCCTACGAAGAATAGGAAGAAAGAAACTGAAAATAAAACTGTGAATGTTTCTATTTTTTAAAAGAGAAAAAAATCCTTACAAGCATAGAAAATGAGAACAAAATTGTATTAAAGAATATATTTTCATTATCACCCAAAACAAACAAAGCAAAGTTTATTGGACATCGAGAAGTCAGTGAAGGTTAGGTTGATGAAATAATGCATAAGATTCCCCACATGAGATATCGTTGTCACTCATAAGCCATAAAATTTGGCAGTTCCAATAAAGGCAAAGTGAAGGTTTATTTAGTGGAAGTTGATAAATCATTTCTTAACCAAACTGTGTTTGTCACACACAATCTTTTGAAGTGATGGAAAAGCTTTTGACACGTCTTTCTAGTATATGAGTTGAGCTTATTTAGATTTTTCATATGATCATATTATGTGAAAAGAAAGATTAAAAAAAAAACCCTTAAATTTCACATTTCGGGACCTTATAAACTAATTTGTTTAAGGTCTTTGTATAAACGGCAACATAGTTTACTCCATCTAGTAACATTGTTTTTGTTTAGAAGAAAAAAAAAATCAAACAAACACAACACTAGCTACGTGAAATTGTTCAATTTTCCGATCTAGCATTGTTAGTTTTGTAGACAGAAGTTTGAGGTGAACTTCTAAAATAGAACAAGAATTTAGTTCGACAGTATTTCCTATCAAAACTAGATGAAACGTTCACATTATGAATTAAGTTTTTTTTTTCTCTGTCTTTTTAAACAAAGTTGAAACAGAATATGTTTTCTAGTAAAGATACAAACAGGGGATGCCATGCTCATGTTATATAGCATGCATAGGTAGTTCCAAAGTCTATTGAAGTGGGGGCATAGCCCCACATTCCATTCCCACTTTTTTCTGCCATATAAAGCGCATATCTCATTATCAACCCTTCCAATATAATTTGGTCCTTGTCTTTTATTGTGGCTTTTTGTGATTTATATTTTTTGTTAGGATATGTTTAGATTAGAAAAGAATGGAGAGAAAAAAAAAACGAAAAAGAAGATTTATTTTAAAAATTTAAGTTTAAGATATTTAAAATTAAATTAGTCTTTTTTTTCTTTTTATTTTATCTTATTTTTCTCAATCCAAACATATTCTTAAAAATATTCTGCTAATTTACAAAAGCAAACAAAACAAGCTGGAGCTGTGTGGTTGTATGCCAGCGGGTGGGTCTTAATTGGTAATGGGTTTGCACAATCAATACCAAAATTTAAAAATATTACTGTATATTTCAAGAAATATCTTTACTATTGATTTTAAATTATTAATATAAAATTTATATAAATTTTTTAAAAATTAATTATAAAAATATATTTTGAAACATGCATTTATTACACTTTAAGAGCATGTAATAATTTTTTCAAAATTTGGCCATGTTTTCTTTATGTGCATTTATACTTTTGACAAAGACTAGTGGAATCTTTTCCTTTTCGATCGGGTGTTTACCACATGCTACTAGAAATCTAGTAATCCACCTTGAAGATACTATTATAGCTAACATATGGTCGGCCAACATAGCATGATAATGCTTTTTTTTTTACTAGGCATTTTTACGCTTTTTCAGCGTAAAACTAATATCTACTTAGAATATTAAAACTGTCACTTTTCACAAAATATTTTTTATCAAAATTTAATTCTTAATATTAAAAATCAAACTTGTTACATTAAAATTTCAACTTGTTAATGATTAAGTTACACCTTATAGGTCGATTTAATATATCTAGTTAGGAGTTTTAGTGATTTGACCTTGTTTGTGGGTGGAACATTCTCAATATTTTTTTATTTTTTATAAATAATATTTGCTAATTAATTAAGAGCATAGCTATTTTATTTTAAAAAAATTGAAGAAATAACTCCAGATAAGTAATTATCAACACAGTATACACTTGGGTGCGGTTCTTTTGCTTGGCACTCTCCAAGAGTTGGTCTCTGCAGCAGTTTGATATAATGTCTTTCTTCAAGTCACTCTGTTGGATGCAGTTTTCATGCAGCATTTACTTTTGGCTTCATAGCTCTCAATTTCCACACTCTGCGCAAACTCAATAACACCATCCTATGCCCTCAAACAGGTCCCACGTGCTTAGTAACATCAACATTCATCGACCAGATTCTTACTCTCGTATGGTTTTACAAACTCCAAGAGTGATATGCTTCACTCTTTTTGTAGCATCGAGAATATGATTCAAAGCAAGCTTACTTTCTTTCTTGTCTATATCATATATTGATAACTGAGGCAATGATCCAGTATTTCTACGTATCGGGTTCCCTCCATCCTTTCTTTGCATCGAGTTAATTCAAACTATTAATATACAATTATATTATTTTTATATTTTAATTTTATATTTTTTTTATACATTTACCTTGTATAATAAAAAAAGATAAAAAAAATTGAATTTTTTTTATTTTTTATTATCATTTAAAATAGGTGTATGAAACAAATATAAATTTAAAGTATAATGACAATAATAATATTTTTTGAATAATATACGATGTTGATGTCTCTATTCTCTTATGATTTTCTTTTTTCGGAATTCAATCTATTCTCTTATGAATTGACTACCTATTTCATTTTTAAAAATATTTTATAATTTTTTAAATTAAAAATAAAAATTCATTTCTTCATTTTTTTTTCATATTCTTCCATATACTCATTTAATTAAAACGTACCAGGTGACACATAAATTAAATTTGTACTATCAAATTCATTTTATAATATTTTAATACAAAATTTAAGTTACCGAATACATTACTCGAGTACGTTAGAGCGCATTAACGTTATAGAATGCGGGACACGTGGCTGGCACCAATTTGCTAAGCTGGGTGCGTGACTGCTTACAGGCGATGGAATATCACTCACGTGATTTGCTAAGAACTGGGCCCACCATAGAACGACATTTTTACGATAACTCTCAGGCTCCGGCCTGAATCTTGTGGGCCTTTGTCTGGACTTGATTACGATTCTACCCTTACCAGAATAACATTTTTACGATAACTCTCAGAAATCAAAAAAATATTATTTTCCTATTAATAATAGGATTTTGTTAAGAATTCAAAATAGCATTGATTATCTTATGTAATGGTATTGAAATACTAATGTATTAGTGCCTCTCGAAAAGTTAATTATTTTGATGAGATTAATTGTATTGTGTAATATTATTACTTTTATTTATGTGGAACGAGTATAACTCAATCAATTGGTAATTAATAGGGACTTTTTTTATGATAAGAATACTTTTGAGTTAACTTTTATATTAATTAAAATTAGGTCTTTTCTTAATTTTAAGGATGCTATCTTATATTTACACAATCATCTAATGGTAATTATAACCGCCACTAAAGATTCAACCAACAATAGTTGTATCAACTGTTACTGTGAACTTTCTTTAATGGATATTTCATTAGTGTATAGAGAGGTGGTTTGATAATCACCGCCGGAGATATTTAACGACAACTTGAACCGCCGTAAATTAGCTTTTTAAACAGTTCATATTTGACAAGTTTGGTGTAGTGAAAGTAATTAATTTTGTTAAGTGTTAGCTCAATATTCAAACTGAAATAAATAAGGCATGTAACACATATTTTGAATAGTAAATATTTACATTTTAAATGAAACAAAGAATGAAATGAAAACTAAATTTTTTGTCATATATATATATATATATTTTGAATTCATTTATTTTTAACTAAATATATCTAGATTTCTAAATGTACAAATGTATTTCATTATCCAAAACCATATGAATATGAATATTTGATAAATATTTTGAAACACATTTAGTATGAATATTATAAAATTTTTAAGATTAAAATATAAAAAAAATTTCATTTTTATTTTATACTTTTTCCTTCCCTAATATGAAAGGAAGTCCAAAATGTTATGAATTCAATTCCGACGTCATTCTTATTCTCTTATCAATTATTTGGTCTACAAAACCTCTTATTTAATAAATAGAAAAAATCTTTTTCTCAAGTGAATAAATAACAAAAAGGTTCGCTTTTACTCTTGACAATCATTCCATCAGGGATTACAATTAATGTGACTAAGTTTAAGAAGTCACCTGATTCCCGCTTACGATACGTTACACGAAGGAGTTAATTAACCCGCCACCAAAGACCGTACTAAATTAGCGAAAATCAATTGAAGTCCGAAACCCAAAAAGTTTGAAACGCTGTTCGACCCTTGGATCCCCAGTCATATCCACGTACCAGCGTAGTGCTACCGTGGAACAATTGGATGCTATTTCATTTACATTGCTCTCAGGAACAGGTTCATTGGTCCTTTTACCCGTGGACGTAATCCCGCACACATTCACCTTCTCTCTTTCTTCCGTCACACTCCTTTTTTTTTTTGACGACTTTATTTTTGGTAATGCAAGCCTGATCCTTAAAACAAAATATAATCGTTGCCATTACAAGGACACTTTTGGATAAAACTGGGGGTCGTTTTTTCCTTCGCCCCAACATTCTGAGGGTCGTTTTATTGGAATTGACGAGGACAATCCCGTAATAAACAGACTCAAAGGGGGCCATTTTCATAACCTCTGCCCTTTAAAGCCCACTAAGTTTTCATTCCGACAAAGCCACCATACACAGCACACAATTGTTTCCGGTTTAAAAAATAGACAAAGCCCGTCTCCTCTGCTCTGTCTCTCTTCATCTGCACTTTCTCTTTCTAAGATCTTAGAGAGAGAAAGTCCCAATCACAGAGAGAAAGGAAAAGATAGAAGAGAGAACATGGGCGGGAAGAGGTTTGCCGTGTTGCTGTGCGCAGAGGATTCAGAGTACGTGAGGAAGAAGCACGGAGGGTATTATGGGGTTTTCGTGAGAATGCTGGCGGAGGAAGGGGAGAGGTGGGACGTGTTCAGGGTGGCGCGTGGAGAGTTCCCTGAGGAGGAGGACGTGGCTCTCTACGACGGCTTTGTCATCACCGGCAGCTGCCATGACGCCCACGGCAATGACCCCTGGATCCATGACCTCCTCGCTCTCCTCAACAAGTTGGACTCCATGAACAAAAAAATCCTCGGCATTTGCTTTGGCCACCAGGTAATACCTAAGGTTTATTTAGCATTTATTATTAAAAATATAAAACTTTATATAATATTTTAAAATTTGAAAATAATTAATTTTTAATACTTTCATTTAATAATTTAATTTTTTAAAATAATTACCAAAATATATATTAAATCCAACACTTTTGAATAACATTTTTTGATTTTTTTCTTTTAAGACTATTTATTTTTTTACCATTTTCTCTGTACCTTGTTATGCTTGATTGTTAGTAATAAAAAAAATTTTTAGACAGACGTTACTTTAATTACGCAGTCATTATTCAGACATATGTTATCAATTTAGTTATTATGTAATAAATCTTTAAAAAAATATATATTTATAATATAATTTATCAAATTTTATAACGTCAACTCTCTCAAATGAAATCCAATAAATTTTCAGTGGAGTTAGCAAACTGAACTGAAAAAGGATTCGTTCAAAGCCTTGAC
Organism: Castanospermum australe; assembly: GCA_019955255.1. Lineage (NCBI taxonomy): Eukaryota > Viridiplantae > Streptophyta > Magnoliopsida > Fabales > Fabaceae > Castanospermum > Castanospermum australe. Next base: position 193,820 of record NSJW01000067.1, read on the forward strand.
TTTTTCTATTTTGATTTAGGGATTTTAAAGATTGAAATTAATTTGGAGGTTTGTGTCTGTGGAGAAGAATTGGCGTATGGTCCTGTCCACCAGTACACTAGACGTCACGCGTTGTCGCCAATCGCTGTATCGATTATTCCTTGTGTGATGTGTCCGAACCCATAACCTTAGATGTTGGAAAGTTTACCTCGTCCTATCAACAAAAATTTTAAGGATGAGACTTTGAACTACATTGACCGTCGATTGACACATTCCAAAAAATGATCCCACGGTTACTTATTGTTTGAGCCCTCTGCGGTCCACGGGTCCCCCCTTGGTCTCGTGCATGCCATTTTCACATGGAGAAATTGGGCAGTACCATATATGGAGAGTTTTTTTTTTTTTTTAAATTAAATTTATATATTATGTTAAAATTTCCTTTTCGCCATGGGTCCTATTTAGCGTACTACACCACTCGTGTTTGAGAGAATTCAGAATTGGCTTGGTTCTTGTTTGCAACTGAAGGCAAGTTGGTACTATATATTTACGTGTTTGTTGTCTATGTGTGAAAATGCCTGAAATTGGAGGGGCTGTTTTTGAGGAAATTTAGAACCCCCCTAGAGTAGTGGTTTAACTGTTTCGGATAAATGCTTTTTGTTGGCTCTTTATTTTGGGATTTGTATCTTCTCTAATTAGACAAGTAATAGGAGAAGATTCAGTTAAAAAAAGAAAAACACAATTAAGTTTAAATAATAATTAATGGATTCTATCACCCATCAGATTGATCCTTATATTTGTGTTTATTTTTCTCTGACGAGATGTTCAGGATCCGAATTCTTTAAGTTGATATCTTCAACTATTTGTCTTCTGCTCTATTATTTCCAGTTTCATTTATTTCTTCCCAACTTTCTTGTTTCCATCTGTTGGATGCATAAAGACGCAACCCAACTTAATGACACGTTATTAGTGCGATATTGCATTTCATTTTTTATCTATGACATTTGGTGACTAAAATTGACACCACTTTTTTGGATAAACAAAATTGACTTAACCTAACGAAAGAGAAAGAGGTCTTTTTGGTATACAAAAAATTGACTTGACCTAACCAAAGAAAAAGAGGTCTCTAAAATGACAACTCGAAGACTTTTTTTTATTTTTGGATGAATGTTTATCACTTGTTTGTCGACCACTATGTTGTATTTTCACATACTTTATTTAAGCTTGTGCTATGATATGGTATCTCCCATAATTGCTGTGTTTCTTTTTTTTTGGGGTAATATTTTAATGTTTGCTCTATGACTTGGATGAGAGCATGGGTTTGTGGGTGGGTGTAATGGATTGATTAATCAAATGATTAAGGGCCTATATATCTAAAAGCTCCCTTTTCCTCTTCTTTTAATCTTTATTTTACTGTTGCTTTTTCGCTTGTGAATGTTTGGCTTTTGTTTTTTCTACCAAAGTGAACTTTCTAACAAGAAAAAGGATCATGTTGGATCAGATACTTGGCCGTGCATTGGGAGGGAAGGTGAGTCGCTCTCCCACTGGTTGGGACATCGGTGTTAGAACCATAATCCTGTTATCATCTTCGCCATTGGCACTGTCATCTCTCAAGCTGCCATCAAAGCTTTCCATAATCGAATGCCACAGAGATGAGGTGTGTACATTTCTAAAAATAAAACTTTTTCACAGCCTCAGATATTTTTTAATATCATGATAGTGATGAAGGCTCTATCTTGTTGCTTGCACAATTGTATCAAACTAGATCCGAGAGCTCCCTCCCAAGGCAGAGGTGATTGCTTGGTCAGAAAAGACTGGTATTGAGATGTTTAGGTACGGGGATCACATCATGGGCATCCAGGGCCACCCTGAGTACTCCAAAGACATCCTTTTGCACCTTGTTGACCGTCTCATTCAGCGCAATTTCATCGCGGTATTTTCATTTTTCTAACTTGTTAGGGACAAAAAACTATTCATATTCATATGCTTTTACTTAATAACTTAAGCGTTTAGAATAGATGGATCGTGGCAGATATGAAGGACATGGTTGAATTAATTTTTATTCATTGTTTTGAGTCTCAGGAAGCTTTTGCTGTGGAGGCAAGGGTTAAGGCGGCATTGTGGGAGCCAGATAAGGAGGCATGGAAGAGAGTGTGCACCAGCTTTCTCAAGGGTCGATTGTGACAATGCAGGGACAGGGGAACGAAGAAGACGACGAAAGGTTTTTGTACATAGGAAGTGATATTTTGAAGTGGTCATGTGGAAGAGGGTTTAGACATGGGAAGATAGGGCAATTAATGCTGTGGGGCTATACACAGCTTTGCAATAGTAAGCCGGCAAGTTAGCTGTCTTACTTAGGTTGGCGGCCATTAGGAACGCACGATGGGTGCAGTCAATGTACCACAACTATCAACGGCTTTATTACCTCAATAAAATGACTAGTTTTCTATTAGCAAAAAAAAAAAAAAAATTGACTAGTTTTCTTTCATTGCAATTGTTTATTGAAAGAATTTAATTTTGATTCATATATTTTTTATATTATCATCTAATTACATATTATTAAGTGTTTAATTTTTTAAATAATTTTTATTTTAATCAAATTTTTTAAGGGATGTATGGATATGGATGAAATAACTTGAAAAAAAAGAAGGATTTATTTTTTAATTTTAAATTAAGAAAATTATAAAATATTTAGAAGAATACTAAAATTACATGATAATTTCTTATTTTATTTTTATTTAAAAAAAATTTAAATAAAGAAAATTTTTTATTGAAATAAAAAATTTACCTTACGTTCATATTTTCTCTCTAAACTCCTGGTCGGCAAACACACCCTTATGGCAAGTGTAAAGTGTTTGACACTGAATTAAACTCTTACTAAAATCCTACAAATGCAATGTGGACTTTGTAGACTTTTCTCTCATAAGGTTTTTGAAAGAATCATTTTTCTAAGAAAATTCTACTATTGAAAACAAAAAAATAGCAAAATGATCAAATGCGAAGTTGTTTTCAATTTCTTGGCGCGGAACGTGGGTTGGCCTTTCGCTAAAAGCTAATTGATAAGTAACTTAAATAAATATAATAAACTCATGCGCGTTTATTGGTTTTGACTTCAAGGTGTTGGAAGAAAAACGCTAAAGCTACACTCATCGTAATGACTAAATCGACGCACAATTAATTCTTTTTGTCTCGGGTGGATCCCACCATTGTCCATGTCGTGTTAAGGGTCTCGTTCGATTTCCCTCGTACAAATTTTTGCCCATATCCCAACAATTATATTCAAATATAAGATTCATTACACTTTTTCTTTTGGGTACAAATTCATTACACATTTTCTATTTAAGCATTTTTTTTTTCTATCTAGGCATGTTATTTGCTACCACAACTTGAACTTATAGTTAACCTCTATATTAAAAATTTTACTCACTTTGTATAACTCACATGATATGAGAGAATTTATCGTAGATATAGTTGTTGTTTCTCATAAATGTTGAATAGGGTTTAAATTTAGAGACTCCATATTAAAATAATTGTTTAATTCCTAAACTATTGGGTCGAACTTTTTAAAGATGTTGACATCTTCCAACTATATATAAAAGCTCCATTAAATTACGAAAGCAATGCTTAAAAATCGAAACAAAAGCTTATATACTTACCAACTTAAGTTTACACTTTCTTTAATCCTTGGGTGATATATATGGACAATGATGCGCATGTAACAGTGGTGTGAACAGAAATATTTTTATAAAATTTGATCCATTTAAACTGATTCATAAACTTAATCTCTTTAGTTAAAAGCGATAGTAATATACAATTCATAAAAATTGATATACATGTAATTAAATACGTATTTTTATATTAAATATAACCAGAAAGCACTTTAATTATTGCAAGTACTTTATGCTTGTCAAACTATGGTTATTTTCAACAATGTTGAGAAGAAAATTTGTTGTGCGAAGTGAATATATATGATGAACATACTTACAAATATGTATGAGATTTATGATAATTTTTTTACATACAACTATATCTATCATAGACATTATCTCCACGCAAATACCTGAACGAAAAATCAGCCTTCAAGGGAAGGATGATAACAAGGAACTAAAGTAAAGAGACCTATTGGCCAAAATAAGATAAAGTAGAAGGCACTTTTTGTCTTAAGTAGAAGGGAAGGAAAAGAGTTGGAAAAGGATATATCATGCAATTGGAAGATCACACAAGACAATGATAATGGCGTGGAAAGAAAGACGTTAAGTCCTTCCATTAAAATGCTGTTAAGAAGCACGTATACGACACTAGAAAAATAGAGGCTAATCAACATCAATCTCTTTCAAAAGAATAGCCCACAATGTCAATCAAATGAATCAATATGAATCTGGTTCAAAAGAATAGTCCACAAGACAAAGTTAAAGGCAAAACAGACACTTCCAAATCACTACGCATTAGAAGAAAAAGAAAGCAGAAGATGACTTCATTTTGGGTCTTTGTCCTTACTTCAAATAATAGGGGTTTGGATCCATGTATATAGAATGGAACTTGTAGGCGTTCAATTAGGTGGGTGCTTTCCACTAAACCAGCACTGAGTAAAATGCACGTATTTTGTGAAGCATTGACATTTGATCATGAGCACATATTGTGTTTAGGCCAATGAGAGAGTTGATGGAGAAAACCAAGAGAAAAGGAATAGGAAAGGCAAGGAAATGAAAATCTTATCCTTGGAAAAAAAAAAAAAAAAGAGAGGAGGTTTTGCACTCACTTTCGTGCTTAGATAATGCATCTGTAAAGTCTCCTTCCTATTAGTCCTGTCAATTATTTTTTGGTACATAGTCCTATGGAATTGATTTTATCTAAAGTGATGAATTTATTTTAAAGAAAAAATAAAAAATTATAATTATTAATGAAAAAATTAAAAGATTAAAATTTTAATAATCTCATAATTTATTATATATATACATATTTTTTATTATGATTTTAACTATTAATTTTCACTATGTCTCATAATCCTATCAATAATTTAGAGCAAAAGGAGTTATATTTCTCTCAAGAAATCATCACGTAATGCAATGAGGGTTGCTGCTCAAAGTGCAGTGGCGACAAATGGGAATTGTAAAGGCATTCAATCATTTTTGGCTTCGTGAGAACATTGACGTTTTCATCTCGGTATGATACTCCGATATTTTGGACGGAGTAATGCTATCCACGATTTTCTTAATTTTCTTTCTAATTTGTCACAAAAATTTGTAAGTTCATTCAACCTTTCACAATATATATGTAATTACTAATTATTCTGGTTAAAAAATGTGTGAATTTTTAGAGTATGTGTTTAAAATATCTATATCACAAAAATGTGAATATCCAGGAATTACATATTTTCTACATAAATTTATAATTTTAAGGTTTATATGCAAACAATTTTTCTTAATTTTTTTCTAGCAAACTTTATTTAACTTTATTTTGACAGTGTACTGGCTCAAGATGACAAATAGTCCTATTTCATCTAAAATATCACAAATTTATACACACTAAATTAAAATAAAATTATCCTGAAATCATAAAATTGAGAATTCAATCAAGTTACACCAGATTCTTTATTCAACTGATCCTTTTTTTTTTTTTTAAATTTCTTCGCTTCTTAACGAACATAAGAAGCTGGTATATTTTAAAAGTTTACATAAGTTAATAATAAAAATTAAAATTATTTAATTATTTTTCAAGATTAAAGTTAATGAGCATTTTTTTACATTTTATCCTATTTTTAATAACTTCATTATCAAATAAAATTTAGAGTAAAATATAGTTTTATTCCCTCAAAAATACATCATTTATCAAATTTTTTTTTTAGAAATTAATTTTATTGATTTAGTCCCTTATATTTCATATTCACAATAATTTGGTCCTTTTGAGTGACTAAATTGATAAAATTAAAAAGAATAAAAAAAATTAAATTTGTGAGTGATTTGAAACTTGATAGATTAAATCGATAAAATTAATTTCTAAGAGATAAAATTGATAAATGATATATCTTTCAGGGAGTAAAAATAAGTTTTACTCTAAAATTTAACTTAAAAACCTTTAAACTCGGCTGGCTCTATCCGTGTACCAAACAATCTTTAAATGCATGCAATCAACCATCTTTAAATGGTGATCCCTTTCAATTTTATATTAAATTTGACTTCTTTAAATGATAAAAAAATAAAAAATAAAAATAAATTTTAATAATATCATAATTTATTTATATATATATATATATATATATATATATATATATAAAAATTATAATTATAATTATAATCTTTATCGTTAATTTTTTTATTTTATAACTTTTAATTTTTTTCTCTAAAGCAAAATTTATTTTGGAGAAATCAAATCTTTCTTATCTTTAGCACCAAAAAACCAAAATCCATCTTATCTTTAACTTTTCTAAATTCGTATAGACGGAAGGTGAAGACTAGATTGAAAATGTTAACATAAGAGACTACACAATAAGAAGTCATATTTTAACTTAGCTTTCCATATATTTAAAAAATAACGAATAACATAATTATTTAAAAAAATACGATCGATTTGATTGTTTTTTAATGCAGTTGAAAAGTCACCACCTCTAATGGTGACTTTTTTTTAAAAAAAAAATTCAGCCCCAACAGATTTTTTCTTAAAAAAATATAGATCACTACTGGAAAGTCACCTTCAAAGACAGCAACTTTCAACTGTACGCTTAAAAATTTTGAAATGAAGATAAAAGCGAGAAATGAGAAAACACCCCACCGAGGAAAGACTTCTCCACATGACACGAGATGAGCGCATTTGTTGATAAATATATTTGAAACATTCAATTTAAAAAACGAAAAGAGCCGTATCAAAATAATGAATTTAACTCTTTTAAACTAAATAATTTATTTTAAAAAATAAATTAAAAAATAAACTATTAATAAAAAAAATTACCAGTTAAAATTTTAATAAAATATATATCCATATATGATAAATTATAAAATTATTAAAATTTATTTTTTTAATTTTTTATTAATGATTTACACTTTAAAATAAAACTCTCACATTAGAAAACCAAATATCAAAATAATAAAGTCATAAAAAATTACTCTTAGATTTATATAATATCATAATAAAATCCTTTTACATAAATTCATATACAATGTAACATGTCAGAACACTCCGTCTCCTTTTATTAAATAACATTATCTTAAGTTCATTTCACCGAGAGGAAGCTCAGTGTACCCTTGAACACAAGTACATCCTTTAGATCCTTTTAAGGTATCAACTTAACCGGGACTAACTGCATGTTTAAGAATAGCTTGATTTGGAAAAAAAAGATCATTTTTTCTTCCAAAACCTCTTTTAAAAAGTTTTTAATTATAAACTGTTTTAACCACAAAATAAATTAATCTAAACACACTAATTTCATTACAGATATTGTGGGACTGGTTTTAAGGTTACAACCAGAAAACCAGCGCTATCAGGTGTCATAGGCATGTCAACAGGAAATTTAAGTAAAATAACTGGGTCACCAATAGATCCACCAATTAACAATACTCAAGGGGAAATTTCGGACCAATCCAATTACAAGTAACCGAGTAGCAACACAGCAATATTGGTACTGGTTTCATGCCAGTTTCTTAGCATCATCCAACAATGATTATTAGAATGATATACTCAAACCACAAATGTAAATTCTAACCATGAGACACAGATTAGGGTACTAATGCAAACTCCAAAGCTAACATCCCAATGCAGCAAAGCAAAGGAAGTATATTCATGCACTCAACGTGGCTCCAGAGTTCCTTCTGCACTGTGCTAGCATGTCCATGTACAACTGGCACTTGCTAATATCATTCCCATAGTTGTTCAGGCACTGCAAGCAAATGAACATCAACATCAACCTAGAGTACTATGCTGTTAGAAAAAAAATTAAACTAACAACAAATCCACATAGGTAGTAAAAAATATATTTAATATAAAACACAAAAATATGTAAAAACACAATTATGCAGAAATTAGTCTATACTCTATATAAGAGTGCCCAGGTGATGGGGGAGAGTGAGTCCCATATTGGCTGAGCAAGACAGGGAACTCCAATTTTAAAGTAGAGGCTCTCCCTTTTCAACAGCCTAGCTTTAAGGAGTTGGGTCTCCTCTACACATCACCAGGGCCTGTATAACTGAAACCACATGATGGCGGCTTCATGAAGGGAGTTACTACTTCTATGGAGGCTCAAAAATTGTTTCCAATCAGCCACATCAATTATCGCAGCACTCAGTTAAATTATCTGATGCCAAATTATTACAATAAAGGAGCTGGAAGCACAAATATAGATCAGTGACTATATTATGATTTGTACAGTGTAATTTTTAACATTTCCAAAAATAAAAGTAACATAGTCATACGTTCTAGTAATTGTTTAGAAAACCACAAGCGAAATAGAACTCAACAGTAGAGTATCATGTTACTTGACATAACACATGCAATGACAGGAAAATTTCTTTACATAGGGGCGCAATGTAAAAAGTTCAATACTCTTACTACTCGAGCAAAAATAACATCATATCAACATTTCTTAACAGTTTGTCAGTTCCAATTATTTACCAAACAGTGTTAAGATAAATTTTCCCTCCCACATCTTTTTAAGCTGAAATGTCCTACAGGGTTTGTGATTGATATTGCATCATATATGGAGAGACATTTTTGTATGTATTAGTTCAACTTATGATACACAGTGCACTGTTAACTTAAGCATTAAGAATTTAAGATAAAGGGAAAAAATTCAACAAAATGGAACAGAACTAGGTAAAAATAACATACATCCTGGAAAGCCTTTGAGTGAACACTGCATGCATCACCACCAAGATTATTTGCAGTGGGTGCAGGGGCAGCAGCAGCAGCCTCGGTGATTACTGTTTCATGTTGAATCGTACGAGGACCCATTACAGCATCCACAGCCCTGTGAGCCACAGCACTTCCAGTGCCAAAAGCCATGCCTACAAAATGAAAAAGAAGACATAACCAACTAGATACCAGATAAGTGTACGAAAATTTATATTGATAGGTTGAATGTAGCTAATGGAATAGTCATCTTCCTAGACATACCTTGAGCTATGGTTGAACCAATGCCCCCAAGCAGAGATCCACCACTGCCACTCTGAGCAGGAACTGGAGGAGGAGCATGGTTAACTGCATCAAGACATCAGTTCATGGCAAGTCAGAAGAATAATTTATAACCCACAATTTATTGTTGGTAGACAAAAAAAATTGCATCACAACACACGCTTTTTTCAGAAGATAAATTGTTTTCTTCTAAAAGCTTTGAAGCTTGAGCAAAGCTTCGCCTATTCTTGTATTGTATGAATTCATACCAGGCTGAGGAGCGGGACGAGGTGGTGCTGCACGTGGAGCAGGACGAGTAGATCTTCCTGCAGACAAAAGCAATAAGTCAATAAGGTCATATAGCTAGACAACAACAATATTTCAGAATGCAGATGATCAAATAGTTAGTTTATCCAAATGCATACATTCGAAAAACAAATTAAGATATTATTGTTCAGTACAATTTCTCCAAAAAATTTTTTCCTACATTACACACTTTTGTGGTATATAATTATTCCTAACACATTTCACGTACACTATACTGGCATCTCGTCTCTCCTCAAGGCACTGTGCGCCCAACTCTCAGTTTATTCAGCAATCAGCATTTCCAATGCATTCTCTCGCTGTGCCCAGCACACACAAGGCTCTTCACAGTCCTAAACTATGAGAGCTCCCACACGGACCAAAACCACTTTTGACAGCCCCAGACTGTACAGCAGTCCCTGACAGCTCTTGTGGTTGTAACCCGCTTGGGTACAACCACACCCTAGCTCTTTCTACCTCTCCCAGTAGAAATAGGAGCCATCAAGGAATTCCCCTTTCATTTACTCCCTTCCCAAACACCATCACGAACGCGCTAAAAAATGCTTGATTGTATAAGTATAACCATCAGCATACTTCATACCCAACAGAAACACCAACGGATATGAGAAACCATGGAACTTTACAAATGAAGTGATTCGTAAAGTAAAAGAATCATACCCAGAAAACCCTAAATAGTTTCCCATCATCTGGGAGAGTTGAAACTAAAATTACCGTAGAAACAGAGAAAACCCACAACAATTATCGGGCCAAACTATTCAGGCAAACAACTTAAAGGCCTAAAGTTCCCAACTTTATTCGACAATCAAACAAGGCGAGTTAAACAGGAACAGGGGCATATTCCCAAAAAAAAAAAAAACCCTAGAAATGACCGAAGGCGCGAAAATCTAATAGATCTGAGAGTAGATTATTGTACAGAAAATGGGATTATTAGACAGCGAAATAAAAAGCGATTAGAGATGGAACTCACCACCGGAGCTACGGCGAGGCATGGCCAAGGCAAAGTCGGCAAATCGATGCAGAGAGAGAGGAAGAAGAAGCCAAAAGAATATGCTGATGCTGTTAAGGAAAAGGAATGGTCAATAAAACCCTAGAGTCTTGCCAGGCAACGTAAAATTATTAGCTAAAAGGCTTGGAGGAGCTGGGACACGTGTCAACATACCATTGGCTGGTTCTGAGATTTTGACGTTCTCACGGTGTGCTGAGTTGCAAAAGATACGGTCTTGTTTCTCGCAGGAAAAGTTGCCTTCATCTACTGATTTTTTTTTTTTTTGGCTGTGAGTCTAGATCTATCTCCTGACCTGCGATCAAATCAACAACTGATCAAGCGTGCACTCTTTCTTATACGTGCTTTTTTCAGAGAATTATTTCTCGGAATTTTCGGAGAGGGACTATTTCAAATTTTTAATATTTTAAATAAGATTTAAAAATAAAAATATTTAAAAAAAACTAAGAATATTTTTAAAAAATTTTAAAAAAATATTATGTGATTCAACGTCGCTTGCCCATGATGTTGTACTCATGGCCTTTTATATATAAAATAAATAATTTTATATTTTCTTAATTTTTTTAAATAATTTTTTAATCATCAAATGAAGAAAATATTAAATATATTTTAAATTTTTATGATGATAAATGTTTTTACTTTTTTTAATTACTATATTTTTTATTAGGTATTAAGAGAATTATTAAAAAGATAGATTGAGAAGATATAACATTATGCATATAAAATTTCATCAAAATTAAATTAGTAATAAAATTTTTAATATTTAAGTACATTTTTAACTAATTTAAATACATATTTAATTTGAATTAATTCCTTTTATTTTTTAGAAAATTATAATTAAAACAATTTAGAACAAACTTTTCATATTTGTTTGATATGAAGGTAAAAATGAAATATAAAATTTTATAAATGAATTTTGTATACAAATTATACAAAATTCATTCATAAAAATCTATCTTCTATTTTTATCTCTATGCCAAATATATACTTAATTAAAAACTTTATTTTGAATATAAAATGATAAAAAAATTTCCAAAATAAACTTTTAAATTTTTTGTTAAGGTACTATTCTAAAATAAACTTCTTCCTATATTCATGTTAAAAATAATTTTATATTCTTCTAATTTATTCTCTTAAAAAAAGTTTAATTACTTAATAAAGTAAGTATTAAATAGTTAAAACTATATGATCAAATTGGTAAAACAAAAGACAACTGTTTTTTTTTTTTGTCAGAGAGATTTGTTCCCATCCAGAGCATGCCATTAGACTAACGCCTGAGCCGCGCCACAGGTTGGTATGTGTGCCACTTGCAACACCAAAGATGCACTGGTCCATTTCTCAAACAATGCTTCCTACATTAAATCTATCCAGACTTCTTGGCCATCCATGAAGTGAAAATCAACCCCCCACACACAAAATAAAGCATTCATCTCCTTTAGTTGTTGGAGATTCCCTCCAATGTTGTTGTCCAAGCCCAAAATACCTTGTAATATACGGCTTCATTAAGGACAACTGCACCTGTGAATATACGGTAAAGGCTTTGTGCTTTGAAGAGCCACACCTTAGAATAAATTCTGGTGAAAGACAATCCCAACCTCCCCTCCCCCTCCCGCGCCCAAAACCCCATCCCCGGAAAAAAAAAAAACATAGACAACTGCCCATAACCCAGGATAAGAGAGATGTTCTTTCGCTTTCAAATTGTTTTATAAATAAATATCACCATAAGTAAGCCCTCCATAAAACTTGGAAGGTGCCTTAACCTTGAAATGGAATTCCTCCTCTGCCCCTAAACTTTTGTTTAACCAAAAAAAAAGAAAAAAAACGACCTGACTCCTTTTTCAATCTGCTTAAATTTAAAGCACGTTCTTTTCTGTAGACCCCAGCGTAGAAGTGAGGTGCAAGCAAACCATCAGTATCATCTCTTACCTAGATTTCTGGTACCAATTTCAAGAGATTAATTGATTAAAACTGGATAATAACCTTCAAACTTCTAGCAATGCAATAATGGAATCAACAGAGCGATGGATAATATTCTTTAAAACAATTGTAATGACAATCACAAGCGAAATCCCTACATTTGATATAAAATTGAAAATCAATATTGCCAGCCAATACACATAGCCAACAAAATGTGGAACTGCATAATTGCTATTGACCAATACCTGACTAACAGTCAAAAAGTATCGTAATATACATCAAGATAATGAAAGCCGATTCTCAAAAATGTGAAACATCACCTGCTCCTGTTATTCTTTCTGGAGCCTTGTAAATAATGCCAAGGCTATGAGAACAAAAGTGAACTAATGTAAAGAAAGCAGTGGTCAACATTTAAGGCCATTTCAGCTAGATAATAGTAATTTCAAGCAGTCCAGCTCCGGGAGACAGAATTCCAAATCCCGAAAGTTGCACAGCATAATCAAATGAATAAAATGCCTTGAGTTAAATTACTTGGACCAACGAGTACGTTCAGCTTGCTCATACATCAACCGCGGGATAAAAACCTGACATGTATGGCCTTCCACTTCCATTGGAATCTGCATTAGCATAGAATGGTGATTGAAGCTCCCCAGAATGTGAAGACCTTTTAGACTTTGGGTTCTTGGGAGAAGCTGCATAATAGTCCCCAGAACTGCTCGTAGAATACAGTGATGAAGTTGGCAATCCATGAATTTTAGGCAAACCAGTTGTTTCAGGCAAACTATATCCCCTTTCAACTGTTTCAGCTTCCAGAGGTAGTTCGTCCAAGTCCTACCAAGAGGAAATACAGTCATCACATACCAACCATACTTTGTTACCAGTGCTGTCAAGTAGAAAAGCTAATGGAATTGAAGATAAAATATATAAATCTTAGACTAGATACATCTGGAAGTAATCAGAAGAAAACTGATTCAGCACCAGGTGACAAGTCAAATGTATGCATGTAGAAAAGAAGCGCTGCATCATGTTGCAACACTTGTGGATGACAGCCTTATAATTCATAGAAAATCAAGCTTTCAAAGAGAACCTCATACAGACAGACCAATTACCAGTAATATGGGTGAGTACTGAGTATACCACGTGAGAACCAAATATTATCAAGAGTTTCTAGAGGGGGCAAATGTATGGAATGAATGAATTTTGAATTGGATTATTAATGGATGGATAAAAAGTAAACTAATAATTTATTTAGGATTCATTAAAAAATTATTAAAATCATCCAATCCATCCATGACATATTTTAATGGATAAACATCTATTCCATCCATTAATCAATTTTAATAAATGGATATCTAATCTATCTATTCTCAACTAAATGCATCTAAACTCTTATGTCCAAATACATTCTATTCTTCAAATTATATGGATATTCATTGAATTCAACAAATATTTTGGTTGGTCCATTAACCATCCATTAGCCAAAACTAATTCAATCTATTCAAATTCATTAAATCTATTATTATAATTGGATGGATTGGATTGGATTTAGATATGGATGGATTGCATGGATTATGGATTAATGGATACAATTGCCACCCCTAAGAGTCAACAAGTAGAATCAAGGAGAACCAAACTTGTCTTACAAAAATATATATATAAATTCAGTTAGGACAACCCACCTTGAAAGCCTGTTGATAAGCTCGGAGCAGTTTCTCGACAGCGCTTTCTTTTCATGGCCACCTCATCAGGTTCTTGCAACATCTCTTCAAACAGGTTCTCTCTAATTTGAATGTAACATACAAAGCTCAATCAGGAAGCAACATCAGAGAAAATTTTATATAAACTACAGAATGAATCTGAATTAGCAGGCCATAACCATTATGTAACCTGTATAGCTTTTTAATGAAGACGTTGTGCAGCTCTCTCTTTGTGTTGTTTACCTGGATATAATTCAGTAAAAGAAAATTGTCAGGATTTATGGAATGCATGAAAATTCAGGTATCTTCAACCACTCCAAAATAAATAGCATAGAGAATATGATCAAATATTATGAATGTTAACAAAAGAACTACCATGGCCTAAAAAAAAACTCCCCCAAATGATCAACTACAGAGTTCAAATATACTTAAATTCAAGAATGAGAGAAATTGAAACTATTCATATTACTTCTAAGTTTTAGCCATGCAAAAGAAGAAAGCTACCTACAAGCTATGAGCATTATGCAAAAGCACCTATTTGGTTTTAAACTTATTTTGAACGTTCCCACCATTTTCCAAAGGCAAGAAGATATGCATCAGATATAGTAGATATTGTCACTTAGTAAGATTATAAAGCAGATGAATAAAATGGAAATATTTTTCTGTATGCCACACAACAGACCATTGGAATTGAGAGCAGGAGACTACTTATTTTATATTCATTGCAATTAAAATGTAAATTTTGCAAAGCTTAAAAGGAGTATATGAAGTACCAAGAAGTGCATAATTGCTTTCGGGATTAGATCCTCAACATTTTTTCTGACAATGTCATAGTATGATCTCAAAAGCAACTTTGTTACTGTGATTTCAATAGCTTCCGTCTCTGAATTGCCCTCAGATGGCCTTAGAATAGGAGGAGGCTACAAAAGCCAAACCACATTAATAAAATATATACTCATATTGATCAAGCTGATGATAAATGTTTCACACACATATATACCTCTCTCAAATGGATCGTAGAGAATGATTGCTCCACACTGTGAACTGGTTCAATATGTGGTTTACTAGCAATATTCTCCTTCACAGACACACGGCTATCACCTCCACCAAAAATGGATGAGATCCCCCAACTTGATCCACTAGTGTTTCCTGAAAAATATATCAAGCTTTTGAAAATTTAAAGATCTTAGAATAATAATGATGCTTGTTGGTACATAAAAAACACTTGATTGAAGATTGGACAACCAAAAGAAAAGCACAAAAGCAAATACATAATAGAACACATGCCATGACAAACTCAAACATTAAATAGAAAAAAAAAATTACCAGAGGGTACAACTTTTTCAACATCTGATGCAGCACGAACACCCTGTTATTTATTTATATCATAAGAATTGAACTAATAACGAGATACTAATTTAGTAGCCCTTACTTGATTTCTCTAATCAAAGGTTAATCTTCTGTTAAACTTAACAGGGTACAGTTGCAAACCTGATCAGCCACCATCCCATTTGCTTGTCTTGCAAGGATAGCCCGAGACTTCACACTTCTTTCAGAGGCTGATCCCTTATCAGATTCCAAAGCATCCTATTGGAAATTGATAAGAAAAGTTTAAAACAAAACAACATAAATTAGTATTCGCAGCTGGGATGAAAAACATAGGGTATATCTTGAATTAGAGCCCATAATATGCATACCTTCTGCCTAGAAACTGGTAGAGAAACCCTAGAAGACTTGGTCTGTTGCACTGCAATTTCTAATGCCTTACTTCCACCAACAAAATTTGGGTGGGAAGTGTTAATGTAGTCCATCTGCAAATTTGAGTAGTTTAAATAAGAAATTGTTGATAAAGAAATTGAAGATTCACTCTGATAGACTAACCATAGCAATTGACACTACTAATAAATAAGCTGACACATGGAATGTCAATGGTTTCTACTAGATTCTAAAAACTTGTGAATATCTTAATTGTTATGATTTTTGCCTATTGTTTCAAGAGAAAGAACACCTGTCACCAATGGTTTAACACAGCACACCAAGCATGCTCGACCAAGTAAGCAAGCAGTATCTAAAACTCATTCCAGTTTTGATGAAATTTCAGAAACCCAAATCCCATCAGTTAAAATTTGAAGGGAGATATATTCAAATAAATGAAGGCTCGACATACCCAACAGCTATCACACCCTAACAACTCCATTGAAAATTATTGACTCAATCCTGTCACGTGAGATAAATATTAAGGAAATGGAAGAGTTGGGATCAATACAAATAGGAGAGATAGGTCAAGACTGCATGATTACATTGAAAATAATATCAAGAACAAAACTATTATGGGTTCCAGACGTTCAATTTCGGTTATGACACAAACACTATTTTGGTAGGGCTTGTTTAGTGGAACCAAGTTTTGGCCCTGTAACCTAACTGAGTTTGATATTAACATGATGATAGCAGTAGAAGGTGGAGGATGGAGCAATTATACAGTCATACTTCAAACAAGTTAAATTTCATCATACCTCCATTTCTATGATGTGCCCAATCATATTCTCCGAGGGTTCAAGGCCTTCTCGTAAAAAGTTCCCTATAACTTCATCCATGCGTTTTCGCAAGAAAGGGAACCGCTGCAGTTCAGTCACCATACAGCGATGGCTGATCTGAAGAGAAGGGATTTTGTTTAGGCACATACTTCTATGATGGAGAAGCGAGAAAGCAGAGATAGCAAGCCATAAAGCCTTGCCTTTATTAATTCATCATATATAAACCTGGCACATTGAAGACTTGGATCCAATAGACGAGATATTTGCCTTCGCACAAGGACTTCAAAAGGCACCTAATTACATCGAAATTATAGATAAACATGTTCTCGAGGAGGAACCTTTTTTTTTCACATAATTGGTAAGATTAGAACTTGGGTTCACAAAGTTTCAAAAAAATTAGAAAAATCGACTGAGAAAATTTTAAAATATAACATTTTAAAAAATAATAATAAGAAAGGGAGGGTAACATGACCTACTTCTGGAACAAACAACGCTGATTTAGGCCCAGTTGCATTCTGTATGGCAGTACGGATATCATCATCAGTCAAGTCTTCACACGGATCCACCTCCTTCAAGATAGCATTAAGTTACATAATAAGGCTCAAAGAAAATAGCTCTGAAGAAACGAACAGAAGCAACACAGTTCTTGGGTTCTGTGGTGTCAAACGCATATCTCACCTGTTGCCTAAAATTTGACACCATATAAATGTGCTAATAATACAATTATTTTTGTTCCCTTTCCTTTGAAATATTGTGAAGCCTTTTTTTTAACCAGTTACAATTGGGCTAATGGGTTAGTTATAACCTGCCCATTTGCCATCCCTCATTTAAACATAGCATGGGAGTAGGTATATTTTTTCTAAAACACTATCATATGTAAATACAGAAATATATACCTCTAAACTCCTCACAAAGATGGATTGAAAAATATAATGAATTCGTGCTCCACCAGATAGCTCAGATGTAGACATCTCCTCATTCTTTCCCCTCTACCATGGAGGAGAATGCTGTTTTTAACAAGAAAAAATTGAGATAGCATTTACTGAATTGGAAAGGTAACTATAAGTGGAACACCAGTAAACAAATATAAGAGAAATGGAATATGAGTTCACAAATGGAAGGCTGAAGAGGAGAGAAGAAACCAGATGGTAGTGATAGTTAGGTACCTTCACAATATTTTGAAAGAATATTTAGGAGAAGAGCACCCTGACCAGCCTATTGGAGATGAATAATCGTAGATAAAATAAGGTAAATGTCCAACCAAAGTAGAAAACATTTTGCTTTTTAATTACAATAAGGAAAATACTTATACAGTATATTTCACAAGTCATAGGGACACATTCAAGACGCATCCAAATATCAGCACATGCCTTGGACTCGGTGATTTCTCCATAGCTTGCATGCTCCTTTGCAACAGCAACTAGTGAAGTGCTTATACGTGCTCTCAGCCCTGGTAGCACAGCCTTGATATGTTGTGCTAGAATCTGCAAAGAGATGGACATGAAAATGTACATCTTATGACATGCATCAGTTCAGGTCCAGTGTCCAGAACTCATAATCTTATAAGAATTCAGAACAGTTTGATCTTTTAGGGGATTTCTAAGAATTTAGCACTTTTTTAATGTATATTTCCAATAATCATCTAACAATTTTCCCTCTTCAATGTTCACATGACATGCATTTCAGTGGGAAGGTAAGAAATAGGCCATAATCTCTCCAAACTCTTTTCAATTCCTAACAACCCCAAAATGAAAATTTTGGCAACAAATAAACCCTCCTATAAAGTTCTTTACTTCAATTCCCCCTCTCCTTTTTCAAAGGATGATACAAATGATTAAAAACAAAAGTCCAAAGCCACCACAAAATCAGCATTGTGAAAATAAGTTGAAGATGAAGCAATTAAGTAAACCTCTCCCCCACCAGGAGGAAGTTACTGCATGCATTTGTAGAATGGAAAAACCCATATATTATATAGTGTCAAAGAAAGTAGGAATGAGTTGGAAGACTGAAGAGGATTCTTTCCTCTGCATTAATAAGCAGAAGATATAATAATGGCCAGCATTTGGAACAGTAAAATATATAACAAAAGATAATTTGTGATTTTAACATCACAAAGACTCTACCTGATTCAACTTCTTTGCCAGTTGGGGAATGCCGCAACTATCTGCTAGACCACTGTATACCTATGAATAGCATAAATGCTTAAAAATCAGTACAGAGAAGTGACACAACTTGAGTATAACTACACAATGGTGCTTCCTTACAGGACGACTGCGGAAAAATTTCTCTTCAGCAACAAGAGCATCCTTTATACTCCGGTTCATTAGAATATCCTAATTTGATGAGACAACAAACAAACCAGATTTCAGCTTTAGAGGTTGACCTGTATGCTAATCAAGCAATTTACATGCGTATATTTGTTTCTGATGTGCCCTTATGCATGTGTACCCAATAACCACTAAATTTAACAAAATATCAATAGAACACGCAAAGTTCAAATGTAGTCGAACACTTCTTCATCAAAGTTGGATAACATCATTACCTCCTGACTACGATTTACAACACCCACATAACCAAGTCGGAGGGGAATAACTTTTCCTAGTAACAGATTCCGGGCATCAGTACCTCTATCCATGATATCCAACTACATTACAAAGAATATGTGCCTAACCTTGTCAGAACATCTCAACAGCATAACAAATTTCACAAATACATTTGTAAGTTAGAAGAGTATACTGAACCTTTGTGATTACACCTATCGTTCTATTACCTGCAACAGAAAAATGAACATTGAAATATCAATCACAGAGATGTGAAAAGATTATAGTTTTAGGCATATGGAAACAAAAGCCCACCATCAGGATCAGCGATTCCTGCCATCTGAAGAGCATCTGAATTGGCCAAATCTGAATTTGCTGGTGTGACAGCTAAAATGAGACAGGTGGGAGTTTTGATATATGACATGATCATTGTTCTGATTCGTGCTTCAATATCAGAAGGTTGGTCACCAACAGGAACCTTAGTTATGCCGGGGAGATCTACAAGAGTGATATCAAGAACATTTGGTGAAAAAATCTTCAGACGTATCTGCTTGTCTGAGACACCTTTGTTCCCTCCCGCTTCCCTATCAGTTTCAGCCTACAAAAAAAAGGATAAAAATATACAAGTCAATAGGGAGCTATAAAGAGAAAAGGATTAAACGAGTAAACCATATACCTTATCAGTACATCAAGAGTACTACATGCTATACAATATGCAAATAATGGAAATCTCAAATTCAACTATTTTAAAAAAGATAAGGACACTTCAGATTGCCATTATAGATTTCGAAGTGCAACTGTCTTATGTAAGGTTAGAAAATGTTTCAAACAGTCTAAGATTCTCAAGATTTAAAATGTCCCACTTCATAGCTTGCCCCTGCATCACACGAGTCTGCTTGATAACCAGCTCGTGCTTGTTCCACATCCCTACGGCTAGAAAGATCAAGAAGCAAATAATTACAAATTGTCACAATGAATAAACCATGTAATATGAGATCGACCTTGCAGACAGAAAATCCCTAAATTCCAAATATTTCTCTTTTCTCAATCCTCACTACCATAGCCTCATTAATTTGCTGCACTGTCACTCCAAAGGAACAAACTAATGAATTCCATGATTTGTAACACGTAGACCTACACTGTGTAACTACCCAATGACAGTATCTCGGTTCTGACCCTATTTTGCGGGCAACCAACTAGACTCCGAGCAGTTCAACCCCACTACGAAACAAAGAAACTTCTCAAAGCTAAAAATAGAACTTTCAATACCGCTCCTACGGAAACAAACAAAAACAGATTATGTCATTGATGATGATGATGATGATGATACAGCACCTGAATTTCCCTGCGAATCTCGGAGAAATCAAGGAACCTCTTGCCGGGCAAAGTGGAGGAACTCGCCGTACTCGTCTTCGGAGCCATCGGGCTTCCTCTTGGTCTGAACGAGCTGCAGCACGAGCGGCCTCCGGGTGCAGATATCGTTCCCCCGGGGGAGGAAGTCACGGCCAACAAGGGCCTCGAGGACGCTGGACTTGCCACTGCTCTGGCTGCCGACGACGGCGACCTGAGGGAGGTCGATGGTGGATTGGCTGCCGACCCGGGCGAAGATGTCCTGGAGGCGGTTGACTAAGGAGATCACGGAGGAGCCGAGAGGAGAAGCAGCAGCAGAAGACGATGGAGGAGCTGCGACCGGCTCATCCGCCATGACTGGATCAGTGGAAGGAACCCTAGGGTTATGGTTTTGGTTCTGGATGCGATTGGATTGTAACTGGGGACTCTCTCGCTGCGTGCTGTGCTGTGCCTCTCTTGTGTGGGGTTTTTGAATTTTTGAGAATTGAAGTCGGAATTTTTGGAACTAGACAACTCGAGTAATAGTTTGGTTCAATTATATACTTGTGACCCTCTGCGGTGGGGCTTCGATTGCTTCCTTCTGTTTTGTGGCTCTTTTCAAGGAAAAGGAGTGGGGGAGGGGTAACCCAGCTTTAACCTTGCGTTCTCACTCTTTTACCCTTGTCTTCGCTTTACCCGTTATTAAATTCATACTAGCATATCAGTATGCATTTTTTTATTTTTAAAAATATTATTATATTATTTGAATACCCTTTATACAAAAATTAAAAACTTATTGAAATTTATTATCTATTTTATTTTTAAATATGCTTTGTCATCATTTTTATTTTTATCTAATTATCTCTCTAATATCTTTCTTCTACTTATAAAATTTAAAAAGTAAGTAAAGATAATGAGTTAGTTATTAAAATTTTACAAAGCAATTACAACTTTTAAGAGATAAAAGAAAGAATATAAGTAAGAGCAATTTACAATTTTATTCTATTATTTTATTTGTGTTAAGGCATATAAGAAATGACATTTTTGGCAAATTAAAAAGTAGAGATTAAAAGAGGGAATTCCATTTATATATAGTACAAATCATATAAACTAGTATCTTGATATGCATTATCAAGTCTCTCAATTTGCATTTTTTAAAATTTTTTTTATATAAATTTATTATAATTATAAATCAATTAGTTAAATGAAAATAATTATTTTAAAAGGTAAAATATATTTATAGTAGTATGGTTAATGTAAAAGGATAATTCTCTCTATTTAAAAAAGTTGTAATGATAACGTGCAATTATCAAAATAGATATTTGTATTTGTTTAATGTAAAAGGTAACTCCCTCTATTTAAAAAGAAATTGTAATGGTAGAATGTAGTTATCAAAATAGATATTTTTGTTTATAATTTTATTCTTTTTTATTTGTATTTAATTAAGTATTAACAATTTTTTGAAAAATTAAAAGTTTGAGGAAAAAAAGATCATTTTTATTTAATAGTATAATATATATATATATATATATATATATATATATATATAATATTAATTAAAAGATAGTACAAGAAACAATAACATTTATAAAAATTAAAATCACTGAATTTTATATTAATTTATAAAAATATATATTGAAATTTTATAATATACAAATCAAAAGAAATGAGGGATTAATTTATTTTAAAGTCAAAATATACAGCAGATTTCAGTAAAGATTTGCATAAATAATTATATAGTTTACAAACAAAAAATTGCTAGTTTATACCCAAAATCTTATACTTTAGGTGAGTGAGGAGTAACAAGATGGATTACAAAATCATACAAAGCCATTTCATTCGGGCAATTCCTGACTTTAAAAGAAGTTGCCAAAAGAATAGTTAGAGAACAATGATGAAATACCTTTTTTGGCTATGCAGGTAAGATGGCAATGTGCGGTCAAAGTGAACCAATTTATATAAAATCATCAAAATATTATTATTACTATTACTTGCAAATATATTCCTTATAATAATAGGGATATGGGAACTGTATTATTATTCCACATAACTTCTATTTAAGGCTTTTTAAATTAGAATAAATGAATTAACGAGACTTTCAATTTAAATTTTACTGTTTAAATTAATTAGTTAAATTTAGATAATATAATAATATGAAATTTATAAAAAATATGTAAAAAATGTTAAAAAATATTAAATTTATTAAAAAATATTAATAATTAACTGGTTAAATCGATTAAATCAATCAATTCAAATAATTTTGATTGATTATATCTAATTTTAATCTGTTTAAATTAATTTAATTATAAATTTAATTATGAAATTTAAGTATTCGATTTATCGCTGAATCGGTGTACCATCCAATTTTGACATGAGTGCTTCTATTACTTCTCCATCAGGTGGAAAAAACAAAATTTATCTGGTTCTGTTTTGTTTGGGCCATCATTTGATGGATGTTATTTGTTGGGTCACTAAGCAGGGCCCACTGGATCTTCCGATGTCAAAAGGTGGGACCCATGCCACAGTAGCTGACAACTGTCGGACATTTGGCTCTCTAGCTTGCTCAGTTAACAGAAGAGGAGAAGCAGAAGAAGAACTGTTACAACGACTTTCCAAGAAAGAACATTTTCCCGCCCAATGGCGAGAGGCCCCAAATCCCCACTTTCCCGAGAAAACTCACATTCTCACCCAAATTTTCCGGGAATATCCTTTGCTCGGAGTCACCCTCGCCCTCATTCTCGTACTTGTGGATACGTTTCCACTGTATGCATAGTCGCCTTCGTCGTCTATCAGCTCATGCAGTTCGTCTTTTCCACACAGCTACTCGGAGGGCTAATGGTTAGTTTTCCCTCACTTTCTGGCTCCAATTGTCCCTCATTTTCTTTATTTCTTTCTTTCTTTCTTTTTCCGACTTCGTTTCTCTGAAGCTTGATTCCGATGCACGGCCCAAAGTTGAGGTGCCTTCCAGCGTCTTCCACTCCCCAGAGGCTTTCAACCTTGATTACCAGAAAATGGAGAACGATTTCAAGGTCTTTGTGTACCCTGATGGAGACCCTGAGACCTATTACCACACGCCCAGAAAACTCACCGGAAAATACGCAAGCGAAGGGTATTTCTTCAAGAACATCAAAGAGAGTCGGTTCTTCACCCAGGATCCTGATCAAGCTCACCTCTTCTTCATTCCTATTTCTTGCCACAAAATGCGAGGCAAAGTATGCCCTAAACTGCTGAATTTTCCTCAACTATTGAGGTGTATAATTCGATTTATTTTCCATCATTGTTTGGTTCTCAACTGATATAATCATACAAGAAGGCTGTTTATTTGCATCTCCCATGATTTGTTTTATTTGTCCATATCAAGGGTCTATCTAATTTTTTCATATATTGGAAATAGCTGATATTTATGGACTTCTGAGGTTAAGAATGCTTCACAAGAAAATTGTTCTTATTTTAGCAATAGATTCTTGAAGACCAGTTTCACACTGGTGTATGCTTCCGATGTGAGCCTAATGCACATATAAATTATGCAGGGGTTGACTTATGAGCATATGATTTCTATGGTCGAGAATTATGTGCAGAGTCTAAAATTCAAGTACCCTTATTGGAACAGAACCTTAGGTGCTGATCACTTTTTTGTGACTTGCCATGATATCGGTGTCAAGGCTACTAGAGGGGTTCCATATCTGGTGAAAAATTCGATTCGAGTGGTTTGTTCATCTAGTTATGACAATGAGTATATTCCACATAAGGATGTTACTCTCCCACAAGTGCAGCTGCCATTTATCCACCCTGCAGGGGGAAATGACATAAAGAACAGGTAGCTACACATGGTGCAACTTTCAGGCTTTCTGAGCAAGTACTTAAACTAGCTGCATTGTTTTTTCTTTTCAATCAATCCAACAAAATTATTCTCTGTTCACAAACTTGAATGCTTTCATCTATTAGAAATAGAAATTTCATTCATGTCAATGGAAATGGTGCTGGCTCTATGAATTTATTGCCATTTTCATGTGGCATATATTGCAGGAATACACTTGCTTTCTGGGCTGGTCGTTCTGATTCTAAATTGAAAGATGAACTGATAGCTCTGTGGGACAATGATACTGAACTTGACATCCAGAACAACAGAATTGACCTTCGTGCGACTGGGGCTATTGTATACATGGAGAAACTTTATAAATCCAAGTTTTGTTTGTGCCCTCATGGGCCTGTTGGTAGCAGCCGTATCGCAGACTCAATCCATTATGGCTGTGTTCCAGGTAAACCATATCTACGTGACTTCTGTTGAAAACCCACAATTTCTTATGTTCTATTCTCTTCAATTTTTGTACTTTTTCCATTATTTTGTTTTTTACCTCTACGTTTTATCATTTTGTTTATAGCTCGTCTGCAAGTAATACACGTGCATATGGTTTTTTCCATCCAGAAAACCATCTCTGGCTCTTGGACAGAGTCTCTATCGGGAGTCACAACTCACAAGTATTCTATTTGCTGGCCGTCCAACGGATTTTGATCAACATGTTATCTTTTTCCACATGATAGACTGTGATTGCACATTTTTAATGGAAAACGTATCCAAGCACACACAGTCACAGAAAATTAAGCAATCACGGTATACTCGATGTAAATCTGATATATAGGTAGATAGTACAGTATAATTGCTGTTGGAATAACTAATTAACTAACCAACTTTGTCCCGCTCTTGAGATAAGGGTCGACACGACATCTTTCATTTATCAAATTTCATTATCTGCACAAACCTGGGAATTTAATCTATTGCATGCGACAAGATTTTTTTCTTTTGAAAAAAAAGTCAAAGAAAATGGGTAAGAGAGATCCCTTCTCGAGTGCACCTCATCAGTTATTGTATCTTGTTGGTATCTTGGTATTGCATTTGACTATCTCTTCCAGGCGCATATTATGTAAAAGTGGCTGCATAATTCCTTGTATGGTAGTTATGTTATTACCTTCTGAATTTTGCTCCAGACATTTATGCCACTCATAATGGAAAAAATGTACAGAACTAGTCTCAAAAGAGTGGTCTGTTTCTTCTCTATTTATGCAGCTTTCCTTGAACTTTAGGTTATACTGCACATATAAGCTGTGATATTAGTTGCCATCCATTGAAACTTTGCTGTTCACCGTCCCCCTACCTCGTCTAAAAATGCAGTCCCCTAACAGAATTTCTTTTTCGTCTCTCTGCAGTCATCCTGTCAAACTACTACGACTTGCCTTTCAATGACATTCTGGATTGGAGGAAATTTTCTGTTATACTGAAGGAAACTGACATTTATCGGCTCAAAGACATTCTTAGAAACATATCTGATAAACAGTTCAAGACATTGAATAAGAACTTAGTGAAGGTAATACCCAATAAAAGCACTACATTTCAGTTTCTCAACTTCTT
Source organism: Castanospermum australe (assembly GCA_019955255.1). NCBI lineage: Eukaryota > Viridiplantae > Streptophyta > Magnoliopsida > Fabales > Fabaceae > Castanospermum > Castanospermum australe. Next base: position 219,646 of record NSJW01000067.1, read on the forward strand.
AGCATTAGTTATGCTGATTTTGTGTATAAATGTGAGCATCATACCGATGTTACTTATCCTAGTATGAAAAGTTGGAAGTTTGGAATCTACTTTCTTGTCAGTATCATCCTTCACACTACTTGTTTTATGCTTGTGAAGTTAAGAGAATAACAAGTCATACATTAATCATTTTTATTGTTAGTAAAAATAAACAATTAATTCCTAAAGTTTCATCTAATTGGATTTTGGTCCCTATAGCTTTTTTTTTTAGGATATCGGTCCTTATAATTTTACTTATTTAATAATTAAAAAAATTATATGGACTAATACTTCATGAAAAATAGAAACTAATACCTTAATGAATAGAAACTATATGGATTAAAACTCAAATAAGTGAAAAATATAAAAACTGATGCCTTAACAGTAGAGATCAAAATCTAAATAAACAAAACTAAAGGGACTAATATAAAAAAAAGTTACAGGAACCAAAATTCAAATTAAGTGAAACTATAGAGAATAATTATTTATTTTAACCTTTATTATTCTATGTTCTTATCGGCATGGTAGATACCATATCTTATAGTGTAGTCAGCAATAGCATCTTAATATCACATGCATAGTTTATGTTACTAAACATCTGATACACCTTAACATAGTTAGACTATAGAGTATGCTTCCCTTTTCAAGTTAGCAGAAATGAAACATTATTTCTCGTAAGAAGATGATAGCCTCTCTTGTAACTGTCACCCAGATGATAACCTCTCGTATGTTAACTTGAGAGTATTCTGCTTTGCACCAGTTGTTAGTAAATTATGGAAATATTTTTCCTGTCTATTTCTTCAATTTTCTGTTTTTGTGATTCAGGTCCAGAAGCATTTCGTGTGGAATTCCAAACCAGTCAGACTAGATGCGTTTCATATGGTCATGTATGACCTCTGGCTACGCCGCCATCTCATTAGGTACTGATTTTTTCGTTATACTCATGCAGTAGTATCTGAAGCAAGGAGTTGTATCTGTGCATAATGTTGATTCACCGCACCTGTTCAATCTGACCCCATTTTGGTGAATCCCAAGAGCAAATTGTAACCTGAATTGAAACTTGTTTTACCACTTCAGAATTTTCTGTATAAAACTAGTAAAAGTAACGTAACCTCTCCAGAGTAGAAGGCGCATGTATAGGTCTGCATGAAACATTGAAACTCCAAAATCTTGAAGGAAAGAAAAATTATTTGGTGCAATATATCTGTTGTCATGAAAGCAAGAGATGCTGGTATATGAGTTTAGCATATAAAGGGGGCGAGTAGAAGTTTAGAAGTTTAATCTTTCCTCATTTTCAAAGCACCAAAGCCAGTTTTAGTCAGGAAGAGTACTCCTCAAATCCCATTATTTTCTCGCCTTCGTGAGGTAGCTTAACCATGGCATTTGACTTATCAGTTACCACTCGGCGAATAGGACAGTATTTAGTCTTGTTTTTTTTCACTACGTTCTATGAAAGGTATATAACTCCGTCAAATGTCATTGTAAAGCACCGAACAACTATGCCCTCTGGCCCTCCTACGGCTCCTTGTCCAAACCAAATTCCAAACTTTATTTCTATACCTCTTTCTGGAAATGATGACTATAATATACCTTGCGGGAGAACAAGGAAGAAGCTGCAGTGATCCAGTCACGTATCTTTGTCTAACTATTATTTTCATTCTATGAGTGTTATGTCCTCCTCTAACCAAGGAATGAACCACTTATATACGTTTGAATTAATTTATTTTGTATTTATTTATTTTGTATTTAAAAATATTTTTCGTTTAAAGAATTTCTTGAGCATTTTGATTATAAACTTCTCTATAAACAACAAAAAAAGTAAACCACACATGTACTTCCAAGCAAAGTAACTCTTGGGATTCTGATCTTATTTAGTTGGTTTTAACCTTGTCATTTTCGTTTGCACTTTCCATCCCTTAACGGGAATTGAGCTTTGATGAACCACGCTCATTATAAGAACGTTTTAGATTCATAGGTTTGAACTCTCTCCCACCATCGCCGGATCCTTTCATACATATTTGCATCCTTTATACTCGGTTCACTTCCAAGGTACTACACCTAGATTAGAGAGCTTTTACACATTTATCCATTTTTTACATATCACCTGAGTCACCAAATGTCTTCAGAAGTGTACTGTACAATGATGTTTAGCTTTTTATTTTTTTATTTTTATTTTTTTTTTGCAAATCAGTTTTAGCCGATCAACATGATTCTATGTCCCAATTAGAAAAATATTTTACTTCTCTGGTAGAAAATTCACATTTTAGTGTGTATTTTAAAAAAAAAAACTCTTAATTTAAAGAACTATTTTTGGTAATTACATATATAAAAATGATTTTTACTGACACTATCCAAACAACATAAATCATTTCACTGTAAACTTAGTTCTCAGCAAAATCAAATTCATGCAAAATCTAATCTAATATACAAACTCAAACCATTTTAATATCAAATACAATATTTGTCTTCTCTCGCATTCTCCTTTCTCATACAATTATACCCTAAAAGGCGGTCCATAGAGAAAAAAAAATCTATGTAAAATGAAGTAAAGGGCAAAATCTGAGCTATTCACATTATATAAATCAAATCTGGTACCAATGGGATGTACAGAAACTCGTGTAAGAAAATTATAAGTCTACAATAATAATTTACAGTGCTTCCAGAAATAATTTGTCTATAAAACATAAACCATGTCTGGAAGTCCAATGTTAGTTGAACCAGCACTGCACATTCATTTCCATTGCAAACAAACCATGTGTCAACAAGAGGTCATTGTTTTGGGGTGCATGGCAATATCTGCAGATCATAGCCAGTAAGTCCTCAAGTTGGAATCGTCGATGTCAACCTGTCAGTCAGTGATCATGAACTTAAACAAGTAACTGATAGATAAAGGCCGTTATACCCAGCGGGACCATGCAGTTTATTCCCTTATATTCATGAATCATAAGTCATGACAAGCCAGTGAAAACAGGTACCTGCTCATCAAAACCTGGTGCAATCTCAAATTCTGTCCCAGAAGCATCAGCAAGATCCTCAAGAGTATCCTGCAATCCTCAAAAGTATAATAAACCACTTCTCAGACAGTCCCTAATATTGGGGGCTGGTATCACCTCAACATTTCTCAAAACTTTTGCCTCTCAGAAGGATACCTACTAGATGATTCAAAAGAAGGGTAAAAAACAAAAAATACCTGTTCAGGCAGATTAAGAGCATGATTCTCCACTTGGATAGATAAGTTATCAGTAACTGCTTCAGCAGTTTCGAGAATACACTGTAAATCAGATAGTTAAATTTGATGACATAATATTGAAAATTAGACAAAATTTTCAGGTATGTTCATGAAATAAACACCCCATGTCCCCAATCAATCCAAAGTCATATAACTACAAAAGGCTCACCAAAGAAGGACTACAGATAAAATGATTGTCATTACCCAGAAGGGGCTAAGAGGAAGATACCTATCATCATTCATCAGTATGAAAGACACCATTCAAAAATTCTGCAATCTTAGTAGCATGACCAGGTCTCTCTCTATTTGTATGCTGGAATTATGTATGTCTATCTCATGAATATGTTCCCCACACTATGCACCTGTTTGAGTGCCATGCACCCATGAGCTGCTAATCTCTAACCTTTCCTCTAGGCTCATTGAAGTACCTAATTTTTTTAGGGGCTGAGCTTCTAATTTAAAATTCTGATCTCCAGGGGTTCACAAACTACATCAGGAAATTCATGGACCTGGGTCTTCTGGCAGAAATTCAATGGAAGGAATAACTTCTTTGAACTTCATATGGTAGTAGTAGGAGACTCATATACTCATCCGTATATCTGCACCATTTAATTAATTTTTAAAAAATAAATTTACATTCTGAATAACAAGCTTTTTACACACCAATGCAAAATATATTATATCATGTTTGAGTTCCACATAAGTTGAGTATAATACGCTTATAAATCAAAATTTAATGGAATTTTTAATTTTCACATCCTTCAATTATCTAGTCAAGGAAATTAAATTGTGCAGTCCCATATAAGCAAACAAGACATATTTCCTCATGATAGCCAGAGCTGAATCTAATTCCATTAAATTATAGAAAAAAAAAATCCACTAATACAAACAAATAAATAAATATATAAAAACCTGCTCATTTGTCCTCTCAGGTGACTGTCTGGAATCTATTGGCACAGGCTTAGTTTCCTCTGGGCTTCCCTGAATAATCAAAAAATAAAAATTAGGAACTCACAGCCAAATGGAACAGTATCAGCGATCAGAGTTAATTCATGCAAGCAAAAGTAATAAAAACTATTTGAACAACAATCAGTATCATCAGCAAGCACAAATTTGAAAAATCAAGCATTTGCCTCACTTGAACCTTCAAAGAAAACAATATACCAAAATAAAAGGTAACTTGGAAGAGTATGCAAGTCTCCTACGGTAGGACTGAGTACACACTACAGTCCTACTGCCACTCAAATTTAGCCATGTGGTTCATTTTTCCACATCAACCTTACTGACATAGCAAATACCTCCGGCAACTTGCCCACAAACCCAATCACACCACCCTGCACCAGAGCAACAGTTAAACCCGAAAGCACAACTGACACAACCGTCACATAGAACCCATTGTACAACCTGACCTGACCCCCTGACCCTTAATGTACACCACATCCATGACATGAATTATCAGCAAGGATACCATAAATAGGCCTAAGCCAACATTGATCTGCACATAGGCATAGGATTTGTGGCTATGGAGGATGATGACGAAGAGGCAACCATGTAAGTGACGGCAAAGACTCTGTCAATGATAGCCTCCACGTAGAGGTGGGAGAAATTGACAGCGGTAGGAGAAATTGACGGCAGTGATGAAGGCATTCCATGGAAGGAGGAAGCGAAGGCTGAGAGTGTAGTAGATTATACAGGTAAGGCAGGAGTCTTGCTAGGTCCCACCATGAAAAAAAAAAGATTTTCTTCTCCTCTGCAAAAAATTGCCTCATCTCTCTCTCTCTCTCTCTCTCTCTCTCTCTCTCTGCTCTGTCTCTTTCACTTGCTAGGTCCCCCCATGAAAAAAAAAAAAGATTTTCTTCTCCTCCTTTGCCACCACTTACCTCATCTCTCACTCTCTCTCAGCTGTCTCTCTCACTTGCTAGGTTCCCCCATGAAAAAAAAATGATTTTCTTCTTCTCCTTTGCCACAATGCCACCACTCTCTCTCTCAGCTCCGTCTCTCTCATTTGCTAGGTCCCCCCATGAAAAAAAAAAGATTTTCTTCTCCTCCTTTGCCACCACTTACCTCTCTCTCTCTCTCTCTCTCTCTATAGCTGGTCAAGGTGGCCATGGCCGAAAATTCCTTCGTCATGGAGCATAGTCACCACCAGCTCTGCAACAGAGTAAGTCAAGGTGGCCATGGCTGATAATTCCCTTGTCATGGAGCTGTGGCTCTGCCTCAATCAAGCTTGGCCACTTTACACCCTCGAAGAAAGCCATTCCCTATCTTCAGCTTGACTGGACCAAGCATCAGTGCCAATGATCAGGGATGATGTGGAAAAATGAACCATGTGGCTATATTTGAGTGACAATAGGACTGGTTACTCAGTCCTATGGGAGGACCAAATTAACAAATGTTCTCAAGAATATATATATATATATATATATATATTGAGAAATCATCAGAGTTACATTTTTCTTATCAACAAAGCCTTTATTAATTTGCTAAAGATAATTTCCATGAAAACATACCGCCTCGTCCTGGTCAGGACAAGAATTTTCTGGTTCTGTTGTTGAAGGCTTTATATCAGGTGAAGTATCCTAAGGATAAAAAGAATATTATTAGACTTGAAATTCCAAATATCTTCTGTTAAGAACAGATCATATCTAAGAAATCTCAAGTAGGTGATCAATACAAGCAAAATCACAGATTAAACTAATAATTTTCTTTGGATTCCAAGGACAAGTAGTTCTTACAAAATGGGCAAGGAAGAGACAGAAGCTGTTTGTGGGTGTGATTTATTGTTGAATCATTTCTAACATGTTATGCCAAATTTTTCTTGTGTTGTCATCTCCTAACATATTTAAATATATTTCATCTGCAACTATTTTTATCAGAAGAGTAGTAACACAATAAGAATTTTGTATGTCTGTTAGCTCTTACATATTACATAATTTAACCATTTATGCCACAAGTGAAATGAATTTTTCTATTAGCTTTAACAGAACTAAACAATTTTAAACAAAAATCCAGATATTTAAAGGGATATAAGGTAGAACCTTTCATTAAATAAATGATAATTGGCAAGCCAATACAGTCCTGCTTACCTGTATGGTAGTATATTGTCTAAAAAAAATTTGCTTCTGTTTACAATAAAATATTCTGAGATTTGGGTATTGGAGTCAAATCTGGGAATTTGAAGGTTATGTAAAGGAAGGGCCAGAAAAGAAATGCACGGAAGGGAGGTCCAGGTTAAGCAACACTGTAAAAAAGGTGCAAGTTTGTCTATCAGTTCCCAACTCAAACTCAACCCCTTTACACAACTAGTTATGCAGTATCAGAGCAAGCATATATCCTGGTTGGATTTGGATCCTCTCATGTGAGGCCTCACATGATCAAGTCATTTGATGAGAGAAAGAGAGTAGACACAAACACAATGCCTGTGTAGGGGTCCCATAATCTTTTCCTGTGCAGGACATTGTGTCTATCTTTCTCATCAAATGACACAGTCATGTGCGAGCCTCACATGAGAGGATCCAAATCCATTCTAGTTAGACACAAGTATGCTTATTATGATCTGGGTCTGTCAGATATGTGAGGCAGACATGCCTCGGTAGAAATTTGTTTTTTGGTTGATTCTTGAATTGTAATGCAAGAAGACCTTATCGTTTTTGTAATAGGAGAAAGTACAGCAATGGAAGACAAGAAATTGTCCAATCAAAATATGAAAAAAGTAAAAATAAAAACAAAAACAATACATACCAGTTCATTTTGTTCAAAAGTGATCTTTCCTGCTTTGCTGAGATCTCTCAGAGTTCCCTTCAAATCAGCGAAGCATGTAATTGATGATGAGTAATCGCATACTATATATAAATAAGATTACCCTAGTCACTTTAGGCAAGATGGGAATATGAAATTTCTCAGTTTGTAATAAAACTATTCCTGCATGGCCAAGACAATTCAGACATGCAAAATTACCACCTTTCACACAATTCCAAGACCATATGATAAGATGATAACAACAATAGATAAAATGTTCAATAGAAGAAACATTGTCATTCTTCTGGTTGAATCAGAAGGAACCATAAATAATATTCATCAAGTTGACACAAAAATCCTACCTTTAAAGCAAAAAACAACTGAAGATACATATCACTTGTCATTCGGTTTATCACAGATCCCATAAATAGAACTTCAGAAAAACAGTTACACGACAGTAGCACTTTCCTGCCATTGCACTCCTCAACCATGGTGCAACATATGACTGTAGTATCTATTATGATCTTAATTCTTAAAGACCCAACAATTGAGCTAGTTGTGGCGCAATTGGAATAGAAAGTAATGAATAACAAATCACTAAATATAAATGTCTCAGCAACATGAGCAGACATTTGATTTGCCTTTTTAAAATATTTTTTACTAGAATTTGAAGATATTACAGAGCACAAAAGTTCTAGTCTTCAAGACATGGCTAAAAAAATCAAGCTACAAAAAATTCCTACAAAATTGAGACATGATTAAATACGACATCTGATTCTGGAGAGCAGCACTCACTACAATCAATAACAAGAAACATAATTCCACATTAAGCCAACAAACAGATAGTAATTACCTTATTTGCCCACATAAGCCCGCAGGCATTGCACAGAGATCTAGGACCAGACGGTCCTCGACGCATAGCTGGAGTAGACTTCTCACTAATTCCACAATGATGGCATCTACGTTCACTTAATAATGGCAGAGGTCCAACAGAAAAATTATCGCATTAGCATCGACATGTAACCGAATAAGAATAAAATCATTGCATCTTTAAGTTTCAAACATAAGATGATATAACTTGAAACTCACACAGATTCTGGACAAGGAGCACCAATACTTGAATCCCAGTTTTCAGCAGGAGATTTGTAGCCTTCCTTCAGTGATGTAAACTGTCCATTCTTACGATGCATCCTATTAGATAATCAAATATTATCAATCTCTAGAACACCAGCCTCTACGTCGAGCAGAACATGTTGGTGTCAGTCGTGAAAACACCAATGCTTATTACATCCACAGACCCTAAATTACTAATCACTAATTAACTTATCAACTTTAAGACCCCGTTTGATATACCGTATAAGGAATGGATACTAAAGTATAATTAATACTATCCATATTTGGGCAAGATATTAGATAACAATTTATTCAGTCAAAATAATTTTATCTAACTTTAATTGTATAAGATTGTATGAGATAAAATAATTTGATTCTATATGTTATATAGTTATGATTAAATAAAATTATTTTGACCGAATATTATGCTATCCAATGCCTTGTCCAAACATTGTATAAAGATGGATAGTATTAATTATACTATATTATCCATTGCTTATACAATGTATCAAACGGGGCCTAAATAGCATAAACACTTGCATATGAAAGAGAGAGAGAGAGAGAGAGAGAGAGAGCAAGGTAGAGAGCTGGGCTTAATCTTGAAGCACAGAAGTGAGCCAAGTGCTCTCTGAATCTCAAATTGTATCTAATCAAGCCAAGCTTGAGTCTTTAACTCACTTCTTAAGCTCACGAAACATATATAACACACACCCACACACACACACACATTAAAACATGTTTATAACAAATATAGAAGTGTAAAAATTTGTGAACACTGAAAGCTAAACAATATAAAATGGCATACTTTCTCAAGCAAACTCACAAGTCACATTTAACTAAAAAAGCTTAACTAATATGCACTTCTTTCTGTGCCTCAACCAAACAATTTTTGAAATAGCTGTTCATTGTTACACCAATTCAGAATATAAAAAAAGATGGGAAAAAAAATGTGTCAATCAACATTATAAAAAGAGAACAAATATCCAAATAGCACACTATATCAAAGTTCCCAATACCTACACCCTACCTCTGGGCAACCTCTTTACGGCAAGCGTACCGAATTTTCTTCTCAAAGCATCTCTCTTTTCGCTTTTCACGAAACCTGACAAGTGATGCAATTCTCTGTGAAGGCTTTGAACCTCGGGAAGCATCATTTATTCCCTGCCGTATAATTATAAGAATGCCTAATAATATGTTAAAAGACAATTAGTGATGAAATTTATCAAAAAGAAAAGTAATTTTCAAAGGAATACCCTAACGTTCTGACAGTTATGCTGCAGCAAAAACTCAGTGCTGGGGACACTACTGGGCATCTCCTGCCCTCCCAAAAGTAATAATACAGCCTGCACCTGTATTTCAGGAAAAGCAGGGTCATCAAACCAAAAAAAGTAGTGCAATTTTATAAAGAAATAAAAATTAAACTCAGGGTGCATCCAATGGAATAAGTAGACAGGATACAAATGAATGTTTCTAAGTATCTCTCAGCAAGCACCACCATACGGGATACAAAGGTTAATTGTAAATAATGATAAAATTCTTACTGCTGCCCACATGGAAAAATAGTGATATCCATCAACCATTTTTTCCTTCAAAATTTGCAGACAGAGTGACAGATAAGGAGTTTGTTCAAATAGACTTTAAAGCAAAAATATGATCAAATTATGGAAGAAGAGCAGGAATAAGAACAGTTGCGATTCCCCCCCCCCCCCCTTCTCTCTCTCTCAAAACAGAAATATGCTCAAAATAAGGAAGAAAGCAGGAACGAGAACAGTTGCAATCACCTTATCTCTCTCTCTCTCCTCTTTTCTTGAAGAAAACATGTTACAAGCCATCAGATAGATACACAAATTGCATGTCTAACTCATTACAATCAGTGAGCCAAATATGTGATAAATTTGCACCTACCACATCTTAGAAAACCCAAAGTTTTAGCTCTTAAATCTTAACTTTAAACCTATAAAAATATTACAATAAATTATTATAAAATCAATCAGGATACAAGCATTCTGTCTCTGGTCTTATCCAACCTTAACACTTTTTTATATAAAAGAAGAATTCAACATTACACTTATTGTCTTGAAAATTGTATTATCATCAAAACATTTTAATAGTTTTGAGTCTATGTATAGCTACATCAAACAGTAGGAGCCTAGCTACCATTCAGATTTTAGAGAATCATAAAGACATAATCCGTGATCAATCAGTGGGTCATTCACAAAAGAGGAAGGAATAGCTATCTGCCAAGAGAAGCAAGGCTAAAACTTAGATCAATAAGAATCCTACATTCCTACCAAGTCAGGACTACATGAAGAAATAATTTGACTAGCTCTGAACAGAAAATATACATCTATAAGGATTAATAATACCCTGGCAAAAGCATGGCTTGGGTAACCAAGCTAGTCCAACCTCCCCTTTCTCTAATGGCCTCACATTAGTTTTTCTTTTGATATCAAATAAAGGGAATATTCATGAGGGTGAAGACCGGCCAATTCCTGTAAGTATCAACTGGTCATGCACAAGTCTTCATTTCTATATCACTTACCAATTAGAAGAAATGTGGATTCCTTTTCTTTCTTAGGCTATTATGCCTTTTTTTTTTTAATTTTTAAGTAAATTTATGTTTTTCATCAGTTGGTTTATCCACAGTATACTCCTATTGACTATTGTACTAAGGCTTTGTCTCCTTTCCATTTGATGAAATTTACTTGTACTTAATGAAACAACCATACTTGCGCAAGCAAACATCATAACTGGTCAACTATCAATACATGAACTGACAAAGCCATGTCTAACACGGCTCTTTTTTTTTTCCCCTCAAAAAGATAGAAATAGCTTTAGCATCATAAATTCAGATGTTTCAGTTTCCAACAATAAAACTGGCAATTGATCAGTGGGAAAGAAACGTTATGTCTATAAGTGAGACAAGGTGGTTTTCTTATCAAAAAATAAGTAAGAACACCATCAATTTCTTGACCAAATGAAAGCCTAAAAGGAAACATAGACGATGTAAACATGAAAAAGAAAAATGGAACCTTTTCCGGTGTGACAGCTGGGAAAACATAAACCTCGCCTTCAAACGCAATGGCGAGCTCACTGGTTCGAGACTGCAAAGCACAAGCATCAGTCCCAGATAACCCAGAACTCGCTCGAGCTTCTTCCACACCATCAATGACCTCGTCAGGACCTCCATTAGCATGCTGGGCGTTCAACCCACCTTCGACCCCATCCACCTCCATGGGAACCAGCACCAGTTGTTGGTGTTTCCCGTCCTCATAGGGCCGTGCTTGCAGTGGCAGCGGATTCACCGTATCCATTTCTCAAGTAGCATCACTCACACGTACTCTTCTACACTTTTTCTTTTTTCATCGCCAGCCAATAGTCGCTCAGTGAAATTTTCTCGGGAAATTTTTGCTCCAATTTTCTGTGCGTCCAAACAAGAATTCTGAAGCTGATGAAGGTAACCCTAAAGAAGAGGAGATATGGGCGTATAATATTGGAGAGTGAGTGTAGAAAAGCAAAGGCATAGAAATGAAATTATGACGCAAGGAATGGAAATTATTGAGAGCTCTCAGTTTTGGGGTTTCCTACAACACCTCGTTCTCATTCCACCTCTCTGTTCAAACATAACTCACATTCTGAAACAATTCGAATCAAATACCTCAGGATACTTGGTTACAAGTAAAATAAAATAAAAAAATCAAACATGTGCTGGATTTAAATTATTGGATTAATTTATTTTGTAATTAAAATTTAAAATAATTTATAATTAATTTTTTAAAAACAATACTTTAAAATAAATTATTTTTTAAAATTAAATTATTTCTAAACATGTTATAATACTTAAAAACTCTTAAAATATTTATAATGGAATTAAATTTGAATTAAAAAATTAATCACGATTAAGTTTAATTATTTTTTAAAAAATCAATTAATTTGATTCAATTTTTAATTTTTATTTTAAAAATAAAATTAAACTGAATTTTTATTAATTTCAATTGTTTTCATATCATTTATTTTTATAAAAATATTAATATTTTAAATAATTAATATTTAATATTTAATAACACATCATACTTAATTAAAATATAATAAATTAATTTTTTCTTGTAAACTCTTATATTTTATCATGTTGTTTATTTAAATTTTTTATTTTTTCAAATATAATTTTATTTTAAAAATCATATAATTATTATAATAAATAATTAATAAGTAAATTTATGTTTTATTTAATATTTTATATTAATTCATTTATATGAATGAGATAACATATTTTATTTTTTATTTTTTATTTATAATATATTTTAAAAAATAATAGATGATAATTTTTTATAATTTAAATTAAAAATTCAAAATAAATGACATTATAAAATATAAAAATTCTTAAAGCAAATTACCCGAAAAGCCTCATATGGAAAAGGTGTAAACTTATGTACCGAAAACAAAAAAGGTATAGACTTTTATATAAATAACATTAATGTAAAGCAAGTAGAAAGTTCAGGGGAAAGATATTTTATATTTTGTTTGGTCTGAGTCTGAATCTGAGGAGAAGACATTGCAATTTGTAAGCATGAATGTAGAAGAAGAGGTTCAGCGACTCAGGGAAGAAATCAAGAGGCTTGGCAAGGTCCAAACAGATGGTTCTTACAAGGTCCTTTTCTTCTTCCTCTTCCTCTTCCTCTTCCTCTTCCTCATCAATCTTCATTATGTTCCTTCGACCCAGATCATGAAAATGATATATGCTGAACTGAAGCCATGATGTTTTCTAAATGCGATAGTTGTCTACTTTCTTGTGGATCTAGATCATGAGCTCATCTATGGGGATTATGGGTCAGTCACAAAAGGGGATCTTAATTTTGTTCATAGCTGTTTACTAATTTATTTTGTCCTACTTGTATCCAACTATGGATCTATGCCCACCTCTTAGCCTTTGAAAATGAAGATAAAGGGTGAGAATGAGATAATCGAGTTCTGATTATGCCAGCTGACTGAATTTGCCTTGACAATAAAACCCAAGAACAAATATTCTTCCTTTCCTTTGGAAAGAAGGAAGGATTCATCCAATCTTATTGTTTGGATGCATTAATTTATGATAAAGTAAGGGGAATGCAACGGGAATATGTTCCTTCGAAACCTCTTTCCTCAATTTTTCCCTCTAGAAGTGAGGAAAAAGCAGATAGAAGTGGAACACCTAATGGTACCTACCTGCTAACAATAAAAAGAAACTCAAGTACCAATATCCTTCGAAACATTTGCATTCACAAACAAGTGTGTCCTGATTTGTTTCCATTGGGTAGAAAATTCAAATTTAGGGAGTAGTCACTGACGCCTTTTGCATTCTCTTCTATCCTTTAATGGCTCTTATCTTGCTTCCCATTCTGTCCAATTCCATCTTCTATCTTAATGAGCTGATAAAAAATCTTGAAAAGAATCCGTTAGTTAATATGAAAATAGCACAGGAAAATATTCTGATCCAATGCGTATCTCCAGACCTTCATCCAAGCATATCAAAATAATTGGCCATGGTGTTATGATTCCATGAGCCAGCAAGTAAACACATGCCTGCATGATCATAAACAAATGTGTTAGCTGAGATCTGGGAATAGTTCTGTTTATATGCATTAATTTGCTTACATAGTACTCTAGTAGGACAATTATGAATTAAGTAGTGCATTGTGTTGGACATCTCCACAATGTCAGTGCAAGTAAAGGTGAATTTATTTGCTTGTCTCTCTGTCATCTATGTGTGATTTGTAGTTTTCACCTGTGGACTTGCTTTTGCTGATCAATCATGCCCCAATGCATGGCATATATTACTAAAATATGGCTTGTGTTGTGAAGGTTACATTTGGAACACTATTTCATGATGATCAATGCGCAAATATATTTTGAAGCACTTGTTGGGACACTAAGAGCAGCGAAAAGGCGGAAAGTTGTGGCATACGATGGTGAGCTTCTGCTGCAAGGAGTCCATGATAATGTGGAAATCACTCTTAATCCCACCTCTGTTGCTGCAGCTGTCAGCTGATACCCTTGTGAAGGGTCAGGGACTATTCTTTGCTGCATGAATCAACAACTTGTTTTCTTATGGATGGTGCAATACCATTCTTATTACATGATGTGTCGTGTGTAATACGTGTTTGAGTGGGAGACGACTTCAGCAGTTCACGTACTCATTGATATTTAGTTTGGGGTAGAATGTGTGAAACGCTAAAATACGATGCATCTTTGGTAGCTTTGTATGCAGTGATACTCTTATCTGCTTCTATTCAATATTCTATTATGCTTTGAGTGAAATGAGTGATCTCTGCTTTTAGTATAAACTACTCTCACCTCTGCAGAATTCTGTCTCTTGCACAATCTCTCACCTTCCTTCATAGATAAAGTTTGTGAATTAATACAGAAAATTCAAGGGAAATGTATATAGATATTATAAGGCATAGTTTTGTATAGATTTTTGTAATTGAAGGGTAGTTAATGTAATTAGACTTGATATACTTTTACTGTGACAGAATGGGCCTGATTACCAGATGCAAATCATTAATTAAACTATTTCGTAGGATTTCACATATGCTCATAATGGACAACTTCAGTAGTTGAATCAAAACATCTAGATTGAAGGCATACTTATTACTTAACCAGATAATATTTGGAACTGGTAAAAAAAAAAAACAGGCTAAAGCTGTTGAATGAAAGGCTTACTGTTACTGAGGTATGCCCTAAAGAATCAGAAGTGATTGATGTTAAATCACTACACTAACATTCAGTGGACAGCCTGAGCTGAATTCATTTAACCAAGATGACTGGTAGGGAATAATACAAGGCCTGGAGATTTATGTTATAATGTACATGATTTTGGTAGGGGCAAAAGGGGAAAAGTCCAAGACAGGCAATAAACTAGAGTGATCTACGGGAAAATAATGGGACATCAGTGACGATGAGGGCATATTATCTTGATGATCCAGTGAGAATAAATGCTTGGAGAAGGCTCTGCGCTGCTTGGGTTTCATCAGGTGTACCGGATATGACAATAGTCCTATCACTTGTTCCAAGACGAGGTTCATGGACAATAACCTTGGCACCTGAAATCTGATAAGGACAACAAGTTAAAATTTTAAAAGAGGGAAAATAAGAGGCTTGACAATATCTTTGTAAGCAGTTCCATCCTTCACCAAAACAATGCCACAAATCCAAATAATAATAGAAAAACACGAGATAAAATAATGCTTCCAAAAAATCAAGTAATTTCAGCGTTTTTCTCTTGTAACAGACTTCAGAACAAATAACCAATTATGAAATCAAATTAGTGATCACAAATGCAAGCTCACAAGGATTAACATGAGGAGCTAGTGAGCAACTAAACAAGTATAAAATATATGTATATAAACTCATCTGAGTATAGATACCTGTCTCAGGCGAGCCAGATTGCTACCATTTTCCCCATATACAGAGCCAATAATATCATCAGGAACCACAATTTCCACAGTTGTATTAGTCACAATGGCAGTTTTACTTCCACTGCACACCAAAAGAGAGTAATAATAAGTAATCGACAGTTAGTGGCATCTTGTTTCATATGATCAAGTGACTATTTCCACCACTCTATCAGAAACCACATCATGGTCAGCTACAACCTCACACCAAAGCAAGGGTTTCAACTTTCAAATAAGAGCAAATGAGCAATGAACCAAGAAAAGTGAATGTCAAATCAAATAGTAGATGCTAATCAAGTATAATGGTTTGCCATCAGGCAGTACAATGCATTGTACAACATCACTAAATATTCTTGAGTTTCAAAACAGTGGGTGCAATTAGCACTACAGGAGGTAAAAAGAACACATTATGTTAATAGTGCAGCAGACTCATTGTACATCAGAAAAAATGAAAAGATGAGCTCATTGGCACAAAGCAGCAATTTCATTCAAGTACATGATCTGACAAAGTTAAAGGTAGTGTATGCCGCAGACATCTACATCGGTTATACCAAAACATAAAGAGCACTTTCTATAATTCAAATCTTAGAATTTCTGATGCTAAGCAGGCCTTTGTTTCTTATCAAATTATAGATTTGCATTAAAACAAATCTAATTCACTTTGCATATTACCAACCTGACAAGTTCTAAGCCACCTTTTAGAGAAGTGGATCCCCAGCTAACATCATTAATGCCTCTTGAACTGATCCCAGCCAGTGTCTGCAAACAAATTTAATCATACAATATGGGAAAACTCGTGAAGGCAAACCAGCCAATAGAGAGAAAGAGATATACCGATGGTGCCCATAACCCTGGTGAAGAAGGACGATCTAAATTTCGAGAAAGTGCAAGATGATCAATGCTTTGAGACAAAGTAGGTCTACTCAAACTATGAGAAACACCAACAGCTGGTTGCCCTTTAAGAGGAACAGCATCCCTCAGTCTCCCATAGGGACTGGTATCAGCAAGTACAGAGGAAAGGCTCCTTGTTCCAGCACTGTTCTGTGTGCTGATGAAAAGATTATCTCGCAGTCTACCAGTTGCATTATATAATGCATCTTGCACATTTGAAAACTCTCCTGATATCTGAGGAAAAAAAGAGGATATAGATATAGTAACTAATAAATGCCTAAACATCACTGCAAGGATTATCCTGATGACTTAAGTAAACAAATATGGAGAACTACATATATTAGGGGGTTGTGGCCAACATAGAAATAAATACTCCAGGAAATAAGAATTAACTCTCGTCAACTCTAAATCAGTGCATCGGGGGTCAAAATAAATGCTCAGATACAATAAGATCACATGACATCAACCATAGCTTCAAAGTTACTAACACGATCTTGAAGAGCATTAGTTTCTGTAATTCATAATTAATTACTGCCACAAAACAGCAGTTGCTATAAATTATATACATATCACCAAGGATTTAAATTGTGGCCACAACATGGAGTTGCAGCCGCAACATCTCGGTCGTGATCGCGGCCCACATCGGGCTGCATTAGTCCGCATCAGCCCACGACGGCCGTAACACAACTGCAATTTAAAACCTTGCATATCACCAAGGAGATCATGCAAGTCATCTTTGCCTAGTTTGATGATCACAGATTTTTAGATCGTACAAACCCATAAAGGAAAAATGAGCAGCTTCTACCTTCAATTTCAAATCCCTATATAGCAGTTACAGTAACTGGCATATGCATCAGGAAGAAGATCAGGGATGATAGCTGTGCGACAAGCCTACAAGCCTATTAAGGAAGAAGAAACAGCTCCAACTTTAAAATTAAATTTCTATCATGGGAAAATGCATCAGTTTGAGGGACAAGCAAAGATCACATGTTTGACATCCAAGATCAAGAATACTGTAAAAAGTAGATGAAAAATCTGACACTAAAACATAACCCAGCTTCTCAGAACAGTAAAACTAGACACACACTACAAGGCACACTAACGTTTATTACTTTCAAACCAAAACAAGCAATTAAAAGGAAAAAGATAAAGTATAATTTATAAAGCTGTACAAAAAATGGAAATAACCAAATCCTCAAGAACAGGCTCTGCAAAAATAAAGACTCACTAGCAGATGCTAATACTTGATCATGTTTCTTTCCAGGTTAAGTGATAAACTATCATTGCAACTATTTGCCATGCCTAAAACCTTACTCTTTATGTTGAACAAAATAGACAAGTATGTCCACATTGTAGCATTTGTGAAAGGACCTGTTTCTGCTTCAGATTCTCGTCTGAACTAATGGATGTTAAACAGAAGCATCATAATTAAATGCCCCCAAACAACTAACAGTTGCCATTTGAAATCAGATCAAGCTAAACTTGCTATAGCAACTACTTCTGCAATAAGCACAATTGCCTATATTTATCAGAATAAGTCAGAGAAGGCTTCAAGTTTGTATGGTTGGATTCCATCAAACGTACTGCTAGTCAAGAAAACAAACACCAACTCAAAAATATCATATGATAGTATCCATGCTGGGAGAAACAACTTCCATTGTGAAAATGAAGAAGCCCACAAGGAAGAAGAATGGTACATGTATAAACATTGGGATAATAAATGTTTGCATCATTAGGTAGCAAGAGTGGACACATACATCTTACAATGATATACCAATTGTCACTTGGAGGGTTTTTCAGAAAAGGAAAGAGGTGCAGCTGGCACCATAAAATTAGTATACTGAATGATGAGAAAACTTATTTAATTTAAATGGGAAAGCTTTCTATGAGTTGCAAGATGCACAGAATCACAGTTGTTGAAAAAGTAAAAGCATTCTTCAGCATATTTTAATTGCAAAAAAAAATAAAATAAAATAAAAAATCATCTCTGCACCTGTACCACTTGATCATTATCTGACGCACACTTTCGAACCTGATCGGTCCCAATTATTCTAATGCTAGCCCCTGTTGCCTTCCGCATTTCAGAGACTATTACTCCTCCTTTTCCTAACAAACAACCAACTTGGTTTGATGGGACTACAAGTCGTGCAATAACAGATGACCCCTGATTTGATCCAGAGTCTAGCCCCTTCTCGATACCAGCCTCAACAGACCTGGAGTGAACAAGCACGATAGCCTTCTGTGCTGGGGAGTATCTTGACTCAGGATTCTGCCAAAAATGAGGCCACCACCGAAAGAAAAAGTTAATAAGAACAGTAATAACAATGATACACATACAACTACAAGACATAAGTAAAAGGAAAAAGATTATGTTTAACAAACCTCTAAAGCGGTAACAGTAACTAATCGATCCTCACAATCAGATACTGAAGGACCAATGCCTATAGTAGCCCCTGTCTCATTCTGAAGAGCTCTAACAATACTGCCACCCTTCCCAATTACACCGCCAACCCTATCATTGGAACAAAGAATTCTAAAGGTAACTTCCTGCTGAAGTGCTTTTGAATCCAGGGCAGAGACTCTATTAACTTCAGCTGACAATGAATGAACCCCAGAGGCATAGTTGTTTAAGCTACTAGATAAAGTAGATAGTGCAGAGCTCCTTTGCAGAAGATGATCGACATGCAGATCAGTTAAAGTCTCATGTGGAACTGCAACTAAAGTTTCATGCTGAACCACTTCATAAGGTTTGCTTCCCATCATCTTCGTTCTATCGGCTGGTGGACAATCTTGAAGACGTCGAGAAACTGCAACAAGCGCCTTCTTTACAGACGAAACATTGCCTTCTATCTGCCACAAATACGAAAGATCTTTTCTCAGCATAAAAAGAAAAATTTTACAGAATAAATCAATTGAAATCCATTTACCATATTCACATGCCCTTTGATTAGTCAGTTGGAAAATGTCCCATGAAATTAAAGTCCTGTCTTACATGCATCCAAGGTAGTCAAAGGCGCAAGGTGCTCTTAAGACACTAGAGCCCCCTAGAGCCCTTAAGACACTAGCAACCAAAATCTCACCTTCAAGTTCTAATTAAATAATAGAGAACTGGAGCTCAAAGATAGTAAAAGGAAAAGTCAACTACATGCTTCACTATAGAAAAAACCAAACAATTTCTGAAATAATAATAAAACATACAGAAGATAAAAGTTCACCAAACTTGATGATATTTTCTCTTAATATTTGTGTGATGTGTTGTTCTAATTTGAAAACATCAGCACATTTATTTTTACATTGTCTAACAGCAAGTTAAATGCGGAGCAGGCATTTTCGAGTTAATGATTAGCACTGGGTTTGTCCACAAAACTTCAAGCATCTTCCAATAACAAAGTTCCCAGGGTTTAGTTGGAGCAAGGAAGATAAACTTTTATGGCAGTGTGCTATGTTTGCTGTCCTTTGTTGCCTTTAGTTAGAAAGGAATGCTCGAATTTTTAAAGGAAGATCTCTTCCCTAAAGCATGCTTTGAGAGACAGTTGTTTTCTTGGCCTCTCTGTGGTGCTTGGCACATGGTTTCTTTCATGAAGTCTCCTTGACCTCTTTAGTATTAATGATTTTGTTAGTGGCTTTTTGTTTCTTTGTTTGATTCGTTTCCTAGTTGTATTGAAGGAGGATCCTTATCCTCCTTCCTTTCTATTTCTCTTCATTCCTTCTGATAAAAAGGTTAAAATAAATAATTAGTCCCTATAATTTCACTCGATTTAGATTTTGGTTTCTATTATTTTTTCTTTGGATATTGGTCCCTATAATTTCATTTATTTAGATTTTGGTCCCTCAGAGACCAATACCTTAATAATTGAAAACTATAGGGACTAATTCTTTATAAAAAATAAGGACTAATACCTTATTAAATAAAAACTATAGGGACTAAAACCCAATTGAGTAAAAAATATAAGGGCTGATACCTTACTACCAGTAAGGACCAAAATTCAAATGAGTGAAACTATAGGAACTGATATCCACAAAAAAAAAAAAACTATAGGGACCAAAATTCAAATCAAATAAAATTATAAGGACTAATTGTTTATTTTAACCTGATAAAAATTTCTCCTTTTATAAAAAACAAAAAAACAAAAAACTGAGCTTAGCAATATTTAATTGAAATTTAACAACTGAATGTGGAGTTAGCAACTGGAAATATTGGGTTTGATTGGCTTGTATTGTATCTGACTGAAGCCCAGCACCCAATTGTTGAAAAGCAAAAGCAAACGAAAAAAGTAGAAAAGCAGAAATGATAATAATGGAGTGTCGTGAGGTCGCATACTGATGGTTTGTTTAAAATTGTTGGGGGTAGTTCCTTGTGTGGAAAAATCTGACGGTGTGTAGGGTTGATATAAAGGGGAAAATCTACTAGATGGGGTGGCTCTGGGGCATTGTCCCGCCACCCACTAGCAGAAAAAAGTGAGAGGAAATGGATTGGGTGCTATGCTGAAAAGACACAGAGGAAGCATAGGGACAGGGCAGATGCCAAGAAGGAAATTTGAGAGCTTGAATTCTGGTACATTATTGTGATGCGACAAGCAAAGAAAATAGTGAGGGAAAGCCATCATTGGGAAATAATTAAGACGATTTGTGTTGTGCTATTTAACAGGTATTATGGGTGTTTTTATTATTGTGTAGATGCTACTGCTTGGGAAGGATTAAGGGTACCTGTAGTATGCATAATTGTTGAGTATGAGAGCTTGAGTTGTGTAGATACTACCTCTCAGAGAACTCAGAGGTCTAGTTGTATACATGTTTTTCAGTGAGGTTTTCATGTTGTGGATGCATTGGATGGTTTAAGCATTTTGTGAGAGGGTTATTTGTTGACAGATTGTTGACTGTAATTTGTGAACTTTGATAGTGGGTTAATATCTGTGGTGATGGATGTGTGCCTCATTAACTGAACCACTTATCTGTGTGCTGCTTTTGTGGTTGTTTTGCATGCGCTTGTTGATTGTTATCAGTGGGGGGCAATTGTACCCAACAGGAAATTCCTAATTTCTCCTAAGCCTCCAAGCAACCCCACAATAATAATAAGTATTCATACAAATCCTAAGAGTCGATGTGATCTTTCACCCTCTACCTCTAGAGGCAATAAACTTTTAATCTTCAAGAATTCATGTTTAAGTTTTCTGACTTCACTAATCTTCTATTATCAACTCAAGAGCAGTATTCTTACAAAATCAGAAAAACCAATCCTGGTACAGTAAACTGACAAATCATATCTGCTCCCTTTGTTATGTCCAAACTCACACAGAATTAAGTCATCCCCTCATGGCTGCTCAACACTAAACTTGAATGGACTACTACAAAGCAGGCTGGCACTAGCACTATACTGCAGTAACCCAATGCATGTGTACTATTGACGTAAAATCTTCAGTTACAAGTCAAGATTGCAGTAATCAGAAACTGAAGAATAGTAAGAACCATCTTACCTCAATCATTTCATCAGACGATCCCGTGCAAGCCGGCAAGTTGTCAGTCAAAACCCTAATCTTACAGCCACTGTCCTTCCTGATCTTCTCCACCACCTTCCCTCCCTTCCCAATAACTGACCCAACCTGCGCTGCATCCGCCAGCAGCCTGCAAGACACCGCCCTATCCCCAAATTCAATGCCGTCCGTCTCAGCGGCAACATCAAGAATCCTCTCAAATACCTTCAACAGCGCTTCCTGCGCTTTCGAAACCTCCAAGGCCTCGCCTTGGCTGCCATCCCCAATGTCGCCATTCTGCTGGGCCGGGTATCTCAACAAAACCTTGCCACTGAGAGCAGCCGACGCAATCACCAGAATGACCCTGTCCGGCGACTCGGTGGGGGCATCCTCGACCCGGATCTTGGCCCCGGTGGCTTGCTGGAGGCTCTTGATGACGCCGCCGAACTTGCCGATGACGCCGCCGATTCGGGACGCGTGGCAAAGGAGGCGGAAGGCCACGTGGCCGGGGGGCATGGTGAGGGGCGGCGGCGGAGGCTTGGACCTGGAGCGCTTGGATGATCCGTCTGATGGATACCGATTCGGGTCAGCCGTCCCGGTGGCGGCAGCGTACGATATCGAACGCTTCGCTGGTGGAGAGAGAAAACTGCTTCCCATAATCTTCTTCTGTTTCTTTTCTTTCTCTCTCTCTCTATCAACAAAAATGTGTATACTTTCTCTCTCTATATTTATTGCTGCTGCTTCGTTGTTTACTTTCTCTTTCTTTCGTTCTTGCTTGCAAGAAGAGTTGCAGAGAGACGGAAGAGAAGAGAAGAGAAGAGAAGAGAAGAGGGTGAAACAGCGAACAAGGAAGGTCCGATGCTAAAATGCGCGGAGGGAGAGGGGCGAGGAGCGCAGTGCGCCTAGAGCTTCGCACGAGTTGGGGAGCGCGCGTGTGGACTTAGGGCTTTCGATTTCGTTGCTCTGCTGACAGTGTTTTATTTCCGAGGCGTGTCGTCGGACGACGTTAGTGCCGCGTCCTAACGTATCGTCCCAGGTGACAAACTTCCTCCAAAATGTAATTTATGGATATACAAATTTTTAAATCATAATAATCATCATCATTTTTTTTTCTTATTTCGAAATTATAAAACAAATAAAATCTAGTTTGGCAATTTTATGTATCATTAAAAATATAACTATTATTATTTTATGGTATTATTTTGCATTCTCTTCCTTGGATAGATAGTGATAATCTTCCACTAGGCGAGGGAGGTGCAATGGGTTGCTTTCTTAATTTAACAAAATTATCATTCCCTCCTTTTTCATCCATCCGAACCCAAGTTTACGGATGTTTTGAAAAATATTATTCCTATATTTTTTTATCTACACTTTCTCTTTATACTTTTTTTTATGAGAAAAAAAAAGTTATTTTTCATTTTTCTCACTGCAAGACGCAAGCTAACTAGAAATGCACCGGCACGATCATTCAAAGGCTATATTTGGACTGTAAAAAATAAAGAAAGAAAAAGAAAGAAAAAAACCTTTTTTTTCAAAAAAACAAAAGGGGCATTATGGCGTTGTCATGCCCAAACCAAATCGATATTAAAAATATTGGAGACCCTTTGGGATCTTCAACTCGCTGGCTGTAATATAGGGGGAATGAGGAAGCTAATTCCAAAGACCTGAGTACTCCAAAGTGGAAGTATAACATAATGCTTTTTGGGTATTCATTATCCAAACATAAAGACAATGATATTCAACCCTGCAGACATTAAATCAAGTATGCTTATGATACATAAGAATGTAATTGGAAAAGGATAAATTATGAACAGTGTATACAGAGTTTATCAAGATACCCTGTGAACACTGCACTTCTAGAATGCCTTGAATGAAGAAATTAAATACATTGCGTTCTGGTTCTCATATTTATGAATCCCCCCTCAATCTATTGTTAGTCACGCTACAGAACCCCAGTCAGTCAATTTAGAATTAGGCAAGTTGCCAAGTCCCCAGATTCCATGTTGCTTGGATGAAAGAAAGTAGTGACGGAAATTTTCAAAAGCTGCACAGAAGAGGGGGGAAAACGTAAGAACCCATATCAGAGAAAATTGATCTTCATTCTGACAAAATCATGAAACAGCTATTATGCAGTTAAAATTAACGACTGGATACCTCAAATGGATGACTCCGCAGTGATTAATGATGTCTTCCATTAAAGCACAATATTTTAGCATTCAACAAAACCTGGAACCTACTACAAACAGCAACAATCTTCAATCAAATATTAAAGAAGCTTGGCAACATGGAATCTTGATGGAATAAACTAATTAGAATCGCCCAGGCACTTTATGACGATTACTCTGAAAATCAGAACTGAAAAGAAAAGACGCAAAATAAAAAGAAAAATCTATTTTGATGAACCAGATGTTTGCTTTCTTTTGGCCAAAGAGAAAAAGGTTTGATTTCATTAACGACCAATCAATGTAATAATTTAATTGAGATTTAAGACTGCAGTTGTCTCTGCTAGCTGTCAAAACGTCAAAAAGTATATTGCAGTTCAAGTTTCAATTCTAAAACGTTCTAAAACTTGAAATCATGATTTCCGCTACTAAAAAAAAAGTTTTACTACAAATTGGACTGTTTTGGTTTGCTAATTAAAAACAATCCCTTCAATTAGTCCTATGGTTTAATTAGGTGAATACATAGGAAAGTAGGATAAGGTATCTCCTTAGACCGCAACCCAAAAAAAAAGGGACAGCAAATACAAAGCAAAGACATAAATACAGAAGAGCTCTTCATTCCCTCTGCATGTCTACCAAGGAGACGCCCTAAAGGAAAGCATGTGCCAACACTTAAGAGAGGCCATGAAAATATCCCAAAACAACTAGGGTCAAATATTTTCTATTATAAATACAAGCATTTTGCTCCAGCCAAAGACACCACATCTACATTATATGAAGATTTGCAGATAATCATTGATTAGATCGATTTTATTCACTAATTATGCCAACAATATGATCTCCTTGCTTAGCAGGAAAAATTTAGTTAAATTTCTGTGCAGAAGATAAATTAAAAATTGGTCATCCATGACATCTTAAATGTGGGGAACTTACCCTACAAAATCTGAAGAAAGAATTTACAAGTCTATGACATTATGTACAATGAAACCCTATTGTTGAAGCCTAAGCCGATTGAAGAAGACCAAAAAAATGATACTCAGGGGCCCAGTACACAAATCCAACAACAGGCCCTGCTTTTATGTACTGCAAAATCAACAAAAGGCATGTTGCAATCAGAATCATTTGCACAATAATAATAAAAGACGATTTCAAGCCGGAATTACAATAACAAGGATAAAACAATTAGGCAAGATTGAACAATACAAACCTTTCCATCTAGAATCACAAGTTCACCTTCAACCCATCGAGGATTCCGAAAACCTGGCTCAGCAAGCCTCCCTTGACCTTTATAGCGAGCAATCTGAAATGTCAATAACATCAGAATATACTAGAGAACAACAATAATCTCCTTTTCTTTATTAACATCAATTTAATGAAAATGGGGGGAAAAGAATGGAGAAAGCAATGAGAAGAACTAATAGGGACCCCAAAGAAAAATATTTCCTACCACTCCAAACTCTTCAGGAATTATCCCTTTATGAGGGAGCTGATACCTCTTTCCAACTTTTGCCCGAAATGCCACCTAAGGAGATCACGGAACATGAAAATGAGATGTACAATACAGACTCATAATGAGAAAGTTGGCTCCAAAAAGTAAAATGCAAATTCGTAATAGTAAAGGATGGAGACAAATATATTTAAAATTTTTAATAAAGTCTATCAAATAAAATTACATTACCAGGCCAGCTGGTACATAAGGATCCCCAGTTAGTTTCAATGCTTCTACATACTCATAAAACTCAAGATCCGAAGGCTCCTTAGTCCGATCATCCTCTTGCCAATAGCCAAATCTACGTCTTAGTTGAATGACTTCAGCGGAGTAAAGCCCATGTGCACCAATGTATAGACCTGATGAAAATGAAAATATTTGCGACTCAGTATACACCACAGATTAAAAACTAATGTCCTACAGTGAGCAGACAATGTTGAGCACCTCAATATACTCAAATTGACAAATGCTCTAGAAAATCACCATTTAAAGGATCTGGAGAAGCTGGTATTTCAATGCGATTGAAAATTGTTGACCCAGATAATGGTTGATGGTTCTGAGCTTGGCTAAGAGTGAGATTTATTAATTCTCCCACATCTTTCAGCACCTAAAAGATTGAAGCAAAGCATTAAAGTCTAAGCAACTTATGGCTAGATCAAAAAAAGAAACCAAATTCTGCAAAAATTACAATTTGCAGATTTCTATTTGTCTCAGTATAAGATCATATGAAATGAAAACTTGGACACACCTTTGAGGGTAACTTTCCCCTACCAATGAACTTAGCAAGATCAAACACATAACATGATCAACACTGCGTCGACCTTGAATCTTAGTTGATTTTTCTAATGAAGGTTTCCCTTTGCCATTAACATCCTTCTGATCGACTTCTTTTTCTACAGTAAAGGAAAATGAACCGCATCCAGTTGTCTCCAGATTGGCAGGAACTCGAAGCAAATCTCTAGTAGACAAATTGCTGGAAAGTTTCTGAACAAGACCACCAATGACAACTTTGACTGCAATGTCATTCTGTTCTTCACGTCCAAAAGTTTCCAGACTGGCATTTATTTTAATCTCATCATCTCCCTCTTGATCAGTTTCAGACTTAATGTCTTCCAGTTCCAAAGTTTCTATTTCATTGTCCTTCTCTTCATCTTCATCTGCATCTGCATCTTCATCTTCATCTGCGTCTGCATCTTCATCTTCATCTTCATCTTCATCCTCTTCTTCCTCCTCAATTATCTGCTCAATCACCTTAGATATTAGATCCTTGTCTACCTTCTCTGGAGTTGTCACCTTTAGCAACTTCACCTTTGCACCAGGAATCATATCTTTCAAGACATTCTGAAATCCAGGCATTCCCTCAGTGGGATCAGAGTCATCATTCCTATCATCACTTTCAGGATCTTCAGTACTCACAACAAATAGCTCACTTCTGTCTTCAGGTGATTCCACTGAACTCAATCTCGCAGCAGCATCCAATGCTTTAGAGGAGGTTGTTGGGGATCTATGGAAGGCCCCGCTTCGCTTTAAGTACACAGCCTGAAAATTATAAGAAAGCCATAAGATCAAAGGTTACCATGTTCTAATTTAGAATCATAAAGGGCAAAACAAGAAGGAATATACTAGAAGATTAAGATAATAATGCTAGCTTAGAGTTACACACAGTATCAGTGTAAGTAAGTTGGCAATTACACAAGTAAACATGGTCCCTTTAAGAAAGCATGAACATAATGACTTCCTATTTCTAGCACATAAATGAATACATGGACTGTGGTTCGATGTCATAAGTAACACAAAATATGTCTAAATAAATCTAAATAAGAATTTGATTTTTGCATAAACTATCATGTTGAATCACAGAATTTAAAGAAAACCAAATTGCATGAAATATAGTACAATGTAATATTACAAATCTGAACTAAAAAAGAAAAGAAAATTCAAAAGTTATTATGCATAAACACAGAATTTCAAGAAAACCAGTTGAAAGGATTGCCTGACTGCAGAAGCAAGAGGTAGAATTAGGTTTGTTCCAAAAATCAAACCAAAGCAAACCAGGTATAGACTATAGAGGTTAAAATGAAACCAAACCACATTTGGTTCAGTTTCTTTGCTTTTCTACTATTGGACTGTAGCATTTGATTTTGTTTTTTATTTTAACATACTATTGCTCTTGGACAATTTTAAGAGTTTGAGACTGGGTTATGCATTATTGTTATTATAACTGTTGTTTTACCTTAACCATTGCTATTGGACAAATACCTTTTGAATGTAGTAAATTACACATAGACAAGGTCCTAGCAAGACTTGAAACAGCAACAAACTGTGGTTTAAAACCAAACTGAGAACAGTGGTTTGGTTCAGGCAGTTCCTTAATGGCTCATGGCTTGGTTAGGTTTCTGAAGTTTGTGAACGGTGAAGTATGGTTTGGTTCAAGGTTGAGCCTCAAACAAATCAATCTGGACCATGAAATCCCTAGGCCCTAGCTAGAAGTATAAGTTCCTCTATTCTGCATGAAGTTAATAAGTGTATCTACAATATATACATCAGTTTTTGGAAAGGAGTTGACCCAAACTTCCTATTATAAATTTCTGATACGCCTATTTTAATTCATATCAAATCTGGACCACAGTTAAACATTCAACAGAACTAAGTTTTAGCAGATGGTATGATTGTAGAAACCGAAGAATTAAAATGTCCTTTG
The DNA here is from genome assembly GCA_019955255.1 of Castanospermum australe. Lineage (NCBI taxonomy): Eukaryota > Viridiplantae > Streptophyta > Magnoliopsida > Fabales > Fabaceae > Castanospermum > Castanospermum australe. The sequence goes on from NSJW01000067.1 coordinate 247,888, forward strand.
TAATTAGGGGAATGCAGTATGAATCTGGAAGAATCAAATTGAGGCCCAGAACTGAAACCAGAAATTTCACAATAGTAGTATGACAACATTTCTTATGCAGAATGACAACTATTTTCTTATTATTTAAGATTATAAGATATTTTTAGTGACTCAAGAATCATTGTTCTATGTATTTAATAGTCTAGAAAACTCTAATCTCGTAATTAGGGGGTATAAGTAATTAAAGATAGTCTAAAAAGTCAGTCAAAATTCATTAATTAACCACTTAAAGAGTCAGCACTAGAACATTACAGTGGTCTATAAATAGCACTTTTCATGTACTTGTAATCATACCAGTGAAGTATTATGAGTTAAACTTTATCCATTTCATATTGCAGGGCACTTCCATCATTTCTAGGATTAGATTTCTGGAGTCTTTTCAGATTTCTATCCAAGGAGGTGGACTCTCCCATTTCCAATCCCATCCTACCCATTGTCCTTTACCATTAACACTGCATTTCAATTAAAAAAAAGAGAAAACCGTGGGGCTACATCAATTCCCCACAATAAACTTAATTTATAACTTCTGAGAGATCACATTTTTTCATTGAAGCTTAAGACAACAAGAACCTCTATATGAACATTATGAAGTAACAATACCCGAGAGGGCCTAGGATTATATTTGTTCCTACTAGAAAACCAAACCAAAAGAGATCCATTTCCATCAATACTCTAAATCTGGCTCTGCTTCAATAATCCAAATTTGTTGGTATTCTAGACTGTTTATAATTTGTAGAACAGCACATCTTTCTGCAAAATATAGATCTCATGATAACAATTCAGATATATGTGTATGAAGAAAACAAAATTTTGAAACTTAATTTGGATCACTAACAACAAGCATCATGCTTCATTCTTGCATATAATCCCTGGTTCCTATGCCAATAATGCATATGATGAAACTTGGATTTCTTCAACAGAATAATTAGAAGAAACTTGTTTAGCAGTCAATACAGAAGATTATACTAAGCATACTCATATTTATGTTCAGCTAGCAAAATTTTGAATGGGTAAAGAGACTCCATCTTGAGCGCAATTAGTTTTGTTTATGCAATCATGTAATTGACCTCAAATTTTAGAGATGAATGCTTGCTGTTTATGTTGTAACAATCCCAGCAGAAAATAATTGAAAATTAAGGTGGTCAGTCAAGAAGAGATACCTGTGACTTAAATTCACCTTCCTTATTCGTTGTAAGAAAAATTTCAAATAGAGGAACACCAGCAGCAGATGTAGCAAGTTGCCTGGAAAATTATGGTGAAACGGTCAACAACAGAAGCCGCATAAGGTAGCAGGACCACCTAAAATATCTCAAGTTATGTACGGAAATTCCTTGAAATACATTAAAAGGTGAAAGTTGTATCCAAGAGAAGCACATAAATGAGAGAATTACAAGACAGGAATTTTTGGTAAGATAATTCCTATTTTAGGAATAATTAATCACTCAAAAAGTTAATTATTGTTGAAATGATAGGGTTTAGGTAGGGAGAAAGAAGAAAGGAGAATAGAGAACAATCTGATAAATATATTAGATGTGTTGATATGATACAAAAGACAAAGCATTAACCTCTATTTATATTCTAGTAACCCTAATCAAATAAGGAAATAAATTAGGAAATATAATAAAATTATGATATGACTCCTAAATTCCTTTATCAATTAGAGCACTAATTGATTCCACAATATATTCTAAAGATCTTCTAAAGATATTTCTAAATATATTTCTAACACTTCCCCTCAAGCTAAAGCTTTCTAAGCTTTAAGCTTGTTACAAATAAATACTTTAATTAAATAACATAAATATAAAATAGACTCCATGGCTAAAACACAACTCAGGATGCTGGAGACACCGGAGAGATGAACATTACTGGAAAGAAATCACCATCGGAATGATCGTCAATAGGAAGATAACATCACAAACACTAGTATTGAAAAGTCATCACTGATATGACTCATCAGTGGGAAAGAAATCATCATCGGAATGATCGTCGATGGGAGAAGAATAATATGACAAACACTAGTATTGAAGATATGTCACCACTGGTATGATTCATCAGTGGGAAAGAAATCACCATCGGAATGATCGTCGATGGGAAAATAACATCATGAACACTAGTATTGAACAGACACAACTGATATGACTCATCAGTGGGAAAGAAATTATGATATGACTTAACTAAGTGGTTAATTGTTTAACTAGAAATATATACACATAAGATATATTCCATACAAGGAAAACACATGGCAATCAGGGCATAAAACCTCTGGTCTATGAGATTCATAAAATTCAGCACTGAGATACCCTAGAATTACAATTATTTCTCTATTGTTTAGGAAATTCTCGTTTACTTGTTAATTACTTCATTCAATCATAGATAAGTTTCTCATCTTGGCTCAGGTTGTCAACAATATGACCAGGCACTTAAAGGTGCTTAAGGAAGCATGAGGATAAACCCCTGCCTGATCAAATTGGTCAAAGGTTATAGCTTTCAAAAACTACAGATCCTCATAGTAATTTGAATTAATGACCAGTAAAATTTTTAGAAGTCAAGGTTGGCAAAGAAGGACAAACTAGACTATAAATTTTCCCTCACAACTAAACAGACACAAATTCAAAAAGGGGGGGTTAAAGTTGAAGCAACTTAACCCTGTCCCAATTATATCATACACAAATATGATCTATGATAGACTAATCATCATATTACTCCCTATTCCCTAACAATGCCTTCAACTGTTTATATGCACATGCTAATTCTGTACATCAAGACCTTAATCTCACTAGGAAGCTGAGTGAAAAAAAAAGGTCGGTGGCACTAATTTAACTAGTTATGCTCCCTGTATCAGTATTTATACATCGGAAAAAGAATTACAAGTGTATAATCACAAAAAGCCAGCCCATTATCTTAACAACCTGTATGCTGCATAGTGAAGCAGCAATCACTTACTGAAACTGTATCAACAAAAATGCTACAATAAGGTTTCTTGGGGGCATGATAACCCAAGACTAACAGAAAGGAAAAGCACAAATCTGGTTAATTATTCCTAAATCCCCCCTCGTGCAAAAAAAAAAAAAAAAGGTCCCACAAATTCCTAGCTGTTAGTTTCAGGTTGGGTATAGTTTGAAATAATAGACAAAGATAATCATTAAAAAAAACTTAACTACTAATCACCACATATATAAGGTAGTAGAACTCTATCCTAAATATTTTTCACATGTTCACACAATTCATTCCTCAATAGTACAGTGATAAAGTGGTAGCATCTCCGTTCCAAAATTAGCTTTTCCTTTCATGGAAGAAGCAAATTTCCTAACAAACTTTCTATCATCAAGAAATAGAAATACCTTGGACTATAACTCCTTGCTACATATCTTCCATGCTCTGGAGTTATGCAAATAATTATACCATGTGGATCATTAACATCTTTTGAAATTCCAGCCCACCAACCCACCTGCACGAGCCAACACATACATAACTTTAAAGTTTAAAGTATATTATTATTGGTAAGCTCCAGAGATATTACAACATTATGGCCATATTTGGGAGTTTTGAAGGGGCTATAGTGGAGTGGTTCATGATGGTTTGGAATGGGGGAAAATTACCACTTTTACTCTATATTTTGCGAGTTTAATGAGGGAATGGAAAGGAGTGGGATGTTCCATTTCAAACCTCCCAAATCAGGGGTAACAAAAACAGGGGGTTTGGGGAGTATGTCATGGTTTGGGTTCCCATCCTTTCCCATTCCAGTCTGTTGCATTGAAAAATCCAAACAATGGGATTGGTACCTTTTTCATCTCCACTCTATCAATTCACACATAAACTAACGGTCAAAATCAGATGTCCAAAAAAAATGTGCAATTTATTGGCAGAGTATGCCAAAATAAAATGCCATACCAAGACATTATTCCATTTTAAAAAAATGAAGCATACAAATCCACCAATTTATGTGTAACTGAATTAACACCATAACAATTTTAGAACCAATGATGTAATAGAAGAAATGCATCCTAAAATCTAAAGACACAATCATAAGCAAACCAAGTATGCTCATAAATGGACTTTAATTTGCTCTCTCCTAACATTGACTGGCATTGGATTCCACAGGCAAAGCTGATTACAAGCTCTAAGAATAAATTCAGTCTACAACAACTCATAAGTACAAGTAAAGTAGCCAGGAAAGTCTTGTCTTGATGGCACATACAAATTTTCAGCCTAAGTAACAGCAATTTGTACAGCTACAAGTATTACTAGGGTCACTCTTTGACATTGCATCTCAAATTCCATTTCCACCAAAATAGAAAGATATTCATGAAACTTGTCATTAAACAAATTCTATGTGAACTCACAAGTCCAGCGCCAGCTTTATCTCTTAAAAAAGCTGCATCACTGTACCGCTCTTCCTCTATGGCTCTCTGAAAGATTAGGGGAAAAAATATTTAAAATTGCACATGGGATTACAGAAAGAAAAGCACAAAAATTGAAGACCAGTAGAAAAATGCTATAGTTTGTTTGACAAGCATCGCATCATGGGAGTCAAAATTCCTACATTGAGATGAGATATCACTCTTCCAACACTGTCATTGGTTGCTGCAGCTGCAATTGCCACCTTAAGCCTTGCAGCATCTTCATAATCCTCCAAATACACAGCATTAACTAACTGAGACTGTTGAGCACAAAATCATGTCAGCAATATCACTAAAACAAAAGGACAGCCAATGATTTGAATTACAAGTGAGGCACGGAAGCTCCCTTGGACCAAACAAATGAAGTATAACAGCATCAATAGCAGGTTTCTTCATGCAACACTAAGCACTTGCCATTACAAGTAGACAAAAACTCCTTCAGGTCTATATCATGTAGTAATACTTACCATGACAGATAAAGTGCATTAGTAGTCATGAACAAGCCAACAGTTTCAAGCATACATTCTTTGACTTAGAACAAAACTACATATGAATCAAATTGCTACCGAGACATCTTATATAAAACCTTTCATTTTTTATGGTACAATATATTAAGATCACACAATGAAATTTCAGAGAGAGGAAGTTATATAAATTATACAACCCACAGTAACAAGAAAAGTAAATAACAACCTAATTTAAAGACTTAGATACTTCATTCAAAAAAATAATGTTTAGTTGTTGGCCTGTGTTTAATTGGTCATTTAAAGGAAAACTACTGCCTAGTTTGATAATCAACAGTCTTCAGCAAATCAAAGTAAATTACTAACAAACATGAACATTCACGATATGCATCACTCCCACAAATCAAAGTTCATTTTTATCAATAACCCAGAATTTAAAAACAAGAAATGTGAGTGCACGCAGAGGACAAGCACATTAAAAAAAAAAAAAATCACACACGCACACAATATGCATAAATCAATACGTTCAAACAAAAGACACCAAGAGATATCAGAAACAACAAAGAAACGTCTCCGACGTACCTTGAGAATCGAAACGAGACGCTCCTGCTCATCGACCCCCTCGAAATGCTTGCGCCAACGATCCCAATCCCATTCTTCATCTTCCGGTTCACCATTCTCCGCCTTCGCACCATCCCGTTCGGCCACACCGACACTGCCCCTCTCGCCCCGCGACTCATTCCTCAGCGAATTCATGTACGTATCGAAGCGCTTGATGGCGTTCCTGACGACGTCGTGAAGCATCGAATCCCATCTCGGGCTGTCGGAGTCGTCGGAGGGGGAATCAGAGGCGGGGTTGAGGCAGCGGCAGAGGGTGGTGGCATCAGCGGAGAGGGAGTGGGAATGCGAAGGGAATGGAAGTGAGGGTGGTGGAGGGTAAGAAGGTCTTCTTAGAGGAAAAGGGGTGCAGAATTTTGGGTTTGGGAAGTTGAGCTTGGGAGGTGTGGGAGCAGATATGAAAGCCATGAATTAGAGAGAGAGAGAATGAGAAGTGTTACTTTGAGAAGGAGGTTAATTAGATTAGTGGGTTGAATATTTGTGGGAGTTGTGGTTGTGATGAGAAACTAGGAAAGAGAGGCACCACTTGGAATATGTGCTAATAAAACAAAATTTATAAATGGGAAACATGAGGCTGTGAAGCTCAACTGTAAAAAATTGGGAGGGCACATGGCTGGAAAGAATTGAGCAGGAAGGGATAAGGATGAACTTCAGTTATATCTTTGGATCACTTATAAGTTGGATGATTTTTCATGGCGGGTGAGGGGTTGGGCTTGGTGTGTAAGGTGGTAACCTTTTGGTTAATCGAGGTCATTTTCAGTCAGTGAAAACTGGAAAGGGATGCCACCTTCAGCATGGTTCATCCAAACCGTGAGAAATTCTTGCTCGTTACTCAATGGCGAGAAATTATTCTTCATTCAATTGAATTTTTAATATATCAATATTAAATAATTAAAAAAATATAATCACCAAAAAAAAAATATATACTCTAAGATAAAAAAAAATTAATGCCACATTAATAAATATATTTTTTAATTATTTAATATTAAAATGTTAAGATATAATTTGATGATAATGGAATTCTAATAGTTCCACAAACCTTAGGGCCTTTTCTCTCCCCTATTTTTGAAAAGTTAGTCCAGGAATATCCCATTTTTTACACAAAATATATCTAGGAATTTGATGCATGCTGGCGAGTCTTCGTGTTATGCGTCCATCTCTTACGTTTCTGTCTTCAATTGTAGATGCTAAACAGATGTGGTGCTGATCTTAGCAACAGTGCAAATAAAAACGAAGAATCAAAGATGTGGCTCCATTTGTCCTGCGTGATTGTCATAGGTTCGAAGTTCCTTTATACCCTTCTTCTTCAATGGCTTCTTATGCAGCTTAATTAACAAGTAGACATTTAAGATCTTGTTAATACAAGACAAGGAGCACGATTACATCGAGGTCCCACAAAGCATTGAAAAACCCTGTACGCAGCTAACTCGTTAGAAGGAAATCATTTCGGATTTTATTAGACAATGAAATGCTTGAAAGAAGCTGATTTTCTTTTACAGCCGATATTAATACCTCAATGGGTACTATAGAAATTAGAAACTAAGTGCATATTTGACAATAGTTTATTTTTAAAAAAATTATTATTTTTTTTAAAAGTTATTTCAGTAAAATTTTAATTATAAAATATTTTAAATACAAAATAAGTTAATCTAAACACATACTAAATGTTATTATTTAAAGTTATTTCTGTCCCAATGTGATCAAATGAAGCAACACTAATCATTTGCTATTGCATATACTAGCCTGAAATGCAGTGACACTCGTAAGAAATATCCTATTATGCAGATGCTCTACATACACAATTTGGCTGTGGCTTCAAAATTGTCAGCACAGTTTAGGCAGGATTATTTAGTATGCCAATTCTCTCATTGTTTAGTCATATATGAACTAATTTCATGCTAAATATCTACCAATCTATAGGCATTAGCATCATTTATTTTTGTTATAACCTATCACAACTCAACTTTAAGTCGTGACCGACACATAGGCTAAGCTAATCATTTAACTAGCTTGGCAAGCCTAACATAAAGAAACCTAACCAATAACTATAAATGCCATAAATGAGCTACTGAAAATTCGATAAAATTTATCCTAAAAATAAACTAATCTAAAATTTAATATAACCTGCAAAATACTTTAATAACTCTAATATATCACCAAGCAGATTAATAATTATTTAGACATATATCCAGTCTCAACTGATTATCAAACAAGCTATAGAAAGATTACATCACTATGAACAAGATCAAAGATAACGCAACTCTATCCCTACAGCTGCAAAATACTGGAGTCAAACATATAAGCTACCTACACGAAGGAGGCCTACCACAAGAAAATCCTGTCTGGGAGGAAGATTTCAAATCCCAAGAATCAGCTACTTGACCACCTGCTGCTCTGAATGAAAAAAAATAATAAGAGGGGTGAGTCACACAGACTCAATGAGGATATAATAAACACAGTAGATATATAAAGGGAAAACAGATACAATAACACATTCTCAAACTTCAAAGTAATTAAAGAAAAATATTGCTTTAATAAGATAAAGCTCATAATAGTAATATAATACTCCTTTCTTTTGCCAAACTATACGTACTCATAAAATTTCTCAACAAAATTAACCATGTGGGTTTATGAAAGAACTATAATACAAATTGGGGAGTCATCTCAACCCAATAAGCCAAATTTTATAGTATCATAAGTCAGGGGCCTTGCCTCACCCAGCATAAATCTCATGACTAAGGTCCGCTTACCCTACAACCATGTCAAAAGGCAAAGGGTCTGCTCACCCAATAGCCAAACAAATATTATCTTAAGCCAAAAGTCTCGCCTCACTCGACACAAATCTCATGGCTAAAGTCCGTTCATCCTACAACCATGAAAAAAGAGTTCTCTCACCAAATAGTCAAATAGTCTCTAAATTTACTATGTGCACATAGGCCGTTATACCTCTTTGCTAACGGTAAACGGTGTTCTGACATGGAACCCACAATGGACATAAAAAAAAAACCATTTTTGATGGAACAAAATCAAATATCATCATTTCTCAATTCTCTTAATCATATCAAATCACTTTTATAAATTTAGAATTCAAAATTTTCCTGTTTAACTTTTAATCGATAATAACTTCAAATAACTAGTAAGCTCAATATACCCTTGGCTCAAGAGAATAATAATGCTATTGTAACATTAGCAATTTAACATATAAAATCATAACTACCAACATAAAATTCACCTTCAAATGCTTTCATACTTTCACTAAGATTCTCAATAACATTTTAAAAAAAGCAATCTTGTTTCCCCAAAAGTAAAATTTGACAATTTCAAAATAAATCATCAAGTAACAAATACTTTCATCACAATCATTTTCAATATCAAATAGACGTAAAAACTTAACTTAATATAATATTGGAAGGAGATAAATTATGGCAATATATATATAAAAATATTACAAATACATTGCAGTGTAAATTATCCACTCACAGAGTAGGAGTTTAGCTAAATTTTATCCAAAGTGATGCCAACAGCTCAATCTGAAGTAAGTAAAGTGGTCCTTGAAGTATCTAGCACTAATAAAATATTTCAATAAATTATCATAAACTCAAATGGTAACTGCCACATATTCAAAACCACCACCAAAAAACTTTCTATACCATCTACTTAAAGCCATAACCTCAAAACTTAAAGTCACTAACTATAATATCAAATTTCAAGTTACAGAGGCTTTAAAATTTTTTTTATATAAGAATAGACAATGAAAATGAAAATAGATAAAATTTTCAAATTATAAGACTTAAGTTTTCCTCAATCCACGAGAAATTTTAAGATAAACTAAGATTTGATTTATTCACAAAACTTAAAAAAGTCCCAAGCTCTTAAACGTTTAGATTACCCCTAAAGCCCTAAAATATATCATCTCCACCGTAGTTAAACAGTAAGCATGGGATGATTTTAGGTAGGTTGAAACTAAAATAAGCAAGAATTAAGATGCAAGAACTTATCTCACGCTCAAAATATAAGTGAGTGATAGCAAAAATGGAAGAAAAGGAGAATAGTTAGGTTGGTCGGAGGGAGAACAACTGCCGCACAAGGGAAATGTTTCCCTCTTCGTGTCTAGTCTGCCATGAAGTTGGTTTCAATTGTTTTTATTTTGATTTTTTCTTTTTTTTTAACCAAATGAGGTGGGGCCCACTCAAACCTAACATAATATTTGAAAAAAAAAAAAAAGAGCACGGCGTTTCATAACCCATCATGAAAGTACCAGATTCAATTAACACCCAGAAAACAATGAAGAAATGGTTGAAAAGAGTTTAGCATGTCCGCAAAAAATATAAAGCAGTTGTCCTATTGCAAAGTTAAGACATGCTGGAAGTCTTAACAGCTTCTCACCGTAATATTTCCAAAAACTAAAGTTAAGCATTTTCAGTAATATTTAATTTATATTATAAAAAATCAATTCAAGCAATTAAAATTTGATCTCTTTATGAATTCACCTCTATATATTATATAGTCCTATAAATAAATTTATTCAACATATATTTTGTACAACAAAAAAGAAATTAATTCATTCAGTAACCAAGTGACAACTAGAGAGAACAATTTCAGGTGTAACCAAGATTCAAGCAACGAGCTGCCTCAGTGTCATAACGGTCTCACCGTCAAGTGGCAGTGACACGCACTGCTGCACCGCCACGTGTCGTTTCCCCCCATTCAGAATCCGTTGCCTTGCCTTGAATGGTGGGTGAAGAATCCCGCTTTGGAGAAGAAGAACCAAACAGAGAGTCAGAGTTGGAATGGAAGAGGAGCGAATAAGAATGGAGTCAGAGAACGTGCCCACGCTTCCTTCGAGAGCCACCACCCCCAGACTCAGAACCAGACCTGACCCTTTCTTGTCACTGTGCAGGTGCTTCAGCTTCTTCACCTCTTTCGCTGCCATTCTTTGCATCGCCGTTAATGTCCTCTCTGCTATGCGTTCCTTCAAACACGGATCTCATGTATCATCTTTTACACTCTCTCTCTCTCTAAATCTTGCGTCTTTGCGCTAATGGGTATCCCCTTCATTCATGTTCATATAATGTTCACTGCTTGTTGCTGTGTTGTGGGAGTGGGATTCAGATTTTCGATGGCATATTTCGGTGTTACGCGGTTCTCATAGCTTGTTTTGTGGTCCTGGCCGAGACGGAATGGGGTTTTATCATCAAGTTATGGCAGGTTTGTTTTCTTGATTGACTGTGCCCCGATGTTGTTGTTTAATTTGAATGCATGATGAACAATTTAATTCGTTATGATCATTTTGAAATGGTTCTTGGATTGTTTTTGGGTTGCTCTTAGTTTTCTGTGGTTACTGCTAATATTGCTGTTCCCACAATCTAATTGAATCTTTCATGCAACCCTTTACAGGTTTTGGGGTATTGGGTAGGCAGGGGTATGCTGCAGATCTTGTATGTGTTTCGCTTTATGACGCTTACTCCACAGTACTTTTTGCTGAGCTGAGGTTATCTTGATTTTTTTCATAGTCGTTGACACCTTAAACAACTACGTTTTAAGTTATCAACTTCTAGAAGATTTTTTTGTTCATAATACATGTTCAGTTGATAAGTTCAAACTGGGATAATGTCAGTTCAATTACATTTTGTACTGTTAGCATTGGCCACTAATAAATGCTATTATTTATTTGGCTATATTAATTAAATTTTTAGTTGGTACTAGCATTTACTATTTAGAATGCCAGGAAATGTTGAGAGTAGGTAACTAACTTGGCAATTTAGCGTAGAATTGGAGGCTATATTTGTGTACATCATGATGCATAAATATTATAGTTTGGTTTCTGGATCATGGTTTTTTTCTGCAGTGTTGCAGTAATGACAAGGGCTTTCCCAGACTATAATGGGGAGAGAAAGGAGCTTGTTCTTCTTCAGAGCATAGCGTGCTATATGCTTCTTTTCTGTGGCATAGTTTCTGTTGTTTCGGTATGATTATTGAAGCGAGAAAACTATTTAGTCAATAGTTTCTATATGACTTTGCTTCTCTATGTCTGTTAGACTGCTTAAGTAAGTTCCTAAAAAGAGTATGCTTTATAGAAAATACAAAACGATTTGATGTGTGTATTTTTATATTCAAAGCTTTACTCAGTTTATAATTTACAATATTGTAAAAGGTATGACTTAAATCATTCCTTTTCTTTGCACTTCTTTTTGAAATACTTTTCATTCTCACATTTTTTTTTAAATACTTTTCATTCTAAAATATTTTAACTTGCATACTGGTGTGTTCTATTTCCCAGCAGACTTGGTCTTTTATTCAGTTCCCACTGCCTATGTTTGATATACCTTTGGATAGAGTTCAAATTATTTTCTTTTAGATTACTCACTTTTTTGTTTTCCTATGACCTTCCTCAGATAATATTCTAATAATTTCTTCTCTACTTGGGGATGAAAAACAAAGTTGACATTCTTTCTGCTTTCCTTGTATCACCATTTGAAGGGAATCCTTTGCATTGGTTTTCTAAAACGTTCTCGCCAGAAGCAGGAGATCACAAGAGAGCAAGCAGCCAAGGATCTTGAGGTAATATGCTATATTGAGATGTTATGATTTATTCTTTGATTGCATTACATATGCGTGCCTGTAATTCTTTATCTTTCCTTGGTTGCAAAACATAATTTGCACTAATTGCGAAATGACTTTGAATGGTATGTGGTATATATGTATACAATTTTCTCAAACATCTTTATCGTAACAGCACCCAAAACCTAAATGTAGTGTGGGACACTTAATTGCTGTAACATCTGCCTTGGCCATGTGTCTGCTAATTATTTTCATTGCAAGATCTGAATTTAAAATCCACCTGACCTCAACTGCATGACCAGACTGTAGCCTAGGATTCCTAGCCCCAAATTGTATGGTTTCAAATCAAGAGTTAATCTTTCTTAGCTAAAGAAAAAAGAAAAGTCCAGCATTTTGAGTGGGTTGATCCTGATATACATGGTTTACGTGATGGGGAAAACATGGTGCTATTGCGCTAGCTAGAGAGATCTAAGATTTTCTTCTGCTACATAGTCCTGGAAATTGAAGATGGATGCATATGATAACAATTTGAATTGAATCTTGGCAGTGTAAAATACTGGAAGGCTGTGAATTGTTGGCCATATGATTACTGCTGCATTTGAAAAGATTGTGTACAGTACTATACTTGCTAGCTATAAACTTAGAATATGGGAGGCTTGCATATTTGACTGTTAGATCATTGTAGTCAGATTGCAATAGTACTATCCTTGTTTGTGTATTGTTGTTTTTCATCGTCATTGGTGGAGATTGGGCACAAAAATCGATAGCATGGACTTGGTTTTCGCTCTTAATAACTGGCAGGACTCAGACTGTTTATCTATCACAGTAACTTTTTACATCCATTTAATCAAAATTAACTTTTACTAGAAAAGTTTTGCTGAAATTTACTTGCTTTCATGGACACTTGACAGGAGTTGGAACGGCGCAGAGAGGAACTTGAACAACTGCTCATGACAGAATAGTTTGAAGCTTTTGAAATTAGACATGCTGAAATTGTCTCTTGTTTATGGTAGTGTTGTGAATTGTTGCCTAGTGCTGGCTTGCAGGATTGTTTGCTCACTATATGTAACAATTGAATTACAAGCTTTAAGGGGGGCAATTGGCATACTCTCTGTAAATATGTAAAAGTATTGTTCAAAACTGTGTTTGAACTTTCGAATTTTGAATCCAATTATAACTAATGTTAGATTTTTTTTATGCTTATGAGCTATAACCTTGCTTGATATTGAGGCAATCCCTCCCCACAAGGTATTCCTCATCGGAATTTGAATTCTTGACTTCAGTTTATTTATTACTTAAGTACATCCTTGTGGATATGAATGATGTTACTGAAAGAGCTGTTTCTGTTGCAAAAAATTACAACTTTACGCTGTGCTTATTGGGTGTATTTCCTTTCCCTCATACAATATTAATCAACGAATGTTAAAAAATCTAATGTTTATAGCAAAATATGAATGCCTGATGCTTTACATTTTCTGTATTAGTTTACACTTCTAAATCAAGCCGTGGAAGTCCCCCTCCCTTGGACCATCCTTTAAGGGTGGAAAAATGGTGGTGATAATGGAGCCATTCTTGCCGGAGATTTTTAAGTGTAATAGGTGTGTGTTTGATAAGTAAGTAAAATTGAGAGTAAACTTTTTATAAATGAGTTTTGTATATAATTTTTATCTTTAAAAATTTTGCCCTCATTTTTACTCTATACCTAAGTGATTCTATGAGTGCAATAAGACATTCTTTTTTTTTTTTATTCAAGTGTAAGATATTTTTTTTACATTATAGCATTGAACATGTGCTAGTTCAACTAAACATTAACTGTCTTTGATATTTTTTTTTATGAGATAAAAATAATTTCGTTTTAATCGTTACATTTTTCTATGGAAAAGAATTTGCCTTGACCAACTATTCTTGTCATTAAAATGAAATTTTTTATTAAAAAAATGTTTGGAGGGACATAGATGAATCATTTATGAAATGATTTAATTTTGATCTATTATCATTATAAAATTTTTTTACACTGTCATTTAATCACATATTGTCACATCTTTAACTTTTTAGGTAGTTACTATTTTAGTTAAAATATTTTAATAATTTGATAACACATGATTGGATGATAGTGTAAAATATTTTATACTGACAGTAAATTAAAATTAATTTTTTTTATGACATTTAAACTTTAAAGTACCAAATTGCAAATAGTTACCGCATATTTAGTTTAATATAATTTTTATAAAAAATAATTTCTTGATTAAAAATTCTTTTTGCAACATTTTAATCATAGATTTTTTTAAAATACAAATAAGTTAATTAAAACATATAGTTTTTTTTATAGAAACTAAATTAAAAAAATTAAAATGAATTTTAAGAAACTAAATTAAAACAATTAAAATGAATTCTTTTTGGTATTGCAACAAAAAAAAATTGAGTAGTTTATATTAGCAAAAAATTAAATACTAAGAACAATTGGAAAGTATTCATGGACTCTCTCCCTTTTTTTTCTTTATTCTTTTTCTTTAATTTGTCTTTTGCCCTCGAGAAAGAAGGGAAAACCAAATTTAAATATTCATAACAAGAGTACCTTGCCGCTCGCGCTCTCAGATCCATCATTGAATGTTTCTTTGAACTTAAATATATCCTCCTCCTTCTACTTCCAGTTTCTGTGTAGTTGTCGAGAAAGTGAGTCACATTGTCAAGAATTCGGATCCACCGATTGCCAGTTACTCAGAGGTAAGGTCCTAATCCATACTCGCTTATCTCTACCGCTATGATTTTAATTTCAAAGCGAATCTTTCAGATATAAATCTGCTGCATCATTATCGTGCAATTCTGTATCTGGTACTGACATTTCCATGAATATCACCAAGGCATGGCTCTTTTACTTTTCTCTCGACTTTTCCTGTTTGCCTGATTTAAGATTGCGAGTATGTTAGGTGTGCACATCTGGGTCTGAGTGGAAGATTGCATTTTGATGATATTTTGAGCATTGAATTGTCATAATTTTCGTCAACATGAATTTGGGCATTTAAGTATCTCGAGATTATGATTTATGATGATTGAGCAAATGCAAATCCATCTTAGCAGTAATTTCCATCAATACCCGGCCGTCATGTGTCATTTCTCAGAGCGATTGCTATCGGTCAATGGTCTGTTAATTTCTCCTAGTTAGAAAGAAAGAGTTTTCCTAGCTGCATAGACCTATAGGTAACGCTTATTTGATGAGATTATAGCCTGTTCTGTCATTTGAAGAAATTTCCGGTGTGTTACCATGGGCAGAGTACTTGGTTTGATGTTACCAGTCCTTTTGATTTGTATGTGTGTCTATTATATGGGGTAAATGTTTGAAATTGGCTATGGTCATATACAAATAATCGCCACTTTCCATGGAATTGTCCTTCTCCTTCTTCGGTGGGTGTGGGACTGTTCTAGCATGCTCCAGTTGCATATAGGTGATGTAGATAAAGTCTATTCTATCAATTTTTTGTGCTATTCCTCAGTTAGACGTTAATGTATCAGGGAGGAAATCTGTATTCAAGCGAGGGAGATGGATAAAGTCTACAGGGACTTAGATGAAGTCAACGCAGAGGTGGAGAAGCTTAAGGCAGAATGCCGAGTTAAAACAGAACTTGTCGAGAGCTTGAAGAAAGCTAGCAGTGAAGAATTTCTTAAATTTCAAGAAACTAGGCAGCAGACCGAGAAACAGGCCAATGAACTCGATTTTATGTCTGAGGAAATATATGAACTGAAGAAAATTAATGAAGAACTCAAGTCTAGTGTGCAGGAAAAAGAAATGCATATTGCACAGTTGAGTTCAGAGAATCAAAAGATCCAAGCAAATAGTGCTGAGAGATTACTAAAATTGGAAGAAAATAACAGAGAGCTGGTATTGGCTTTAGATGAACTGACAGCTAGAAAGAACTATTTGGAGCAGAATGCTTGTGCCAGTAATAAGGAAATTTCAGGCCTCAGGACACTCCTATCGGTTACAGAGAAGAAGTATTTGGAAGCAGAGGAGAAAGCCCAGCAAGCTACAACGCTGAGACGGAGAGATAATGTGATACTGCAGTTGGAGGAAGAAAATAGAAGTATGCAAGATAAAATTAAATGGAGAAATGAGCAGTTTAAACATCTTGAAGAAGCTCATGAAAAGCTTCAAGGCCAGTTCCAATTGAGCAAGGAGGAGTGGGAGAAGGAGAGATCTGCACTGCTTGAAGAAATATCTTCCTTGCAGATTAGTTTGGATTCTCAAACGAGAATTATGGAGGGGCTTCAATCCCGTTTAGCGATGTGCAACCATGCATTAGCTCACGAAGAAAGCAAGAGGAAACTCCTGGAGGCTGAAATATCTGAATTTAAGTCACGCTTCGAGGATGTTTTTACCCAATGTGAAGAAAAAAGTTCAGAGATAGAACAATTGACCATTCAGAGGAATGAAGAGATAGCAACGCTAAGAAATTCACTAGGAGAGAAAGAGACTCTGGTGAGAGAATTGGAACATAAAATTGTTCACCTTGAACAAGATAATCAGGAATTGGGAGATTCGCTTAAAGAACTTAGGGAAGCTCAAATCCATAACGCTGGGGCAAATTCTTTGATATCAAAGCTGCGCAACAAGCTTAGGCGGTTGGAAGAGGTACATAAAAGCTGTTCCTCAACTCTCAAGTCTAAAGAATCTCTATGGGATTATCAAGTGGAAAAGATGGAAGCAGAAATTAGTACTTATAAGTCTACATTGACAACTAAAGAACAAGAAATAAGGGAGCTTCAGATAGAACTGGAAAAATGTCATTACGCAATTGAAGAGAATCATATGGAACTCTTGATCTTTAAATCAGAACTTGCAGAGGCTTACTCCAAACTATTCAGTGCAGAAACTGATAAGGCAGTTCATATAGAAGAGAATAAAGATATGAATATGATTGTTCTTTCTACAGAGCAACTGGGAGTGAAAGACAATTCTCTGAAAACTATGGCTCGGCAACATTTTCTGTTGGAGGAAGAGCTTGAACGACAAAAGAAAATGCTTGAGGAATCATCTAAAGGTCAATTCATCTTGAAAGAACAGCTCTTGCAGATGGAAAACACCCTAAAATATGAGAGAAGTGTTGCATTTGAGGCTTTAGAAAAGCTGAAACTCGAAATGGCCAATAAAAATGATGAACTCTCTCGATTAGATTGTGAAGTACAGAATTGGAAGTCTACTTCTGAAACCCTCAAAGTTTCCTGTGAAGAAATTCAGGGAACTTCTAAAAAGATGGAGACTTCCCTTCTTTCACAAATTGAGAAGGAGGAAGCCCTTAAGCACGATAACGAAAACCTTATCTGCATTGTCAAGTATCAGGAGAGGAAAAGTGAAGATCTTCAAAAGCAGATAGCTTTCTTAGAAATGCACAAAGCAGAGAAAATGAAGGAAGCAGAAGCATGTAAGCAAGAGAAAGAGGGTCTTGTCCAAATTGCAGAGGAGAAGGATTGTTGCATTAAAGATCTTCAAAAAGATATAGCCATCGCTCGCTTGAAGCAAGAGTCCGTGAGAAAAGAAAAGAATTAGAAGATGCAATTCTTGCGCAACTGGATGCAGAAAAAGCCCTCGAGCAGGAGAAAGAGATGCTTTTGAAGATTAAAGACGAGAAAGATCAAACCATAAACCACTTTCAGGAGCTAGCTACGGAAATGGAGAAAGATTTGTTAGGTGCACTGTGTTTCTCTTTTTCAAAACAAGTCGAAAAGTGGGTTGAGGTTAGTGTGCTTAATGAGGCCTTAAAGGATGCAGAATATTTGACAAAGCTAGAAATTGAAGAGAAGAACATGAGAATAGTGAAATCCGAATTGGAAGCCAAGAATTTACTTGAGAATTTTTCATACATCGAAGTATCATTCTTCCATTCAAAACAAGAAGCAAAGCAGCTTCAAGCATCATTAGAAGCCATGAAATTGGAAACTGAAAAATTGACAGATAAACAGCAGACATTGGAAAGCATAATTAGAGAGCTCAATTTTGAGAAAAGAAATTTGCTTCAAGACATCATGAAATTATCGACAGAAAGGGAAGCTATGTTGGTACATATTGAAGACATCTGTCATGGAATTGGAGAGTTGTCTGGTGAGGATAGACAATTGATGGAGACTCTGGGGAATATATTGAATACTTGTGTAGACGAAAATGAAACAGCGACAAAATCAGTAGAGTGTCGAAAGCTACCTGATTCCACTGGAGATAGTGCAAATGGGTTTCTTTTTCCTCCCACCAAAAAAGCACTTGAAGAAAATTTTGATGAACGATCACCACTGAGAGAGGTTAATAGTTTGCAAATGTAGGCCAGAGAAGGAATTTGCGCTCTTGCTGAGGAAATGCCACAAGGTATACATGTTCAGAAATAAATACCTCTGCGCATTGGTATGTTTACTGACCTTAAATGCATTTGTAGGCAAACTGTCTCTCAGAACTTACTTTTGAGGAAGGATGTGTATCAAGACTAGTTGAAATGTATAAGATTATAGGTAGTTAAGAAGTTATGGTGTGTATGATGCTTATAATAATGTTTTTTTTCATTAAAACCCTTTTTCCCCATCATCTTGTCAAGAATAAAAGAAGAGCCGTGTGCTTTCCTTTCCTGTAATGACACTTTATAAGTAACTGTGGGCTAACCATATGTGGTAGGTGGATCCTAGGCCATAAATATAGCATTCAAAACAGGATTAACTGAATTTGGCATGTGATTGCTTCATGCGCCCATATAATTTCCGTAACTGATTAGTGTGTGAAGTTGTTATTTTGCTAATGAGCAGACACTTAGTAAGACGACTGCTAATGATTGATATTAACTAGTTTCATTCATATAATGTTGTTTCCCTTGATAAGTCATCTAATAATTTCCATAACTGATTAGTGTGTGAAGTTGTTATTTTGTTAATGAGCAGACACTTAGTAAGACGACTGCTAATGATTGATATTAACTAGTTTCATTCATATAATGTTGTTTCCCTTGATAAGTCATCTACTAAATTATCTGGAACATGCAGGTCTTGGTCGTTTCACAAGCAAGCTGAGGCATTGTATTAGAATCCTCCAGTGGACTCTAAACATCTGCACTAGCAATTATATATAGAAGGAGTGGAAGATAAAACAATGATATCCTCGTGTATTCTGATGTTTCAGTAATTACTACACGGTTCTTGCTTTCAGAGATGTTAGATTAATTGAGTGGTCAAATCTATTGAACGATGTTTATGAAAATCTATGATTCTTGAGCCGTGATCAAGTCTATTCAAAGATTAAATTTTTGGTGAATTTATGCAGAAGTTACACTAACTTTTTTTTTTTTTGGCACAACACAAATTTAATAACACCAAACAGCGGCTGTATATTTTGGTGGCTACAAATTTGTGAAAAAAGGAAGGGGAAGAAAAAAGAAAAGGGCTGGTTAGATTAGAGAAAGCAAAGTTCTGCATTGAGTGCATTCAGGAATATATTGTAACTGTACCATCCAAAATTCTGGGTAGAGTGAACTAATATATTCCGAAGATCAATGTAAAACTTTGATGCGAAGTGTAACAACCACGCAAGACAGATAACATGTTTCGTCGCAACGTTAAATGACTTCTAGAATTAGAAAATATGGAACAAGATGGAGGCTGTCGCTTCCAATTCAAAAGCTGCTTCTGTATTTAGTTTTCGAGACTATCATTCAAGTAGGACTTACATTTTAAGTGTTTAATTTTTCTATTACGAATTCTTAAAGCTTCTTTCGGTTTTTTTTTTTTTTTGGGGGGGGGGGGGAGGGGGGATTTAACTTGAGGAATTCCCGCAACATATTTAAATCAATTAAATAATTAGGTTCTGAATTAAATTCACACAATTTCAATTGAATATTCAAATTCATACATCAATGTTGAAAATGTAATTTAGGATTTTGAAACTCATTATACTAAAATCTCCATTTAACTTTCCTGTTAAAAAGTCTCCAAGTATTCTTTCTTTTTTCTTTAGGGAGTAATTGATACAACATACTTGAATTCATGAATTAATGGGGTTCTGAATAAAATCCACATAGATAAATTTCAATTGGATATTCAATTTCATGCATCATGGTTGGAAGTATATGCCTTCTGAGACTGAGAGTACTTTGTGAGCCATTTCTGCTTGTTCTTCTCTTTAGCATTCCAGTTCTGAGAAAATTTTGTAAGGCCTTCTGTTAATGCTCCAAGATTTACCCCGTTTCCAACCAAAATACTAGTCACTCCCATTTTTGAGACCTGTGATTGCCACTATGAAACGTGTAATTTATATATATGACACCCATTCTTCCACCCAAATAAGGCGCAAATAGAGTCATATGATCCAATTATACCACTCAGATGGAAATGTGAAAGCTAATGTTGACTAGAAAACTAAAGTAACTTAATAAAAAAAGAACAAAAATGAGACTATGTTTCATTACCGCTTGGATGTTCCTATTCTCATCATCAAAGAAGAGCATAGAGTTGAAGGGGACCCCTGTCCTTGAATGAATTCTCTGAAAATGATCTGTTTTGTGTGTCCAACTGGAAAATATTTCCTGAACAATCAGAAAGAAGAATTTGGTCAACAAATAAATCTGATTACAAACGTTTATGGATTCCATTTATGACCTTTTTGCATTTTAACAATCTCTATAACGTAGAGAGAGACAGAGACCCATAAACATTCTGCACTAGTCAGGTATCCTGCTTGACTCTAGCATATAATTGCTAACAAGCTGTCACACACAGATGGAGAAATCGATAAGAGAGAAAGGGAAGAAAATCAGAGAAGACTGGGTGGCTTTGAAAATGACATGATATCAAAGCTTTTATGACCATGTGATCAAGACTTCGATCCTTATTACCTCATTCTTGGTAATGAAATTAAGGCTAAAGTGCGCTTTTCATCCCTTAAATTTGGTGTTAGTTTCATTTTAGTCCAATAACTCTTTTTGGTTGCAAACCTTTCCTTTATCTTACAAAATTGCAAACCTTTCCTTTATCTTACAAAATATCACCAATTCCATCCTCACCCCTAACTTCGTCCCAATGGATGACAGAAATTGCCTAAGTGGCACCTACCTGTCATCCTTCCCAAGAGTAAAAACTTGCCAGAAGTGGGCCACAACAATGAATGGGGTCAGCCAAGTTGACCAAAATGGCTGTGGTTTAACCAATTTCAGCAGCTAGGCCTTCTTCGTTTGATCCAATTCATCCAAGCACATCACTTCAGACTCTGATGATTCTCAGTCAATGTCCAGGGAAATCAAAGATGGAGTTCCTTTAAACAGGAGCTAACAGGAGGGAACCAGAGAGAAGATTGTTACTGAGGTCAAAGACCTGGAGTTGGCTCACTAAGCTCATCTAGAAACTGGAATGGCTCCAATCTTATCTAGTATGGTTCCAATGAGAGTGTTGCCAGAAAGTTTGAGCGTCTGATGAGATTTCAGAGTTTCTAGTTTAATCAACTCAATTAGTCCACCTGGAATTTCCTCGGGAAAACAATTGTCACAAACATTGAGTTGCTGGAAGAAATATGTTTGTTTTGTTATGATTATTTCTGCAAATTGTGTATTTTGTGCCTGATTTTCAAGTCAATTTTACTATTCGGTGTGGTTGTTCCCCTTCTTGACCATGAGCTAAAAGGGTTTTTCATTCTGTTCTTTCCTCCCCAATTTTTTTTTTTTTTTTTAAAAACTTTGGCGATTCCATCCCCTCCCCCTTAGTTGCTGGCCATCTCAGTTCATCAGGCAAAATCAAGACGAATGCAATAATGGATGTGGGTTCTGATTACAGTTCTTCTTTCTTCTTCTTCTTCGTTCTTTTTTTTTTTTTTTGTTTTTTTGTTTTTTTGGTAAACAGCAGCTTCTCTTTGAGATCTGGGTTGCAAGGCTTTGGTTTCTGAGTACACTCCAAAGTAAATCTGCTTTCAAACTAAGCAATCAAAGTATTTCAGCTGCCAGTGTCTCTAGTCTCTAATGGATTTCTGAATAGCTAATTTCAACAAAAGTGCTAATGCCATCTATCTCCAATTAAGAAATCTTTTTTCCCAAATGCAACAAGAGGATGGAAGTGAAAAACAGAAATAGAGGACTAAAAAAGAAAATAAGAGTGTGATTGAGCAACATACACACCTGGGCGACAAACATAGACCTGATGCTCAATCTGTCAAGAAACGTCCTGGCTATATCAGCAGTTGGTGATCTAGAAGCAATGGCAACATCAATGCCCTTGTCTTTGAGTGCGTACAAGATGCCTTCGGCATGAGGATACAAAGAGGGCATTTCACGCTTGGAACGGCACTCGCTGAAAATTGATCAACATCTATATATAAGAGCGCCTTGAACGCTAAAATTAACAAACTTTTTTTTCTAAGGAGAAGCATGTTGAGTTATAATTAGGAGTATGGATGAGGGTTTTCCATTCAAAAAAGAAAGAAAAAGGAACGAGAAAGAGAAAAGGGGAAAAGCGAAGGTAAGGTACCAATAGAAAGGCCAGAGAGTGTAATCGAGATCGAAGACAACGAGCCTGGGTAGAACTTCAAACACTCCCATTATCTGCAGCGCCTCCGCCTTCACCTTCTCCATGTCTCCCATCTCTCTCTCTCTCTCTCTCTCTCTCTCTCTCTCTCTCTCTCTCTCTCTCCTAATGTCCAATATGGAATTGGACCATAGACGATGGTCGTGGAATGTTGTTCCTTTAAAAAAAATAAAAATCTAACATTTGTATTTTTATTATTATAACTAGATCTTAATTTGTATATTTTATTTTTATTTATATAATTATTTTGTAAAATACTTAATTATAATTTTATTAGAATTATAAATTAATTAATTAATTATAAATAATTTTATAAAACATTAAAATATGTTTAAAAGTAATCATAATAGTATAGTTAGTGTAAAAAAAATAATTTTTAATATTTAAAAGTAGATATAAATGTAAAATGTGATTATAAAATATAATTGTATCTATAATTTTATTTTTTATTTATATTTAATTATTTATTAATAATTCTTTAAAAAAATTAAAATATTAAATATTAAATAATAGTATAGATTTTATATAGCTTTAAATCATATAACTTAAAAATCAATATAAATTATTGAAAAAGTTAACAATTCATGTTCATGATTGACTCAACTAAATCTTCACAGCAAAATTAAAAAAGAAAGACTCAAATAAATCTAAATTTTAGTTTTGTAAGAAATTAGTTAGACCTTCAAAATTAATTTTGGTTGAACCAATTAGTAAAAACAAAAAACTCATAATCCATTCTCAAGAAAATTATTTCCGTTTTCTAAAATGAGAATTCATTTTTCATTTCACGTTTTGGTAGCACTACTGATGCCGGTTGGAAATTCCAAATTGGGATCCTCATCCTTGAGTTTGAATCTTTGAAGTAAATTAAAATGTCTCTCCCCGTCATATCATGTACTGAATTAAAAAAGCACATCGCAAGTAATTGAAAATAGTAATTAGCGTATTATAATTTTAAGAATATAAACTAAGTTTAAATCTTAAAATTATCATTTAAAAAAGATTTTTACTGTTGTGCTCTTAATTCAAAAGAATAAAAACTTTTTTTTCACTATTTTAACAAAGAGAAAACACACACAAAAAGAATGCTTGCAAATGTTTCTGTACATCATGGAGTGGTTTAGGCAAATAAATTTACCATTCAAAGGCTACATGTTGACATCACTGGAAGAAAAATATTAACGCAAATATTTACTTTATCGTTTTAGAGAGAAAAAAATTTATTTTATCTGTCATTTTAAAAAATTAATATAACGTTAATTCTCTTTTTCAATTTTATCTTTAATTTATACTATTATAAAAAAGAAATTCTCCTTTTTAATATCTAACTTTGAATTTTTTAAAATATTATTATTATTTAATTTTTATAAATAAAAATAAGAATACAAATTTCAACTAAAATTATAAAAAAGTTATTTTTAAAATTTAAATACATCTCCGAATTATATACAGTTATTTAAAGTTAATTTCATTTTCATTAAATAATTAATTTATAAATATATGATATTAATTTAAAAATTAATTATATTAGTTATCAAAATAATAAATATAAAAATTAAAATAGAAAACACAAATTGTTAGTCACTTAAATGCTTCTCAATCTGCTAGTATTAATAAAGTAAAATAAATTTCAATGTTTTGAAAATTAAACCGGACCGGCCAGTTCAACCGGTCGAACCGGCAACCGGTCCCTTTACCGGTTCGGCCGACCTCACCGAATCGGTAGGGTCAAAAACCGATGAACCGGTCAACCCGGTATCGATTCGTGCGGTTAACGGTTCGGACCTTTTTTTTTTTGAACTAATCCT
Source organism: Castanospermum australe (assembly GCA_019955255.1). Lineage (NCBI taxonomy): Eukaryota > Viridiplantae > Streptophyta > Magnoliopsida > Fabales > Fabaceae > Castanospermum > Castanospermum australe. The sequence goes on from NSJW01000067.1 coordinate 272,311, forward strand.
GAGTGAAACAACGTTGTTTTGATTGCCTTTTTAAAAAAAAAAAAAATTGAAAACGACGTCATTTTGATTTGAAAAGTTGTAAGTATCAGAACACGAATAAGATGAGCGAAACGACATCGCGACGTCGTTCACATTCAGCAGCGATGAAAACACAAACCAAGATCTGAGCCTCAAGATCGTCGAGAAGGCCCTGTGGATGCGTGCGGCGAGGTTGGTCCCAAACGACGACGTATTGGGCGGCAACAGCAACGATGGCAATGTTGGTTCGCTTGCCTCGTCGGTCAGGCAACCCGAACTTACAGTGGAGTGACGCGAACTGAGAAGGGGGCGAAGCACTCGAAGTTTTTTCACTTTTTTCAGCTTTTTGTGTTTTGTACAGTGCGGATCAAGAGACTTGACTTTGCTTGCATGGAGAGAAGAGCGTAGTGCCCCTTCGTCTTTGCCTTTAGGTTTTGGGAAAGAAAGAGACCAAAAGTGGGTGAGAAGGTTTCAAGTCATGATGATGGATTGATGCAATCACGGCAGGCCATAGCTTTTCTTTTACGCAAAGTTATGTTTTGTGTTTTTTAATATAATTATATTATTTTTATATCATAATTTTATATTATATTATTTTTTATAATAAAAAAATTATAATTTTATTATTATTAAAAATAAATATATAAAAAAAATATTTTATTAATATATAAATAATTATATATATATAATTATATTTATATATAAATATAAATATATATTTAATTATATTCCAGTTCGACCATAGTTCGACCATTGAACTTTAAATTTAAACCTCAACCGGTTTAATGACCGGTTCGATTTTCATAACCTTGAAAATAATGAATAAGAGAATATTTCAGTCAAATATAATAATTTTTTTTGTAAATGATGTTTTTAATGTTTAATAATTTTCTTAATATTAATATATATACTTTAAATGACAAATAAAAAGAAGCCGAAAGTCGTCTCTTCAAAAGCCCATTGTTGATATAACAAAACCTCTTTGATCTCACTCCTATTTATCTTTTCCCTGTCCGGGGTTCTTGCTTTCAAAATATTTACACTTCATTTGCCTATAACCGTCCTGCTGCTTAACTCTATTCACGAAGACATTAAACACGTTTCTTTTAACAGGCTTCTTGTAAATCGCTGACTTTCACCACCTGCATGCATGAGCTTTGGCCTTTTGGCATCTCGTTCCTCAGATTCAGATGTTACTGAATTTATATTTCCCTGGAACGAGGCAGGAGATTTCACGCACACATCAACATCATGCCCATCATTTGACTCTTGAGAATCCTCAACAACAGTGTCTGCAAGATCCTCACTGGAGGTTGATAAACACTCGAGTGCATCTGTGGCGTCTGCAAGGTTAGACCCTTCAATTTTCTTGAGAGGAAGGTCTTCATGAGTTCCTGTCTCCAATGTATTCCAGGATAAGGTAGTAGATGTTCTCGAGTATGAGAGTCCCTCAATAGCTTCCACAAAATTTACAGAGTCTCCCTGCTGTGGTGTTTCTGATGCTCTATGATCTTTGCTGATATATGATGTGGAAGGGAAATCAGATACCACTATGGCAACTTGAGAATTTTCCATCTCTAATGATAAAGCAGTTTCCTCATCAGCCTCTTCAGTTTCCTGCTTTTGAGCAAAAAACACATTCTTTAGGTGGTCTAGAAACATTTTTGCACAAAAGGCAGATCACTACAAGTTTCTTTTTATTCTACTAATTTCATTATGAAAAAAAAGGAAGGGACAACATGGTCAAGGAAATTGAGAACTATTCATCTACACTTGAAAGGACTGTAGACATCGCATTCTAGCCTGTTGAATATTACCGGCTTTATCCAAACCGTTAAACTAATGATTATTTTCTACACATTTCAGTTTTTATTTTTTGTGATTTTGTAATCTGTGATTTCTTCAGTTTTTAGGTGGGTTGTTGGCAGGCTTTCCCATTTAATCCACCTGCGCTTTCAGGGATGATCCATGTTACTGACTATAAGCCAGTCCTTTTAAGGCCAGCCTGTTTTGACAATCAGACAATGTTTGTTGTTTCCTTTTCTTTATATGAGTAACAAGCTACAACTTCCATCTGCTGTAGATGAATTCAGCATAACTCAGACACCAAAAAAGAAATGATTTAAACTTTTTAATAACTCAAGTAGAAAGTTAGGAGCTTTGCAGTACAAAACGCAACTATTTTTTTCAAGAGAAATTATTTTCTATCAATTGGAAAAATAGAAGACTTGTTGCAGGCGGCAGTTTGATTTCCTTCAGTCCCCGCCCCCTCTCCCCCAAATTTTTTTCTTAGTAAAAATGTGTATAGAGAGAATGGCACAAGAAGACTGACAGAAAGGACCTCAATGGTGCAACCCAGGTGCTCACTCATGGAAGGCCAAGCATTAAGTAAAAGACCTAAAATCCCTTTCCAGCAGGGTTGGAATGGATTGTGGGTTGCTGGACTCTAGGGAGAATCTCCTGTCTGTTTCCAAAACGGGGTACAAATTGGCACACAAGGATGCCGCCTCAGTGTAAACAATTACACCATGTCTTGAGGCAAGTAAAAAAATAACTATAAATAATTATGAAATTATACAAACCATGAGAGAACCACACCCCAAAAGCTAGCTATTGACGTAGGAGAGCCCAAGGCCATATAAACCCTACATTAGAATCCCATACTTGATGTGGGGCTCAAGTCCCATACCTTGCAATTGGGTCATAACATGAAATAACCACAGTAATCAATGCAATGATTAAAATTCATTTACCTCTATTGGTGACATGAAGCCTCTCTGATGACAAGTTGACATCAGCTGACAATGAAAAGAAGGTGAACTTACAACTCCTTGCAAGTCCTTGAAAACAATTCCAGGTTCTCTCAAACATGATGCAACTCTTATAGGGGAAGTTGCTTGGAACTGAATATCAGTCCCCTGTTCAGTAGTGGAACTTGAGGGATTTTTCCCATGCCATATTGCTGGATAACAGCTCACCCCTAGGGAATCTGCTTCCACTTTGTGCTTGATAATGCCAGGTACATCGGAGGGAGGAGTGCTGTCAATGCAATCAGCAGGAGGTGCTTTTGGAGCATTATCTTCAAAGATATCATAAATTAAATTTTGTATATGAGATCGTTTCAGAGAAGCCTCTGGAGGGGGGAACCAGTTACTCTTCAACTGAAAATGCAAAGAAATTCATCTGTGACTTAATTATAATACAAGTCAGAATGACAAAACTGTATAAAATAAACAAATGAAACATTTAGTATCTTATACAAACCATCATCAAGATGATGTCCTCAAAAATGTAGGTGGCATTAAAAACTAATCATGTAACAACAATGCCAGTAATTTAGAAAAACTGATCATGTAACTAACCCAACTAGTAAAATTATGGTACACACAAGCACACAAACACACATATCTGGCACAAACAAGCACAAGCATCAGATTCAATCAAACAATGACAAGGTTGTAGAAACATGTAAAAACAAAAGAATAGTGTATAAAACTTTAAACATACAGGTGGCTTTAGAATCTTCACAAAGGGGGAGGGAAGAAATATGTCAGGAAAAATGTGAGCATAACTCGTGCATTTCCTGTACTAAATTCTGCATCAAGGAACTGTTTCGTATATCAGAGTTATTCACTGTACATGTAAATTAATTGCCAAGAAGGTTCCAAACGTCATCTTCAGACAAACTCACTGCTTATAATACATGGAATGACTTGACTTCATTAGATGTTGCTGATATATTCCTTGCAGTCCTCTTCCTAATTCCAGGAAAAGCAGAGGACCATGACAGCAAGCATATTGTCATGATTGTCCTAATATCTCCTCAGCTAGCATGGCACTTGATGGAATCAGCCAGACCACCAGATTACAGAATCATGAATACAAGATACAACTAACTACAGTGCTACTGGAAAAAATGAAATATGATATTTAAAATGATGTCATAAGTCAGCATTCTATGATTGATAATGCCAAATGAGATTGTAAAGATATAGCAAATTCAATTTTCAATGCAATGGGAAGTCACTCACAAAGTTGGAGAACTTTGTTATCGTAAATGGGTTAAAGTTGATAGGAGCTTCCTTCAGAAAACATTCAACATAATGAAGAAGAAAGAGACCACAGTCATATAAATTTTCCTGCTGAGGCAGCTGAAATAAAAATGAAAAGAAAAGCAGAAGTCAATAAAAAGTTGCAATATATTCCATATATTCATATGGAGAGAGATTACCTCTAGTGAGATGAATCGCAAATGTAAAAATTTTGAAGAAACAGCATCCACCACATTACTGTGCCTCTCTTTCCATTCTTCACATAGGTAACTTCCATGTCACAAAATATAATAAATCATTGTCAGTATGCAATAACAGAAAGAAGTTGAAAGTTGAAACCTACTAGAACAAGTTTTTACTTGATCAAAGTGAGTTTCCTTTCTACTAAATCTTGATAAAACAATTTTCTGTAGTGGCTATACAAATTCCTACAAGGAGATAAACCAAACAGCCAAAAAGCCTTGTGAAAACATCTAAGCCCATGGTTCTTTCTCAGATAAAACATCAATACTATCAGTTTTAAGGTGTTTGGCCACCTATAATGAAAATTTGGTGGGCAACAGTTCAATGACTTGCAAGTTAGTTGGTGGTTGTTTGATACTGACTCTTTGGCTACAGAGCAATCAAAAAATTCCTCAGGACTGTAATCATGTAAATTTGTCTCTTTAGTAGGTCTTCAATGCATCTTAATAAAGAAGTTAGAACTTACAAGTTTAAAGCTTAACTAGTAAATTTTATCATCAGTTGATGTAGTTTATTTACATATCCTATTACATATCCCGCCTCATTTTGGCATCTTAATGCATTCAAGTTTTCACCACCAATCCTCCCCAAAAAGTAGTTGCCACTGATTGATACCAGAGTATAAGGCACCCTGAAGCTATTCTACATCAGTCTGGTTTCCTGCAGAAACCATCATCCATCTTACAACAGTTTTAGGAGGCCATTCCATGAATCTATCCCATATAACTTTGACTTCTAACTAAAAATTACAAAAACTTCTTTATGCGACTTCAGAAAGCAACCCAAGATAAGAACACCCCTCATAAATCTGGTTAGAAAAGGGCAATAAATCTTTATTAATAGATTACAAGATAAGAACCTCCCTCATAAACTAGCAAAAATAGAAGGAAAATATTCATCAATCAGAGCTATCAGCAAGCTACCTTTGGAAAACATTCTTGAGACCTTTATGACTTCCTTTTAGGGAATCCATGTGCAAGATGCAAGGTACTTTGGAAGATTCTTTAACTGCTTCATCTGCAAGACAGTAAAATAAAATGGTGAAAGTCCGAATAAACCATCGAACAACAACTCACAGGAAAGAAATCTTGCCTTTAAAGCATGTCACTTCACCAGGATGACAAATGACAATCAAACTCCAGTGAAGACTGTCACCAAGATATATTAATAATTCTTCTTAAGATGCGGCAAAATCCAGCAAGATACTTCAGTTAGCCTCTCACCTGTAGTTTATCGGAATCAAGATATAATCCTTTTCAAACAGGTTCACTTTCCTTGTCCATTTGCGTACACGTTGAAATGCTGCTCTACCATCACAAGCACTTGATGGATCTTTGTCTAAATCAGCAAGCTTCCGAAAGAAGAAGCTATTGAAAAAGTGAAACCTGTGCTGTTCATCAGGTGGGATTTTATTTTTCAAATACCTATAAATATGCCAGATTTAGCAAATGTCAGTTCATTTGCAGCCTCAAAAGAAGAGGCATATCTAAACCAATAAGGAGTTATTCTATTTGGAAAAAACCTATAGAAAAAATATTTGAGGGAGACTGACTACCAAGAATAACTTTAGAGAACAAGATATTTAAATCAATGTCTTTCAAGACAAAGGATGAAAAGGAGTAATAGTGATGAGATTATAAAGAACACGTGTGTGCATGTATGAGAGAGAGAGAAAGAGAGAGAGAATAAACACTAATTTCTGCTATCATGCTTACTTGATATAAAAGTCAATGATAGTATCATTAATGAATGTCTCTGGCTGCAAAAGGTCAACATCTCTCTTACTAATAGAAACAGCATCAGGTTCCCCCTTTGGATAAATAACCTCATCAAAAGCCTCATCAAAACTGCGACACATGATATTGCATTAACAAGCCATTTCTTTATAAATAATTATCATACTGCACTGATAAAGATTACCATTTAGCAAAATAAATGCGCAAGTCAAAAGATTTTATCTGTCAGAACCAAGTTTCAATGAGTAACATGCAAATACAAACTAAGGACAACCGAAAAGTCACAGTAGTTAGTTACTCAAGGATGAACCATCCCAAAAGTTTAAGCTATTGAGTGCAAGCTCATAAATGGTTTCTATTTATATCTCTAACATGCCCCCAGATAAAAACTTTCAGACTTAAAAGGGTGGACAAGAAGCCAACCACACCTTGTCTTGGGCTGACATTGGGATAATGAGCATGGCAACAAAGATCGAACTCATGAACACTTAATTTAAGAGCTTTAATACCATGTCAATAACCAACTATCACAAAAGCATAAGTCATTAGTGCAGGCTCACTAATGGTTTTTCTCCACACTCTATAGCTCTAAAAGTTACATATATATATACTAGGGAAACAAAACAAACAATTATCTCTTCAATAGCTAGTGGGGTTCAAGAGATTCTGGCTCAGATACCCATTAAAAAAATCACATAGATATGCACTGATTGAATTATCATAATGAGGAATCAAAATTCTCAAATCTAGTATGAAATAGCACTAAATATCACACAGATCATATTTCACGAAATCTGACAATGGAATAGAAATGTTTGTTTGACTTACATGGGAAAATAATGCTTATGAGAGAAAAAGCTGTCCTGCCCCAATGCAGAAAGATTTTCATTGTTATCTGTATCGGTGCTGCATGAAAATAAAATTAATAATAAATAACACCTGAAAAAATTGAGCAAAAAACTTTCGTACAATTAAGTATTAAAGTAAGTATTAAAGAACAAAAACAAAACTATCAAAAAACAGAACACATGTTTAAATTAGCTTATTTTGTGTTCAAGCTTATAATCAAAAATGCTGCAGAGGAAACATTTGGCTGAAAAGCTGTTTTTGTGTAAAAATTAAGTAAAACCAAACATGTACAAAATGTAGACAAGACAATTACTGAACATACACACCAAAAAACAAAAGCAAAAACTGAATCCATGTCATCACGAGGAAAACTTAACATCATGGTATGATATACCGAAACAGAATATCAAATGATATAGACATATATCATATATGAAATCTATATAAAACTTGAACATGACAGCTCTGTTGAATCTTATATTAATTTAGGCAGAGCACAAGATGTAGATACACTTTCAACTTTTCTTCTCATTTCCTTTGATCAGTGGTGATAAGACAATTTGTATACTTTCATCTACCCAGAAAAATATAAAATTTGGGTTGTAAAAGCAAACATCATTGCACTTACAAATAATATATTTTACACCCAAATGAGTTAAGAAACAAAATTCTTACTCAAAAATAGTATTCCATATGTCTGTGTATCTCATATCCAATAATTTGATTGCCTCTTCTGCTTTGGACCAACATGGATCATAAACTGCAAATTTCAACAGCTTAAAGCCTGCATGAAGTTAGAGAAGTTTATGGATGTTAAACAAATTGCTGATAGGTTTTGCATAAGGTATAGCTGTTTTGGAAACTAGATCCCCTTCCCTTAAAAGACAAGATGATCAACCAAAAAATAATTATAACCAGCAAATAGTATGTCTAAAATTTTCATGAATATGAAAGGGATTTTGATAAAAATGAAATATCAAATAACATAAATGAGAAAGATTGGATCCATAACCTACCACCACAATTGCAATTAACAGTTTTTCAAGTTTTAGAAGATATAAAGAGCAAAGACACTCAGTAGCAACTCATCCAATTACAAATAATATTTTCAAATAAAGGATGCTTACACAATTAAAAATATGCCAGATCTTTTCCTGAATTCTCTAAAAGGTTTTTAGTAGTGCATTTGCACTATGGAATAGTTTTCAAATCAATGGTCCTAATTGTCAATCTGCTCTCCCCCTCCCCCCTCCTCTCTTATCTGTTTCTCTTCCTTCTGGTGAACAATAGTTTAAATGACAGGTGCTAAACAGGGGATCCCATATACATATATAGGATTTTGTAGAGCACAGAAAAGCAACTAGAGAAATTCTTAAATTTTAAAAATAAGTTCCAAAGGAACAAAAACTAGGCAGGCTATTAGACAACAATACCATCCACACTCAGAAACTTCCATCCTTTATAGCCTTGAAAGGCCTAGAACCAGAGGCTAAACCCACTAATAATCAATTCCTTCAACCATGGCAAGATTTCTCAGAAACCCTATCTGCTAATAGCTGCATGAAGGTAATACCTAATAAAATCCTGAGCAATGTAGCTTCACTAGAGAATAGAGATAATGTGATTTCTCAAGGGCATAAGAAATGTACCCCTTTTTGTTCATCATTCTGTCTTTTACATTATTTTAGCAAACAATGAAAGCCAAACAAACAATTACAGTATACCCACTTGTGCCACAAGCAAATACATTAAAGACATCAAATCTGTTCTACGCTGATGCACAGAGAAAGATCATATTTAGAAGTAGTGACACCTGGATTTTGATTTGTATTTCCGTCTTCTCTAGAATCTTTTGATTTAATGAGAAGGTTGATCATGGCTGTTTCAACCTACAGACAGCAGATAATCAAATTTGTTTGCTAGGAATTAAGAGAAAAGAAATAAATGATGCATCTTACCTTCCCAAACCAACATGATTCAATTTTTATAATATCTTCAATTGCCCACTCAATTTTAAAAGTTCCCCCAGTTCCTTTGATTGTTGATCCTTCAAGCTTCAAGGAGCTGCTTGAGAATATTAACCGAGACCTAGTGGAATATAAATCCTCATATCGAATAAAATCAGGGAAGACATCAACCACCTTCTTGATGCCATTCTGCACATGAAAGAAACTACAACAGTTTACCAAAGATATCTAACCAACATAAATAAATTATAAATAAGATATTTACACAAAATATTATAAAGTTCTATTTTTTTCCATGACCTGAGAATAAGATTAAGCATATAATATTTCGCTTTAAAGAAGATATTAAATTAAAAGAAAAACCTACAATTTACAAGTATAATAACAATTGTGTTGTTGAGACACTTTTTTTTTTTTTAAGAAATTGAGTTGGGCAGATTAGATGAGGTAAGCCTAGGCAGACCAATTGCAGTACAACAAAAAGGCAAAAAACCAACAGCATTTGGTTTTCAAAATAATTTAAAAAAAATTAGGAAATCTATTAATAAGTTTAACAAAACCAAATCAAGTACATGCAGAATAATGTTACTACATTAATAATATATTTAATTTACTAAATGATCCATCATATAGAATTGCACTACAACCACCTCCCGGTCATTTAAATTTTATAATTTTCTACCTACACTTCTTCCCAAGCTACATATTCCAAAATTTCCTTTAATAATTTTTCTGATGAATAATTTTATCTTCTAAAGTCAACAAGTAATCAAAATTATGCAATTTTAAAACTACAGGTATTATTGTAATCATAATTTCCACAACATTGGTAAAGTTATCTCTTTGAACTACAACATCCATGTTTATTGTCCTTTGCATCTCTTACTTTCTTCCACGTCCCTTCTCTCCCCCACTCCCCCTGTCAAGGTCAAGGATACTACTTACTCCTTAACATGTCATATTTTCTTTAATTTGTTTTCCCCCTAAAGCAAAAGACATAGAGAAACTATAACAATATTCATTTTTTAATTATGAACCCAAAGTTTTGAGAAAATGTCTCCTCACAGACTACAAACATCAGGTAACATAATAACATAATTAAGCAATTAATCGCACAAACATGACAAGTACACTTACAATTTCAAATGCAGTAGAATCATGCTCTACTAGCTGGTCTTCTAAGGAAACTGAAATCACAAGATTAAAAACTGACAATTAGTACATGGCAAACCAAAAAAAGAAAAAAAGAATTGGTACTGATTAAGTGATTAATAATATAATAATACTTCATATGTCACTTAAAAAATCTCAAAGCAAGGAAAAATACCTTCAACTTCTGCAGGATTTAAAGTTGACGTTGAAGAAGAACTTATTTGACCACTGTCATCTTCATCTGAAACCATATCAAATGACTGATTCTGAAACAAAATTAAATTATATGGTCACCAAAAATATCCATGATTCTCCCCCTAAGCAAGGAAAAGCATGACACACGATAAAATCAAGATGAACATGAGCAATTACTTTTAAGTCAAGGTTGCTTGCCAGGGAACCAGTAAAGCCAGAGGTCTCTTTATCAGCACAGCCTTGTAGTGATATGCCTATTGAAGATGAATTAGCATATGTGGTTTGATGATTTATACCACCATGGTCAACCTCTAACAGTTTGGTGCTAACTTCCTCCAGTGAGCACTGGGCTTCTTGAGCAGATTCACATGAAACTTCAGAAAAAGTAAAGGAAACCATTATCAAGCACTTAAAAAAGGATGATACACTGTGTAGTGTGCACGAATGATTTGTACCTTCAGCATCAAGGTCAATCGGATCACTGCCAATATCCTTGCATAGAGTTTTGGGACCACGTGCAACTGCAGAGAGCCAACAATCGCAAACATGAATCGAAAGAAAGGTGATACTTTGGTAGTAATTGACCAAAGTATGAACATTGCAACTACAAGGGCAAGCAACAAGCATAGCAATGATGGGTAAAAGGGGCCATGCAAGGGAGCAGATTATTCAGACTCAGATGACTAAAGTGCATAATGCCTTGAACCATACAGAATCAATATTATGATAACAAAATCGGCAGACGATACGATTCAGTTAGCAGCAGCATACTCGGTGAATGATCAAACCGTTTAGGGAGGGAGAAAACGATGGAAAGCGAAATGGAAACAAAATAGGGAGAGCGGAGAGACTTACAGGCTTGAAGGAAACTGTACTTGGTAATGGGGGAGGTGCGATTCTTGCTAGGGTTTGCGAACTTGCCGAGCATCCTCTCGGAGGCCTTCTCGATGAGCTCGTCCTCCTCGTTGAACTCGAAGACGTCGAATTTCTTGGTTGAGGAAGAAGAAGGAGGAGGAGGAGCAGAAGAAGAAGAAGAAGAAGAAGAAGACCGTGCGTGGCGAGTCATGGAGGGAGTGAGCGAGTGAGAGTGATCGGAGGGAGCGGAAACTCGGTGGAAAATTACAGGAATGTCTGGGTGCTGTTGTTTGAATTTGGAGAAGCAATGCCAAAGTTTGGTCATTTCAGTACCTATTTTCTTTTCTTTTCTCTTTCTTTCAAACAAGTTCGTAATTGGATTTGGACCCCACGCCCAGGCTCACGGTGTCAGGTTCCTTCCTCGACAATTCGTTCGTCTGCTCTCGTCTATACTGTATATAAAAAGGATTTTTCTTTAAGTATCTACATTTTAGCTTTTAAAAATATTCTATTAATTACTTAATTTTTTATTTAAAAACTAATTTAAAAAAAACTAAATTAAAACTACTCATATTTTATTACTGTTACAAATTTATATATAATATAACTGTCTTCTCATTTTTATTTTCATAGAACATAATTATTTTAGATACTTAACTTTTTTTCATTTTTAAAATATAAAAATATTAAAAAAATAAATTGCGCACATATTTTATAAATTTTTTTATTGGTTAATTTTGTTTGGAATACCAAAATTATACTAAAGCTATTCTTATATTATAAGGCATCTTCAATCACTTAATTCACACTTATTTATTACTTGAATCATAATATGTTGATATCTTATTTTATAGTTAAGATAACTAGAAGATTAACAAAGAATGCTATATATTTTTATTTTAGGAAAAACTCATATTAGTGTGTATTAATATAATTTGCTTTCATTTTTTTTAGTGCTTTTTATCTGTATTTAATTTAAACAAATAAAGTAATGTTATATGCACTGATATATCTATTGATTCACATTTTTTTTTTATAATGTACAAATGAGGAGTGTTTATGACTTTAAATCCTCTAGAGTTTAATTATATGTGTATTTAAAGATAAATAGACACAAAAAGATAAATTTTAAAATAATAAAATGGGACTCACCATTTGCAATTTATACTGCAGAGAATATCCATTTGAAGACAGATAAAATTGTAAATTGTAAAAATATTAAATATTTGAAGGCCATTATAACTACGTAAGATAATATGCTCAGGAGTTTTAAATTCACTTATTTTATATTTTTCCAAACACCAACCAACGGACTTTTGAGAGGAGGAACTCTTTTCCCACTTTTGAGCAATGCCTATGCCTACACACGTTAGTGTTCCACAAAATGTAAACCATCGGGCCATTTATGTTTTTTAAATTGGATTTAGTTAAATAGTAATGACAAAATGAGAAAGTGAAAGTTGGATACTAAAGTAGAAAATTTCATTTATAGTAGTATTGAAAAATTATGTAACATTAAATTTATTAATATTTTTCATAAAAATAAAATAATTACTCGGTTAGTTGTACATGACTTCTAATATATTAGAATAAAATTTATAAAGTGACTGAGAAATCAAACACAGAAATTGTGTTTATATAATTGTGATAATAAAAATTTAAATAACTTTGATTATCAACTTATTTTTAGAATTGTCAGTGTACTTTTTTTCCTTTTTTTTTTCTTTTAATGCATTTGTTTGTGAATTCAATTGCTCATTGCATATGTATAAAACTGCCTATGTTTAACATTAGTAACATTGTTGTGATGCCTCTAATGTAGTAGAGTTTGTCACACCAGAGCAGAGTCTTCTTTCATGGTGAGATGGGTTGCCTAACTAATGAAAGGCAAATCCCTTACTGTAACCAAACCTTCCTTAAAAAAAAAAAAAAGTAAAATCTTATTGTATATCGCAATCACATCTTTTTAGTCAATTACTGGAAAATGGACATAAGATGAAAGGGAAATTATCACATCAATCATTTTGGCTGATAAACTGCTTAGTTGAGTTAAAGAATGCAATCATATATGGGGCATAAAATGCCCATTAAGCAAAAGGTACAAAGGTGTGAGTTTTCTCTTTCCAATAGGATATCTAAAAACCAAACAAATGAAATAAATAAAATGAAGCTTTCTTTCTAATACTTGGGCATGCGTATATATATTCAAACAATCTCATTCTTCAGCTGCAGCACTTGCAGCGCTTAGATCAACAGAAAGATCAAGAGCCTGAAACAAAAAATGGAGAGATTATAGTCATGAAAGAAGAAATAGAATTGCTATATCATTTCCTAATCTACTAGTGTATGAGGAACAGATTTAGGTCTAAATCTTGCTTGAAACAAATAGAGATATTCTTCTTTCTTTGCATATCCACCAACAGCAGTTACGATTCTTGATTCAGATAATAGTACCAAGAATAAGGATGTAAATAGTTTTGGTTGTAATTGGAATGAAAAATGTAATTTTCGTTAGTATATTCACTAAAACAAAGTAATTACCTTTCCAGTGATCTTACTGTACATCTCAATCACATCTTTTACTGTGGTCTCAAAGTGCGTGGTAGCATCGTAGCTCTGCAGGGAATTTAATTTCCGGTTAGCAAAATTGATTTTCGAAGATAAAAGGAATAAGGAAAGAGATTCCATTATCTAGATAAGATTTCATATCCATCATGCAGGAAACCAGAGACAAAAGCATGCCCTAAATATCTTTAAATAGTTTAATTTTGATCTACTACCAGTGTAAAAAGTTTTACATTACCATCCAATTATGAGTTACCAAATCATTAGAAAAGTTTAACGAAAATAACAACTACATAAAAAGTTAAACACTAAGTAAGATGTGATTGAATGATACTGTAAACAAATTTTACAATGACACTGGATTAAAATTAAATTAATCTTTAAATTAATAGCCAATTTTAGTTTCTTTAGTTGTGAAAATTTCCATGACACGAGATGTTAATTACTTCAGTTTAACCCTAAGAATAGTTGATTATCTCTTTCTCCGCACATAGCCAGGGCCTATTTATCAGTGGTAGACCCCATATTTTCCGTCAGTCAAATAAGACAGGCACCTTTGGAATGTATTGGTACGTTATTGCTCTAAACTATAACCCATTCAAGTGCCCTATCACATGAGCTAGGAGAAGACAGCAAGCAAAAAAGAAAAAGAAAATATGCTTATGAAAGACTGTATACTTACTGCAGAGATGAAACACCCATCAGCTTCATCATCATTCGAGGGTACAAATCTGTCATAAGTGTCATAGAATATCTCATCTACAGGTCCAAGAAGGTCAATACCAGGTTTCAGTTCCACCTCAGGTTGGTCAGTCTCTGCTTCTGTTGTAACAAAAGAAATATATTTTCCTTTTGGTGCTACATTGTGAGCATAAGAGCAGCAGAAGAGATACCTGCAATAAAAAGGGGAATTAGGAGACAGAACCTATAAAGTTAGATTAGGAATTTCACAGGTAAAAATTTCAGTTTTTTACTCTCATTAAATTTTATAATTTGCCAATCACAAGTCATAAGTAACAACTGAAGGAGCCCAATTAATGGATAATATAATGCATGGTTAATCAGTTTGTCTTAAACAATCTTAGCAGTAGTATTTATAGGTGATAAGGACAAAAACCTCTTTGTTTCTTTTTGGGTGTATTAAATAACATTAGTTGTCAATTACCAAATACTGACTTTCTATAACTTTCTTTTATTCGTATTTAGTAATATATGAAATCAATACAGTATGTCAAGCAAACTTACATATCTGATTTACGACCAAGTTGCTTCTGTGGCAGAATGACTTGTGCTGAGTGAGAATCATTGGTGTCTGGGATAGGATGGCTCATAATACAAATTGCACGTGCAACTTTTCCAACCTTTCGGACCTGATGGATCAATTATTTTTTGGTTTGGTCATGCAAACTAACATTTCCAGTCTGTATACCCTTTACAAATCTAACAGAGGATACCTTATCAGGTAGATATGATGGATCACACACGACTTTCTTGCATTTGGCTGTTTCTCCTTCCGAGGTCACACCAATGGCTTTCCCGTCATCATCAAACTCTACCTGTGTACTAGAAGATAAAATGTGAGCAGAAATATGCAACAAGGAACTTGAGGGTACCAATAATTACCTAATTGATTCTTTTGTTTATCAGACAGTGGCAAGCTGGAAAGTGAAGGCAAAATAAGGAAAAAGAGAGGGAATAGAGTAACTGGGAATGACAAAATGAATTGCTTTAAATTAGCTCCAAATAACAGGATCAGAGAAGAAATAGCCACAAAATTCAATTTAACTCTCTTGACTAGCAGTAATTATTCATTAAGAGTTTAAAATAGACAGTTTATCGTTTTTCTATTATAGAGAAGGGTGCACATTGAAGTAAAATATATGACAATCCAAGATTATGATTTCGTTCATAAGTGTTAGAAATCGGGTCGGCAATGTGTTAAAAACCATATATGTAAATAACAATGCTACTGTTTGTTTGCGCCAGAGATAGTAAGATATATAGGTAAGGAACAAAACAAATTTCTGTATACAATTGGCTTCATCACTTAACCACTAGGACCTCCTTGCTGTGAACCCCAAGATTAGACAAACAGGTTTAAATAAGGAAACAGTTATACTTATGACAAATGAGGGGTGTAGAATGAGAAGAAACTGGATGAAAACTGTTATGAGCTCATTTATCTATATTTGAGATAATCATTGTTCTGGGATAAATTTAGTGTAAATATTTTAGACACGGTAGCAATGTGGTGTGGACATAGGATGACACTTTGTGAGTAACTCAAAGATAAAGATCCTTTTTTTTCTTTCGTTTTTCAAGGAGTGAGACTAGAGGACATTTCTGCATATGCAGTAGGCAAGCATCAAGGATACAAGCTTACCGTCACACCTAACAGTAGTTGATATGTGTTAAAATAGGCTAGTATAGGCGGCTTGACTTTAAGTTACCATTTCTTGCTCAAGTGCACAAAAGTCATCATATCTCCAAATAAATGCAAGATGATTTAATGCATGGATGCTTGATGAATAGAAGGCTATGCATCTATCTGGCTCCATTTATTGCATGAAGAGACAAGGCTTTTTTTTTTTTGTGGTTTTGCATGCTTTGCACGTTGCCACCCTTTGTTGACAATAAGGAAAGAACTGCATTTATGATGAAGCAATGCAAGGCTTATAAATACCAAACTCTGGTGGCATTCAAAGGTAGCACTTGAGAACTAATACAAAGTGTTGGTTAATAACCTCTTCTCTTTGCAATATTTGTTGAGTGTAAAGTGCATACACAGGTAAAAAAAATACTGTGATGTATTTTGGGTACATTCGGAATTTGGGTTTTGAGTGAAGTGAGACCACTTTGCATTCTCTATCATATTTCTATAGTAAAATTTAGTTATTACCTTTGCCTATGAACATAAGCTATAAGCTGAACCACATAAATTTCTTATGCCAATTATTCTTACATTTCCACATTATTGTGCTATCATTTTTGTTCAGGCCCACCACCGCACAACAATATGATTTTCCTGAATATTGAAGTAATATTGAAGTATGATCACAGACTTACCTTGCATTCTGACTTGTTGAGCATGTAAGTTCCGCCATACACTGCACTCAAACGTGCAAATGCCTGCGGGCATCAAAGAAATGAACATTAGCTCCTTAAGTACATTAAATTTCTTAGAGATATAAAACTATTTATATACTTCCACCTAAAAGTTTAAGTTTCTGGATTGACTTGTTCTAGACAAAACTTAAGAGGGTAGAAAAAGATGGAGAACCTGAGGCAACTCTCCCAGTCCATACAGTGGATATATGTAAGGTGAACCTCCTTGAAAACGTGCTAGCGACTCTGCATAAAGCTATACAAAATAGAAAATAGCATTACATGCTAATAGCGTGATGACACCAACATAGAGAAACTGAAATGTGTTTGACATAGAAGAGACTTGATGCATCTTATGGTCCCAACACTATTCATTCTCTTGCATTTACAAAGACTTAGAAAGAAAAGCCACGTAAGTCCTAGGACTTTTGAGTCCATCAGGGATGTGAATTATAGATAATACAGTTACAATACTATTATATGTCCTCCACAGCCTTCAGTAAAACCATTTTTTTTTTAATTTTTAACATGTGATGTAGTAAAAATTACGAGTTCCTAATGTAATAATCTATATACCTCTTATGATATTTTTTTTTTCACTTATTGACCCCCATTTTAGGTAAGAGTAATTGCCTTTGATTTATATATGCAAGTGTTGCTTGATAATAATTTTAGTTGAGGGAGTCCTTCCACATCATATCATGGTACAAAAGTATAGGAGGATAATTCGTATAATTAGTACCTTCGTTCTCTCTACAAAGTCCTTGGCTGGCTCATCCAAGTAATTATCATCCAGATGAAGTGCCAAGGCATGACCAATGAAGTCAATTGTATCATCCTCCAACCCATATTTCCTACATTTGGACAAATCATGATATTAAAAAGGAGATTGAATCAAAGTATTAAACTAGGTTAAAATAATGACTAATTCAGTAATTCCTCTATATTATATAGAGACTACAGGAACAATGGGCAAATGGAGCGAACAATTGCTTCTAAAATCTAAATTCATGTCATAATCTCACTTAAATGAATATGAGACAACTATGAATCAAAGTTAATTTAATAATGTTTAGTCTTGGTTTATTGGTCCTGTATTGAATCATTCTACTGTGGTGCTCTAGTGATGGCAAGTAAAACTGTGAAAATGTCTTTTTTTTTTTTTTTGTCTTTAACCAGGGTATCCGATAGGCATTACTATGAAACTAACCCTTCAAACACTATCCCGACTAGGAAGCCCCCTAACAAGTGCCTCATCCGGAATTTAAACTTTGGTTCTCTCCTTGAGAGTGTAACTCGCTTAATTACCATCACACCCAACACTTGCTAGTAATATGTGAAAATGATTTAGTTTACAAAGAAAACAACCATTCCCAAAGATCGTGCTCACAATTTCATTTTGATGATTTGTCAAAATTTCTAGCATAACAAATTTTTTTTATTTGTTTCCTTTGATGTGCATTGTGCTAAGCTCATATTAAGGAAGAATTTTTTTTTTTTTGGGAAGTCAGACATAAAGGTAGGCAAAAACAGGAAATTAAGATCAATTTTCATGATTAACTAAATATTATTGATTCAAAGTAAAAGAAAAGGAAGTGGTTGCATACGATATAAGCTGCCTTGCTGTAACTTGGTTCAAATCTAGCCCTTCATGAGATTTTGGATCATTTTCTTCATAGTCTTGAACATAAATGAAGAACTTTCTAGCACGACGCTTCTCAAACAGTCCCATCAGAGGTGACTTCAGTGCTTCAACGTCTGTTGCTGGAACTTTGTAAATCTAAAAATAAAGATATTTCTATGCTATAAGATTTTACTCAACATGCAAAACATTTTGTGAAATGTAAAGTTGGCAATACAGAAAAGTACCAATTGCATGTGAAGAATACAAAAGAAAATGAAGAATATGATGACTATGGTGCATACCTTTCCCTTGTTATACACAAAACTTCCATCTACAGCTTTAAAGTTTAAATACTTTGTAACATTTGTGTGGATGAGAACCCGGACCAAACCTCCATTGGCCATCATAAACTACCAAAAAAACAGATGACAAGATGGGTTTTTAATCATAAATGAATAAAAAATGGAAACAATATATACTTCTTCAAGGAGAAAGTACAGTCCAAATGATGAACAATCCAAGAAAAATCAGAGAGAAAAGAGGCAAAAATAAAAGTCGTCTAATGCATGGACGAGAACTTGAAGCAAATTTCGTTTCCTTACATTAAAGTAAGACTGTTTTACAAAAGCTTTGTATGATCAAGTAGAATGAAGCAGAAGAACTTTGGTAAATTTAGAAGAGTGAGAAATGCACATAATGCAGGACAGAGGTACAACACACATAATTAAATGCCTCAACAGCAAACGAAGGAAATAATATCAATTGCGATATACATTTTTCTGTTGACATACAGCAGGCCATGTCATATGAGTCCAGTTACCTTAGGTATCATATCAACATTGAATTCCCTGCTAGAGCCCAAGTGCTCTGGGGGCTTGTCATCTCCCCTAAATCGCTTCCATAGCTATATAGCAGAAAATGAGTTTTAACATGAAAAACAAAAAAACAAATCATGAAATTGATGAAAAGGGAGATATTTCCCATGCTTCTAATGTAAATCTCCATCACAGGAAAGCAACCTGCGTAAGATTAAGAGATGTGGACTCTCCTCCATAGTAGTCATTTCTGTCCATGTGCAACACCTGATTCAAAGAACAAATGGAACAATATTACATGAACAGAAATCACCAAGACTTAAATTCCAAGGGTATAGTCAGGCAAATGAAGCCTTGTGATAATTAATTGAGATGTGCATATATACAGCATGCTATGTCACTCAACATCTTGAAATACATTAGTAAGAGTTCTAGCAATACAGTTGACAGGAAAAATTGGGGTAAAATGCACTTTCATCAAAAATAAAAGAAAAAAATAATAACAGATTTTATTATAGGTTGAAAAGTGTATTTGATTGGGATGAAAGTAGGTGGAGGGAAATTGAGAGGACTGAAAACATAAACGGAAAATGATTATATGTTTGCTCGATAAAATAGTGAAAGTAAAAATAGAATCGTATTTTTATTTCAAAACTGTGATGAAAATAATTTTTTACATTGTGTAGCAAATACTAAGAAAGTAATTATATATTTATATTTGTAATATTTAAATAAATTCAAAATCTTAAAGTTTATTCTTTTAATAATAATTCTCTTACAATTAACTTTTTTTACAATTTAATATAAACGGACCCCAAGTTAGCATGTATGACTCTATTGAGAATTGATCTCATAAATATCGAGGCATGATAGACTTGATTTATCAATTGTGGCAATTTCTTGCTTTTTCAGTGGTGGAATATAATTGATTTTAGATGCAAAAACCAATAAACTTATTAAAAAAAATTAACAATCTAACCCTACAAGACTAATTTCAAGAACTAATTAAAGAAAACAAAACAAGTCACACTGAAACGGAAACAAAATAAAGGGAGGAAGAAGGGGCATTCCTTACTTTGAGGCCATCAACAGAGAGAAGGCCACTAAGGATGCATTCCTTGAGGCCTGTGCCCAGCACGATTACATCGTACTCTTCGTCCATGGTGGATTGAGTTTCACTCAGGATAAATGAAAGAACTTGATGAAACGCAGAAAGAAAAAATCATTGGGAAAGAGAGGAGAGAAAGAGTTTTATCAGACAATACAAGAAGAAGATGAAGATTTTAGATTTCTTTATGCGAGATTTGGAGCAGAGCAAGTCTTTAGCGGGAAGCAACGAGAGTAACGCTCTGCCCAGTAACACTCTGCAAAACCATCCCTTCACCGCATATGCGTACACGTGTTCTCTTTTTCTTATGACCCAAATCCCAAATTCATTACCTATAAACAGTTAACCAGTTGCTAGAATCTATCTATTTATTATTACATCTATCAATTGATAAATATTTTTCAATTTATAAAAAATATCGATGCCCCAATGTCATAAAAAATATTGATACCTTGCTTATATTATATATATATATATATATATATATATATATAATACTAAAGAAACTTAGATACGAATCTCAACAAGTATTGTATTTAAAAGTGAAAAAAAAAAGGGATACATGCGGTGTCATGTGCTATTGCTTAGCCTCATGGTACCACTTAGATGCTTAGTTATATTTTTTTATTTTTGATTTATTGTACAGTAAGATCATTTTTAAATTAGTTTTGATCAGTTTAGTGCATTTAAGAAAAAGTTTTTTATGTGTTGATTCAAGATTTAAACTTAAATAATCAAAACAAAAAACACTCATCTTTATTCACTAAACTAACCTCCTAAATTTTTTGCTTCTATTCTACGTATTTCTCA
Organism: Castanospermum australe; assembly: GCA_019955255.1. Taxonomy (NCBI): domain Eukaryota; kingdom Viridiplantae; phylum Streptophyta; class Magnoliopsida; order Fabales; family Fabaceae; genus Castanospermum; species Castanospermum australe. Next base: position 293,405 of record NSJW01000067.1, read on the forward strand.
TAAGAGATAAGAGACCAGCATTAAAAAAACATCAATCCGATAAGAAAAAGGATATTTATTGATATCATCAGTGTTACTCGGATGACCATATCTTGGTACAAAACAAACACAGATGGCAGTGAGAATATCATTGTTCATCTCACCATGTGGCCTGTGGAATGGGAAGTACATAATGTCAAGTTCAATCATCCAAATACATGATGATATGCGGTTTTGGTCTTCAAATTCTAGACTTGCAAGTGATGACCACTTGAAATGAACCAGTCCCCATCCCCCCCCCCCCCCTCTCTTAAGCAACTAATTAAGCAAAGATTCACACTTCCTTTTTCTCTTCACATTATCTTACAACAGGCAGCATTTTTTGTCCCCCATCGCTCAGAAACTCTGATTTGAACCAGCAGGGGAGGGTGGCCTGCAAGGCACAAAAAAACAGCTGTTCATTTAAAAAAAGTACCCATCTTAAGCTGTTTAGAGTCCATAAATAGATCAAAAACCTTATGAGCTGCTTAGTGTATATCAGCTAGTTAACATGAGTAAGCCTATACTCAAGTATCATGTATATGTTTGCATAAGACGCTAATGTTTGGTATATATGTCAATCTCATACTTAAACATGGTAAGGATGCTAGAGAATTCAAGTTCTACTTTTATCTGCCACCATATTTGAGCCCTGCATGCACGATAATTTTAAATTATTTTTTATTGTCATGCCAAACATTTGGATCTTGAATTCCTATATATCCACACACTATTCATTCAAGAGATCTAAAAATTCTAGATAGAAACAAACTTCTAGGCATTTTTCATAGTGAATTATATTTCAGTACTCTTGCTTCATTTACTCCACCGGAAAAAGCTAAGGGTATGTTAATTTGGTTTAAATTTTACAAATTTGATTTTGGATGAATTTAGTCTTACAAACGTGATTTTATTCAGAAGTGTGTTAAGTGATTTATGTTCAGAGAAAAAATCATATTTCACACAAAAGTTAAAAATAGTTACTTCAGACTTGACTAGGGTTTTAGGCTACTATCAAATCTGAAAACTAGTGCAAATACTAAAATAAACAAGATATAAAATGAGTAAAAACTCATTTGTGCATTGAAAAGCTGGTTTGGATGGTGCAACTGCCCATCCAAACATGCACCACCAAAACATGCACTAAATAGATAATCAGCTACACAAGGATGCATGTGATAAACGTACCCCAATCTGAGGGAGGTGTCAAAAGATATCTGGCCTTGTTCATGCTCATGTCTCTGAACCCAACACATTTTTTTCATTCCTCAGTTTTATACTTCCAAGTTCCAACAAAGAAGAGAAAAACAAGAGAAAGACATGAATTTGGTGAAACCCCATTACCTGCTTTAAACGGCAGTTTTCTTCCATGAGTTTGGCTCCCTGCATTGAGATGTGGTAGACGTCATAAAAAAAAAAAAGACAAATTATTAAGACAAACATAATGCAGCTACTGTCCCTGGTATTAATGATGGAAAAAGAAAACATGGAAATATATACAGTTTGATCATATCTATGAAAGAAAATGCTATATTCAATGTAATGCGCTTTACACACCTGACCTTCAGTTCACAATATCTTTAAAGTTCAAATTTTAAAAAAACAATTGAATATATGATTTTACATTTTATGATCAACTACACGATAACACTCGAACTAAGATAAAAAAATGTATTGATGCTTGACATTTAGCAACATGAAGTAACAGCTCACATACATCTAAAATCTATCCCATTTGGAACGATTTCATATTGGGAGGAATTTGCTCCAATTTAAACTTTAGGGATTAGTGTGTTATGGATTTGATATTTCAAGGGATAAAGTGCAATTGATCATATATATAGTAATTTCTTTCTTCTTGGAAAGGGAGGGGAGAGAAAAATGAATGTTGATGATTTTGACAATGAAGATTAACCATACCTTTTTCTTAAGAATACCAATCTCTTTTATAAGTTTTTCAACCTGAAAAGACATACAGTTCTCTCTGTTAAGACTTAAAGAGTATGAATGGAAAATTTAAATTAGGCCATATTACCAGAAAATATTCATCAGAGGAGGGAATAATAAACCTTTGCTTTAGAAACACGGTTCAAGCATAAGTCAAGTCGATCTTCTAGTTTATGTAGTTCTTTTATGGTCAATCCTTGCAGTTCTTCTCCATTCAGCTGTCTGATAAATGTGGAATTATGCATCATAAATTATATGCTTTTTATGATCTTATCAACAGATTCCAAGCTAGTAATACCTCAGTTCACGAGTTCTATCTCTCAATTCCTTGTTCAGTGCAGCATAGTTACGCCCAACCTGTACAATTGCCAAAAAAAAAAAACATTCATAGGAAAAATAAAATAAAGGAAAAAAAAAAAGAAAAGAGGAACAAAGACAAGATTAACTAGTCCCTTCTTTTGTAGAGTTCAACAGAGACGCCAATAGTAAGACAGCGTGGAGTTCTTATGCCAAATGCAAACTGTAACTACTTTTATTCTGTATATGAGACTTAATTCATTAGTAAAAGTCCATTAATTAGAGAAAACACAGAAGTCAAACATCAAATGATCTTATAAAGAGAATATTTGTAGTTTATCTTATGATGGTCCTCTTAAATCCGTTAAACTGAGATACAGCCTACCAGAGCAATTGTACGGAATTGTAAATGCAAGATTTGTGTAGGTAGTAGCATTGTTGTTTTCTTAAAACTTAGTAGAAGAATATGTCCAAAAGATGTGATTCGAGTTTAGACAATCTTAAATTATGCAAACAATATTGCGGTGTTCGAGACCTCTTCATCCTAATCAGTTAGAAGGTGTCTTTCTATCAAGACAATTTATAATCATCCTCATTCAATTTGGTGCTAGAAGACGTTTATTCCCACTAATTATTAAACCAAGGTTGATTTGGTAGTCAAGTCCTCCCAAACTCAAGAGTGACTTACATTCTCACACGAGAATAGACAGAATCACAAACATGAAACATTTGTTGGAATTTTAATACATGGACTAACGTAATCACATGTTTCCTGAAATTCGGATCACCATTTGTAATTATTTTTGTCATCAGGTTTTAATGAGCGCCTAAATTTATCGTGGACAGTGATGATATGTGGGCCTTGGAATAGGTTTTCAATGATGGGTAGGTTAACCCATATTGTAAACACAAGAAGCAATCACCTGCTCTCTCATCCTATATATGTATTATGGTTGCCCCATTGAGACCATAAGTTTTCTAAGCATATAGGAAATGAGAGGAGTTTCTCTTCACCACACACAAATCCTAATCGCAAGTTCTTATGTTCTTGACTTCGGTGTCAAACATGGATTCTCTTTCGATGCTAGGTAATTCTATACCCCAAATCTTATTGTCAATTTATTTGTATACAAGCCATAGGTCAGGGTCAAAGATTTTAAAAATTCTTGCAATTAGTATCAGAGCTTAAAACAAATACTCACATGTAGACATAGATGAAACTAATTTTGTAAGAGATCACTCCCACCATAATAGCATTAAGGAAAACTTAGAAGAACCAATTTAATCCCTAAACTTTCTTCTGAGATATTCCAAAATAGAATCCATATAAGCACAATAATTCTATTCATGAAACTATCTTTTACCAAATATTTCAAAGATGAAACATTTGTTAATAACTTATCTTGTTAAGAACTTCAATTGACGAAGATGCTATTTGATTTATGGTGCACAAGTTTTTGGGATGAAAATTCAGGTACTAAACCCATTGTGTTTATGGTATTGCTATTTAGCAATCTTCTTTTTGGGAATAAAGTGATAGTTTATATATGCTTACATTCCACATGAGTTGAACATGCGAATATGCTTGTACAGTTGATTAACGTGAATGAGCATTCTTTACTATTATTAAGGAGAAGGTTTTTTTTTTTTGGCAATTGTCATTCATTGTGGAGTAATTAATATATTAATATTAATATAAATATGGATAAATGAAATATGTATAGAAATGCTTATTTTGGTTATACCTGATAAATGTAAGTAAGAATTTGTAAATTGAGGAATATTGTTTTGAGGCCTAATATATTAAAAGCAAATAAATGATTAAATGCATGCTAAATGTTTATATAAAGCTTAATATAGGCTTTCAAGCATTATTGTGTGGAAATGATCAAGTTTCTTTTGTATTACTTCCTAATGGATGTTACCTTTGGTAAGTAGGAGCAACTTTTGTTGTTGAAGTGTTGTGTTGATGATATATTGATAATTGTTATTGTTGTGTATCAGACAAATTAAACTGCCATATTCAATTATTTTCGTTTTGTTAGAGATCATTGTGATACTTATTTTGCATTTAGAGCATATAAATCTTTGAGATTATATTGTATTGATGAGTTGTCTCATAAAGTACTTTGTGCTAGAAATTTTGAAATGTGTTAAATTTGTGATCTTGCAGCCCATTAATGTGTAACCTTTATTGTTGTGTGAGTTAGAGACTTTGTAATTTGTATGTCCTCGATAGTGGTTAAGTATGGGTCGTATGCTTGTGCTTCCACTATTGGTAAATTTGTGCTCAAGTGTGTATGTGTTAGTTTGTTGCTTATGGTATAACATTTGAAAGGATCAAAGTGAGTTGTTATAAAGTATAAACTTGCATGTAATCCCATATTACATGTATGGTATCAAGGATTTTAGTCTCACTCATAAGTGTTTTTTTTTTGGTATGATATATAGGTTACCTTATAGAAAAAAAAATCCTTTTGTGAAATTATATTTGAGATGACAGAAGGGGCAGCCTTGTTGTAATGTGTCAAGTGGACACTTACAGCTTCCTCAAATATTGATGTAGAGTGTGTGGATGTTAATGAAACCAATTTTGTAATATTATATGGTTGACAAATTATTTATGTTAGGCTCTATGTTGTTATATTTTATGACTACACTTTTGATACTCTGCAATTATGTGTTTTTGTCTATTTTGGAAGTTATGTTGTTGGAGAGAATAATTGGGAGTTTTAATTCACATTGAATACTTTACCTACACAAGGTTATAACTTATATTTGTGATCTCACTAGCAAAGGTTTTACCATTAGAATATTTTGAATAATTGTGATTCTAATGAGGTTGTTCACAACTTTTGGTATGTTGGATTAGTGGGAGTGTAACTCTTATCTTTTTATGTTGTCTAGAGACTCATTGAAACTTTTGTTGCCTTCTGTTGTTATTGTGAGCACTTACGTGATAATATGACTTCTTATTGGAGATATTTTGGACCCAGTCTCATTTTGTTATTCTAAGATAATGTTGTTGAATCTTAGTAGGTATCTGGAGTGGATGTTAGGGCTATTTTGTTAGGAATTACACATGATCACACTTTTGTCGAGCACTTTTGATGTGTTCTCCCTTGTCTCACATTTCACATAATGTTATGTCATCGAAATATGAGTATTTTACATGTATGATATCAGTACTACTATCCGGTATGATTTTTTACATTGTGAAGGTGCTTGTAGTACCATTTTGGACTAATTGTCGGAAGTGCTTACTCATAGTTGACATTCTATGTGGCCATATTAATTCGAAGTATTCCTTGCTTTAAAATAAATGTCTATGCTATCCAATAAGAGATTGCTGGAATCTTAACTCTATGTGAACTAGCATGGTCACATATTTCCTAAAACTCTGACTAATTGAATGTCAAATATTATTGAGTATTTTTTGGTTTAGCTCATCTATAATCATTTTTGTTATTAGGCTTTTATAAGCACCTAGACATATCATGGACAGTGGTGATATGTAGACCTTGTGTATGGATTTTCATGATGGGTAGGTTAACCCATATTGTGAATACAAGGAGAGGCACTTACTCTCATCCTATATGTACTATGATTGTCTCATTGAAACCATAGGACTTCTAAGCAGAGTTGTCAATAGCGGCTGGAGCAGCCGCAATAGCCTCGAAGTGGCGCAGAGCGAGGGTCAGCCGCTCCAGAGAGCTCGTCACGTCGTGTTTTACAATTGTGGCCATCGCTGCTCTTCAGCGGGCTGAATCACAGCTATAGCAGCAGCTGCTATTGTGTTGAGGGGTGAAAATTTCCTTCTTACCCCAACTTAAACTCACCTGGCAGAGAGATTTCAGTCCACCCACCTCTTCCCTTTTTACTCCTTTAGGGAATGAGAGGAGTTTTTTTCCTCCACACACAAATTCTAATCGCAAATTCTTATGTTCTTGACTTCAGTGTTAGACATGGATTCTTCTTCAACGTCGAGTTATTCTACACCCTAAATCTTATTGTTAATTTATTTGTATGCATGCCATAGATTAGGGTTAAAGATTTTAAAAATTCTTGCGACATTGTCTTTCGTCATTAAGGTCCTTGAACACCCAATGAAACACCATCATCGCTCAAGAATTACAAGAGACAACATTTTACCTGGTGCTCAGTACATGGCTGGTCTAACGTGTCAATGTTCAGCCTCGAGTGTAGAATACGCCTCTCAATGATCTGCTGCATACTTGAAACAACAAAAAGATTGCAGAGTCATTATAGAGATTACTTAAAATTCGTCAAATAAGTTACAGATTCTTCATGATATTTTTGCACAAAATCAGAACCAGCTAGCAGTTTGTTAAAGCTGACGTCAAGTGGAAGAATCCCTCCATTCCTCCTCAGGTGTCGAAGATGTCGCTAAGTTGGCCTTCGGCCACTGCCGTAGACGAACTTTGGTGGCAACATGATGACGTGAGACCACCGGAGAGCATGAGAATCAAGATCCTAAGAGCCCTAGCTTGACGCAGGTAACCCTTTTTTACCCTTGACTCATACCTCACGTTACAGAAACACTGTACTTGGGATTCGATTGAACTAACAAAAGAAGCAAGACAATGATTGTCATTCTTAATTTTGCCGCTAATGACCTTTTGAACCACATTTTCCTTGCCAATGATCAACTTCTTCACATTCTTTTTTTTCTTTTGGCAATAACTTTTTCACATTCTTTATTTCACTGCCAAATTTACTTTACTCTATATTTTTTAGATTTTTTTATATTTTAGTGTTTATTTTATTTTAAATTGAGTTCCTTATTTAACTATTTGTGTTCAATGTAATTTATACAATCATCTGCCATCTAAATTAGGAATTCAAATCTTATGCTAACTTTCCTTATAAAATAATGCCAACTAAGAAAAAAAAAATTTACATCTCTCTTCACTGACAGTATTTTATTGGGAAACAGAAAAATGAGCCATAAGATTGAAACCTATAAGCTAGATATAATATTAAATACTTAGTAGCTATAACGTTGAATAAGGGCGTGGTAATTAGGCATAGCATATATAGCAAATTTTAGTCCAAATTTATACCTAACAAGAGCTCAAATATGTAAGTAGACAAACACTCAACAGCCTAATTTGAACTCAACAATTGGAAGCACATTTGCCAAGTTAGATCCAAAATAAAAAGAAATTTTTATATACTTCTATATATAATAAAATTTCAATCAAATATCAATCAATAGGTGTAATATTTGGGAGCACTTAGGAATTTTTTTCAAAAGAAATCATCATACATTAGCCACACTAGCACGTAATTAACAGTCTAATTTGAACAGCGGTTGATTGTGGGTGATTGTGGGGTAGACTTCATTGAAAATAGATGATAAATTAACGTACTAAATTTAATAGAGAAACAAATATGTACTTAAATTAACACCACCTAAAAATGTAAAGGCTTCAAATTTAATTAAGGCTGATAATTATTATAAGATATTTATATTTACATTTATAATCCGACGTGTTTTATTAGTTGATGATTATTTGAAAAACATGTGAATAAAGTAAGAGCTTATTTTATAACTTTATGAACAAAAAGTAAAGCTAAAAAACTATTGTGTCTTATTTTTTTATTAACAGTATATATATATATATATATATATATATATATATATGTTCACAATTATTAGTAGATATTTATAACGTCAAGAATTAATTTAGCTGAAGATGTTAAGAATCATTTGTGATTAAAGATAGCAATTAATTTGGAATATTTATTAACAGACTCCTGGAATATTACGGAACATCAAAAGTCAGCATCCATTCAGAAATTGTTATATATGTACCAAACTTAAGATACATCAATCCACAGTCCCAAGCCACTTAAATCAATCCTCAAACCCAAGAACCAAGTAAATATCATTTTACAAGGGCAAATATTTGCTAGCTTTACATCCATCAAACAACCTTTTGACTTATGTAAATAAAAATTTTCTCGACGAATTCGAAGGTTAGGTTAAAATTCTTATCACATAGATTATTTAAACCATACTTCAACTTGATTAACTTAAAGTTTATCAAATAACTAACATTTCTTTGAAGTAAAAGAATCTATATATTCTTAATATCTCTAATTAATCATGTTTTTTTAAGTATTGTGTTACAGCAGTTCTTTGGTTAAGTGGCATAGAAAAACTCTCATGAATTTAATTAACTTTATGCAACCTCTCAATAAACTCAAGCCAGCAAGATCAAGAAGAGGAATACACTTTATTACCATCAAAGCTAACATATGTTGATAATATATCTATCATCAATTTGAAATTCATATATAGTACATGGTGTGTATTGTAATTACATAATTAATTATATCATTAGTTATAAACACTTCAAATCTAATGATTGATTGTTGGAAAACCAAATTCGAATTTAAAAAAAAAAACTACTTGTTAACTAGTTTTGCAATGAGTATAGCTAATATTCGTCCTTCACTAAAATTGATTGTTCAATAACTACTATGATATCTTGTATTATGGCATGTTTGCATGTTATAAACATCCAATATTATGATTTTAGTAGTGTAACATAAGCAGAATTAGGTAGCCAAAATTTAAGGATCATTATTGAATAAGGCAAAATAACAGACCAATAATTCATCAAAGAACTATTAAACATGCCAACTAATTTTTGTTCAATTCTAACTATAGCATTTTTCGTTTTGTTTTGTCTTACATGAATGGTGCAATTAAGAAAAAATCCTCTGGCAACAGTTATACCAAAAAAAAAAAAAAAAACTCTACGCAGCATAATCAAACAAAAACCGAAAAGTCTCTCCATAGACCATTGTGATAAAAAAAAAAAAAAAAAACCGAGCTAGTTGAATATATAGATGTTTTCTTCTATATATTAATAAGAATTTAAAAAGACCAGTTTCCGATTTTCATCCTATCATGTTAGGCAGTGAGGGAAACTTTGGTTTGTGTAAATCAAAAGAACTAATTATATTTGCTATGATAAAACCACAAAACTGATATACCAATAGTTAATTTCATGTCACATTCATTGAACTTTAGCTTATAACTTCTATTTTCATACCAAGTCTTAGACCTCATTTGCAATAAAAGGAAAAAGAGTTGATTTATCCTTTTTGTAATTCTTTTCTGACGGAATCAATATAATTCCGATTTTTTTTTACTTATAATTAGTAGGATTGGCAAATGGATGGATTAGATAGGTTTTGAATTAATCACTAATAGATAGATTAAAAATAAACTAATAATCCATTTACAATTCATTAAAAAATTATTAAAATTATTCAATTATTTCATGACATATTTTAACAAATGAATATTCAATTCATTTATTAGTCCATTTTAATGGATGTATATTCAATCTATCCATTCTTATATAAATGTATTTAGACTCATCTCATATTTAAATACTTTTTATTCTCCAAACTACGTGAATATCTAATAAATATTCAATAAATATTTTGGTTAGTTCATTAACTAAAATTAATCTAATCCATCCAATATATGATTATAATTGGATGGATTGGGTTGAATTTAGATATAAATGGATCATGGATTAATAGATCCAATTTTTACTTTTAATAATTAGTCACATTAATTGCATGTTTAGAATCTATGTATTTTTTACAAAAGAAAAAAAGAGGGGAAGAAATAGGAAGCAAGCTCACAAAGGGAATTAATCTCAAATAACCAAAATTAGCCCAAAAATACCCTTATTTAAAAAAATTAAATAAATTTATGATATACTGAACAAAGAATTTGTTACTGCCAATTCAACATTCATAAACTTGCACTAGTTCTCAATATATTTGTAATTAACTATTATGAACAACCACTGATTATTTTTATTGTTATTTATGCAAACTTATTATGCTATATATATAATTCCAAGTCTCACCCCGGCTTATGCTAACTTCAGTCAACAAAATGCTCACAAGGCTCCCCATTACAAATTAAGATCAGCGATGTGGCAACTTCATATATCACAACCATCTGATATAATTAAATGCAGAATGTGGATCTTTTCTATGTGCTTTCATCTTCTGTCAATTTCGCAATATAAAATTTTATGGTTGATAATTAATTCCTCCATTTTTTACTTAATTCTACACTTCTACCCACTGTTGTAAAAATTGGATTGGCAGACTAAATGATCTTGATCATAAACCGAATACTCAATCGGTTATGATTTAATATCATAATTGAATTTATGGTTAAACTAAATTAGATTAATTAAAACTGGTTAAATTGACTAATTGAATTATTTAAACAGCTTATCATTAATTTTATTTTAAAAAATTCAAAAATTTTATATTTTATAATTTTTTCATAAATTTTGTATTATTAAATTTTGTATTATTATATATAGATAATTTTTATAACATTATTCGGTAAATGAACCGAAAGTGCAGCCACTTCACTGTTGTACCCGATCCTCCCAGTCACTAACGGACATCCGATTTGCGAAAAAAAACTTTTCATTAGGACGTACTACGTACCTTTCCAATTCTCTACACGTGTAATAAACATAAAAATCTCTACACCAAAATTAAACTACTTGGTTATTGAAAATTTGTATGGAATTTATCATTGTAAGAGAATCCCAATGGCCTTGCAAAGACGTCCTTTGGGAATAGAGGGAGGAAGAGATGCTTTGCGTAGAAGAAAAGAAAAGGTGGAGCATTATATTATTGAGGCATGGGCTATCAAAGAAAAGCTTTATATTGAAGAAATAGGGTGTGAGGGAGGAAGATACCTTGTGGTAGCGTATTCAAAGAGCTTCCCACCAGGAGAGAAGACCACGAGGGCTATCTCAGCATCGCACAGGGTCGAGAGCTCCTGGGCCTTCTTGAAAAGACCTCTCTTCCTCTTTGAGAAAGTCACTTGCCTTGCTGTTATGTTGTCTATCTTCTCGATTGGTATCTTCCTTCTCACCATTTCCCTAAAAAAGGAAAAAAGAAAAAAAATCAGGGGCAAATATTTCTATATGATTGTACGGCCAAATGAGAAAAAAGGGTTGTCTTTCCCATGAATCAAACAACCATAAGTATATGAGATGAAAATTAAATATATGGAAAGAGAAATCTGTGTGCAAGACAAAAGTGGTGTGCATATATTAATCAGGAAAATAATAATCTGCAGATAACAAGAAACAGAAAAACTGGCAGTGCACCCACCAAAGTAGAAATTTGAACTATTCTTGTCACTTGGTGTCGATTTTATCAAATAAATTATGTGGTAGTAACTAATGTCTATGGAGAGAGAGAAAGAGAGAGAGAAGGGGGGGGGGGAGGAATGATTTTTTTTTTACTTGAAAAGAAGAGAGAAGAATATATGCTTGCCAAGAATCTGAAAGCGAAACCAACCCTAAATAGTAAAAGAAAAAATTATAAAAATAAATAAATAAATACAAATAAATAAATAAATAAAAAGGAGTTTAGGCCTCGTCGAAAGTAGAAAATAGAGGAACACAAACCAGAGTTTCCCTGACAGAAATGGAAGAGGAGAAAAGCAGAAAAGAGAGGAGCCGAAACCTAACGCAGTTCCCTGTGAACTGACAGCAATGGAAAGAGTAGGATAGGGTGCGAGACAAGAATAGGGCAGATTCAATTCTTCTCGCTCCCCCTGCCCCTTTTCTCCACATTTATTCACTTACCGACGCACCCCACAACCAATAGATTCTTTTTTTTTAAAGCACCAAGTAATTCATACTTTTTGGACACTAATTTTCATTCTGATTTTGTCTTCATCCGATCACGAAATATTTTTAGTCAATTCTAAATTTCTGCGTTGTAAGAAATTAAAATCCACTCAGAACTTCAATTTGTCAATTGAGGCATATATGTCTTGATTACAACCAATAGAATTTTAACAGATCATCATCAAATGGTATTCTTATTATACTAATTTTTTTTATCATATAACACTAATATTGTTAAAATTGAATTAAATAATAAAATAATAAGATTTTTTTATTTAAATTCAATTGGTTGAATCATTTGAGTTATATTGTCAAATAAGATTATTTATAAAAATAATTTATATATAATAATATAAAATTTATAAAAAAAATCATACAATATGAAATTTTTTTAACTTTTTAAAATAAAAAAATTAATAATCGATTAATTTAAATATTTTGATTGATTTTGATAAGTTTAAATTAGTCTAATCATAAATTTAATTATAAAATTAAATTATAATCAGTTAAATGTTTAATTTATGATCAAATTGGTCGAATCGTCGATTCAATCTGATTTTTTGACAGTAATGGATAACACATCTTAATTAGACTCTCAATATTAATTCTTATTTAAAAAAGAATAATCAAGCTTGTTTGGATTAAATATATTTTTTCTCATTTTATTACTCTATTCTCATCTTAAACCAAACAAATGGAAATAAACAAACTGGATTATTGATCTCATTTAAACAGATATCATCAAGATGAAAAACTCTTCTCTAGTGATTTCAAATAAATGATTTAGGTGAAGAAGTTGAAAATAATTTAAGGATACATGTACTCACAAGCCACAGAAAAGGAGAATTCCAGTGAAAAGTATCCTGACCTTTAAGTAAAACCGCCCCTACGTGTTGGATGCTTATTGCTTGATCTTTAATTTTGTCATTACTCTAACCTATATGCATGTGTTATAAGTTGTTTAATTATATATCTACTATATAAACCTATCTACAAGTGCATGCAAATGAGTGCATTTAACTTGTGTAATCACTCAATCCAAATTTAATTAACTGAAGAAATAGTGGTATAATTCATAAGCATTATTTAATTGAAAAAATATTTTATAATATAATATATAATATATCTTGAAAATAACTCAATTTCAAAGTAGAATTGAAACTTTCATATAACTTAAGCATATTCGTATTAAGTGAATAAATATTTTTTGGTGCTTTTATAAAATTTAGAATTTTATGGATAAATCAATATTACTTTATTAATGTTCCCCCTCAAATTGGGGGGGATAAAAATGGAGAAAATAACTTTTACTTTTCCTACTATAATTTTAACTCCTAAACAATAGGAAGAGAGTTTTCCTCACCTTCTTACTTAAACATCCAAAAAAATGAGAAACTACTCCTCATTCATCCCCTGCCCTCTATATCCCTCTCAAATTTTGAAAAATATGAACATGGTATGGCCACATGACAAGAATCTCTTCCACGGCTTCCAACATTCCAATTAATTTTCTTGTAATTTATGTTTACACTATAGAAACCTCCCATAATGTGAAACAGTACTGTTAGACAATATTAATTTTTCTGTGCAATTATTACATTGCTTTTACATCCTTTCATGATACATGGCCAAAAAATATAAATATCATAAATCAAGTTAAACACACCTAAAATTGCTGAACATTTGAGCTCAAAAAAAAAAAGCGTACCATAAGTCATAACAATTTTACTATTTTAGTACCAATACTCATAAAGAAGATATCTGTTCTTTCGCACATTATAGTCTTGTTCTTTAAAAGCTACTTTCTTTGTCTTCGTTTTATTTGGCTATTACCTATTACATACCCCTCAAAAGAAAAAATGGTTATATTTGGTAATATTTCATTTTTAAAAAATGACTTTCTCCATGCCATGTTCTGAAAAAGAAGGGCACAGCTACCGTTCTGAAAATCGCAGGTGGAGGTTTGCTTTTCCGTACACATACCCCCGTGATGCGACATCTAAACCCCCGTACACATACTATCATGACATCGTTGTACCCTCGTACTTATCATTCTAACTTTTTTTCCCTCATATTTTTTACTTAAATCTCCCAATTTTTTTTTAATTATAACAAGGTTTAATATATATTACTGCTGGGATCCAAACATTTATTAAGCTTTTTTTAATATATATATATATATATATATATATAATGATGATTATGAGAAATATTTTCAATACAATGGTAACACTTTAATGTTTAACATCAACAACTTGTTTTACATTCAAACCAGTGTATTGCAAAGGAATAGGATTATACAATAACTTAATATATAAATTACACTTTTATGTTTACATTTAAATGACTTATTTAATATATAAATCACAAAATATGCCCCTACTCTAAGGCGCAGTATATGTAGCTAAGAGATTCAGAATTTTTCTTGATACTAATAAATACTTAATTATCTTAGCAATAAGTGGCAGTCACATTCGTAATTTGTTTCAGAGTGTGGGCACAGTACTAAATTTTTGCATGGTCTTCAAACTGCCCCCATGAATCAAACACCTCTGATATCTCCATATTCTTTGGGCTTCTTCGGGCATAAGATTAATTTTTGAGGCTAATAATACAAAGTGTTCTCTAACAAAATTAAAAACATTGCATGCAGAACTCAATTCATTGAAATTTTAATTTATTTATCATTAAATCATGCCATTATAAGTCACCACAGTTTACATTAAAATAATAACTATAATGTCGCGTTTCAGGTCATTAGGTAAGTACTTTTGTATCAATAAAATTCAGGTACAACTCTCCAGCAGGGCCTCATCGCCTCATATTACACTAACAACTTGTTTTTAAATAGGAAATAGTAACATCACTGAATTGAATTGTTGAGTGATTTCGTTCACTTCTCACCATATCTAGTAGTCTGAGTCAACATTCTTGTTCTATTTAAATAAAGGCAACCTGCAGTACACATAGGAAGACTAGCTTTTTAACAAGTCTGAAGTAACATAAGAATCTATGGTGGAAATTTTCCACAAATTTCATAATCCGTGTGTTACAATCTAAAAAGTATGGACACGATATAACACGAACTTAAGGATAGGGCAAATTCTAAAAACTGTAGGACATGACATGGTTAGAATATAAACTATAAAATTAATATAAGATTAACATAAAAATACAAATCTTAAATATATAAGATAAAAACACAAATCTTAATACAAGCCACTTGTATTTAAAATATAAGCATTAATACATGGTCATTCCTAACATAAATTTTATAAGAAAAAAATCAGCATCAGTCATTATCGACATTAAAAAAAGACTATCATGTATCTAATTCATGTAATATCACACTCATATTAGCATAACTATGAAAAAAATTTTATGATACAAACTAGAAGTATTTATTATATTCAAGAAGTGTTTGACATGGATACATGTCCGACAACAATAAGGCAACAATTTTTGAAGTATTCATACTTCCTTGGTTACAATCTACGTATGTTTTATGGTATCAGCTTCTGAAACCAAGCCATCATTCATGGTATATTAAACAATCCCGTCACTACAGGAAAGTTAAAATCAATTGCATTTTTCAATAGATGATTACTTCATTCCGGGTGGGTTGGATTGTCATAAAATTCGTTATAAAATAATTAACGTTAAAAAATTAATTATAAAATAACCATTTTTTGAGTTTGCATGCTTTGATTGATATTATAAAATAGAATCACTATTATAATATTATGATAGGAATATTTTCAAAATTTATTGTTGAGTTTCACAAATTAAAATTAGTTTCATAGTATTGAAAAGTATTTTCTGTAAAAAAAAAAAATTGTTAGCCCCACACTTGATCAATTCCATTCATTGAAAAAGCAAGAATATAATTAACTTTTGTGAGAACTGATTTTTGAAAAACTATCTAAACATGTTGAGCTACTGTCATAATCCATTCTGAAGTGTTTTGGACCCTGCAGAATCTAAAAAAGAAGAGGCTAAAACGCTTGTGACTGTTACAGGATAGAGTGTGTAAACTAACCCCAAGTTGAGAGATGTCTCAGAAATATCATAGTCTAGATGATGATCAGATGAAGCACTGCAGATAATGGACTCAGATGATTGCCTTTGCTCTTGCAAAGAGCTCTGTACCTAAAATTTAAATGTATTCCATTGTTATCCTAAGAGATCGTGGACAACTAAATAAGCAAGAGTTTGAAAAGCCTATCACCTGTTTCAATTTTTGGTTCTCTTCCATAAGTTCTACTCCCTGCATGGGCAACATATAATCAAACATTGTAGCACAGAGAGGCTATGTTTGTTAAGGTGAAAAAAATGCAACAACTGACTGGTTCTTCTTGAAATCCATGACTTATACAAAAATGAAAAATAAATCATTTTAATAGGATAAATTACTACAATTTGGCATCTGTAGCTCATTTTAGGTTTCAATTTGATCGCCTATGATTATAAGAATAAATTTTTTTTTCTTAGCAATTCTTTTCTGGTTATAATAGCAGCACAGAAGTTTTGAAGTTACGGCCTCTTACAAACCACTCAAACTCTTCATCTCTAACTCAGTCACCGTTAATGGCCTTCTTAGTAACTTCTTATAAGGTCCAATCTACCTAATAGCTATTAGATATTTGGTGACGTGGCATACTTAATTAACAATTATTTTATACAAAATTTTAAGCTGTTATAGACCTCGCGTATAGAAATTTGCTTTGGCACTTTTAATGCTATTTTAGGACAAATGATACCCAAACTTCAAAACTATGGAAATAATTCCTCACATATCACAAAGGATGAAACTGACTTGACCATAAATTGTAAATTATAACAACAAATATATGATATTTGACATGCGTGTAAGTTTGATTTTTTTACCTTTCTCTTAAGGGTGCTGATCTCTTGCATAATTTTTTCATCCTGAAACACATATTAATTAGTATATTCTACGTCAAAAGCATGTATACATTTCGACACAACCATGCATAACTCATAAGCACAACCTTGCAGTTACAGGTACAAATTCTAGGTTCAATCCCTTATTAAAAAAAAAAAAAAGTCAACTAATAAGTATATTGCAAGTATAACTGAGGACAAACCTTTACTTCTGAAACACTGGTTCGAACTCTTTGAAGTAGTTCCTCTAGTTTCTGCAGTTCTTGTATTGTTAATCCTTGCAGCTCTTCCCCATTCAACTGACTGTGTTCAAGGTGGAATCAGAGATATAAATTAAATTTGTAGGTTGCATGCGTCTCAGGTACCTAGTACTAGGTTGGCTAGCTCTGTAATGCATACCTCAGTTCACGAGTCCTATCTTCTACTTCCTTGCGCAACATGTCGTAAGAGTCACTCTCAGTCCCAAGCTATGCATAGATTTCCCGACAAAAATAAAAGGAAAAAAAAGACCATTTATGATTTTCCATTTTGTGATTAAGAAATGTCTAAGATAATTTCTTCACATATATTTTTTTTTTTAAAAAAATTTCAGTGATTCTAGAGGAAAATATCGATATATTGAATGCCATAGAAACATTGCAATATCATTCACTCATTGCCAATGCAATTACAAGAGCAAATTCAGTTTATATGTGTGTTTAGATTAATTTATTTTGTATTCAGAACAACTTATAATTAAAATCTTAATGAAAAATTAAAAAAAAAACAATTTTCTCTTAAAATTACTCGGTTATCAAACATTCACTATATATATTCTAGAGCATCAATATATGTGACGATAAGAAAATGGAAAATGTGATCAAAAAAGTTGATAAAACAAATTCCAGGGAAGCATGAAATAACTGTTTTATAGATTACCATCAGATATTACTAGGCACAATATTAATATATAACAACAACCAAGTCTTATTTCACTAACAAGAATTGGTTACAAGTAAATCAATCAATCCTAATAAACTCTATCAAAAATCAATTTTTAATAACATAGGGGGAAGCAAAAGTGTTGGTGTGCTGAACTTGCTTCCTCGTTGTAGTAAAATTTCCCTCAGAAGCAGAGCCCCTTTTTGCCATGGTTCGATTGGCAAGCATATATATATGCTTTTTCTTTCTTATTCAAATGTTAAATTCCAGTAAAAAAAGGTGCATTATGAATTCATCATTCAAGGAACTAGAGTAGAAAATAGATGAAATTATACCTGCATCTCAATTGGTGGATGGTCTACGAATCTTTGAATCGCTGAATACCGATTACGCTTTTCAATTATTTGTTGCATGCTGAAAACAACAAGCACACTGAAAATTCAAATTCTTCAATTCCCCTCCTATGTTCCTTTGAATGAATGCAAGATGCTCATGAATTTAAGATCTTTATATTATCATATTGTATAGCTGATTTTTAGGTGATTAATGAGAATAATGTCCATGACAAAAATCTAATTACATTAAAACAACTTGGTCAAATTTGATTTCCTTGATTAAAGAATATCACTTAAATTAAGTGTTGATTGTCTTGATAGAAATAATTATATAAATTGTATTTGATTTTGATTAAAGCTAGGGGATAAAGTATGAAAGTTATTGGCTCTAATTCAAATTCTGTCTCATTTTCCTATCCCCAATCATATTCGTCTAATTAAAGGTTGACAACTCAGTAAACACATATATCTATCTCTTCATTATTAATAATAACTTATTTCTAAATTGAAGTATTGTTTGCTAGGTTATCAACATTTAATTGGGAAACATGACTGGAGACAAGAAAAGATAACAGAAGATTTGAATCTTAATAGTTTAGCTTCCTAGCCTAACGCGACATTAGAGATTACAAATGCTATATATTAGAACTAAGCAAAACTTTTTCAGAGATTTTGGGTAAAAGGCCTCCAGAAGTGGTTCAGTGACGAGAGATTTACGTGTAGCTTATATATAGAAGGTAAATCGGGAAATAAGTTCAAACATACATGCCTTCATTGTACCAAACAAAAAATGTTGTATAAAACTCAGACAAATCATGATACAATTTGAAAAATGCTATGATTAGAAGTACTCAATTGCAGACGATTATTAAGGATTTCTTACATTCATAACCTTCTTTGTTCAAGCTTCAATTAAGACCCTGATTCAATTAGTATATGTCATTTCAAGAGAAAGATTCATGAATAAAACACTTCAAATATCTAAATTCCTTATTCTCTCATCATAAGAGAGCTCTAAGGCTGGTCACACTGCTAGAAAGATAAGTACTAACCGTAAATTTCGCATTTAAGTTACAATGCGGTCAAATGCAAGCCAATGTAGCCATTATTATGAAGAAAATAGTTTTGACTTTTACCTTGTAAAAGTTATACACAGACATTGCTCCTGTATTACTAAAAGAAAATTATATATGATAGTTGCCAATGAACCTCAAACTTAATTAAGATTGATCTCAACCTTTTAAAATAAATGTAATGATGATGTCAGAGGTTCGATCCTTATTTAACCATTTACCCTCTTCCCTACCTAAGTACTTGCACCACCAATGTACATAGTTGCAAAAACATATGAATATTATGATAACATTGATAAGATTGTGGATAAACCATTTAGAAAATGTTTAAGGCTAGCTGTTATCTAGTGGTTTACAGTTTACACAGAAGGTTGCGAAGAGACCGAATGTAAATAACAATACTAGCTAGTTAAAACCCCTTTTAAATTTTTTGAAAAATAACGAAAAACATGAATGAAAATATTAGCTTATACAAAGACAGTGATGAACTCATAAGTTTTCCACAGTGCATTCTGATATCATTATAATATGGTTAATCAAACTTCTCTCTATATAAATAAAAGAAGGAAACACATAGGAATTAATATACTTGAATAAAAGATGACCCGGGGCATTTGCAACTGCTAGTTTTCAGAGTAAATAATTTGCCGTCTACAAAGAAAACGATATAAGAAAAATCAATTAAGACAGAAAGAGAGTGATACAGTGATACCTCGAAGTAGCATACTCAAAGAGCTTGCTGGTGGCAGAAAAGACCACGAGAGCTATCTCAGCATCACAGAGAGTTGACAGCTCCTGAGCCTTCTTGAAAAGCCCTCTCCTCCTCTTAGAGAAAGTCACCTGCCTCGCATTTATGTTATCGATCTTCTTGATCTGTATCCTCTTCCTCGTCATCTCCCTATCTCAGAATCATCCACAGCATATCATGTCTGTGGAAAAAAGAGAAACACTTTCGACAGATTCGAAACATCACGCAGTAAATCCAGCGGATTAGGAAGAAAACCATGTTCAGGTAGGGTAGGTGGGGGGCTTCAAGAGAGATTTTGGTACCAAAAACTCAGGTAATTAGTATGTGGAAAGTATAAACAGAAAGAAAACCAGTTTCTTGAAAGATGAAAAACAGGTCTTTGGCCAATAATCTCGTCACACCAACCCTTGGCGGGGGGAAAATTTGCAGATAAATTCAAGAGAAAAAGAAAAAGAAAAAAGTTGAAGTGGAGCTTACAAGAAAAATGAGTCTTGCGAGATTCCTGAATCAGTCAATGGCAGTTCTCAAAAGGAAACTGAGAGGTGGGGTTTGTTCCCTTAACGGGTAAGTTTGATGTTTCTGCAACTGTTTATTATCTTTCTCTTTTTTCTTTTTCTTTTTTCCCTGTTTCTGGCAGCAATTTGTTGCGCTCAGTTTGGATAGAAAAACTGAAAAAGTAAAGGCTTATTTTTTTCCCAAAAAAGTATTTCATTTTATTTTATTTTTTTATAAGCATTTTTTTTATTTTTTATTTTCTATTTGTGAGGTTTTTTTCATATGAACCCAGGTTTGCTTTCCGTACAGATAAGCTCGGCTGTATCTCTCCGTGGCCACAGCTACAATGACAACTGATGTAACATTGCCACTCCCCATGCTGAGGTTTAAGGATTTTGACATTTTGTGTAATAATTAATGAACATTTGCTCTTTGATTGGTGAAGAGAAACAAATTTTCTGTGAGATCCGTATATATTATATTAATCTGATTTAGGAGTTTATCCAAAACACTGTTTATTCATTAAATGTTAAAAAAATTTAAAAACAAAGTTATGCTACTTTATAGTCTGATTTTATAAGGTAAAATGGAGTGATTGTATTTCATTTTGGGATAAGTAATTATTAAAAAAAGTTATTGTGTATTTTTTAAACCAATTTTTATAGCATATTTAATAACCTAAGATAAATTAATTCCTTTTTTATTTTAATAGGCTTTAATTAATTCACATAATATAATTATTATTTATTTTAAATAATAAAATGCGTAAATACTTTAGATCCCACTTTCATATAATTAATATGTAAAAAAACTCTTTAATTAATCATTAAGTAACTAATTAAATTAATTTTAAAATTTATAATAATTATCTGTAAATAACTTAAAATTTAAAAAATTTATATGTTCTTTTCTTTTCTCTTAATTATATAAATTGTCACTTTATTATTATTTTTTGGTAGGAAGTGTCATTAAATTAATATATGGTATGGACAGTTTTTCAATGATAAAAAGATTATGATTTTTTGTAAAAGAAAAATAATGTGTATATAACATCACCGCAAAAAAAAAGATATAAAAATTTTAATTATTTAGAAGGAGGATATTAGTTATTTAATTCAAAAGTTTGATAATTTAAATTTAATTTAAATTTATTGTCAATATAAATTATTTTTGTATTGTTGTTTAATAATATTTTATTAAATTTTTAATTTTTTAAATAATTATTATCTTAATTAAAAATTTTAATAATTTGATAACTTATAATTAATTGATGGTGAATTTAATTTATTTTACAAGTAAACTTAATTTACTTTTTGGATGCTAAAATGTATTTCTTTTAACAATAAATATTACATAAACAAAAAACAGAAAAATATTAATCTAATTATTTAAAATGTATGATTCTTTACTTTTAATCTGGCCTTTTAATTTCTATGTTACTGACTAATCAAATTGAGATTAATAAAAACATATAATAAAATAAAACATGTATTTTGATATATTTTAAAACCAGAGAAAGATATTATATGTTTACTTTATCATTGAGTCACTGAATGAGGATGCATGCATTTCTAAAGATCAAAATGTCTTATTTGTCAAAATATAATTGTTAAATTAGTTAAGTAATAGGATTTAATTATGATTTATTATCTGTGTAAAGTTTTTTTATTTGTCTTTGTAAACTTTTTTTTACATTATTATACAATCACATGTTATCTAATATTTGACTTTTTTAATAGTTGTTATTTTAATTTAATTTTTTTAATAATTTGACACTTTATTAGATAGTGTAAAAAATTTTATATTAATAATTAATTAAAATTAAATTCTTTACAAAATTAATCATTTTGTTCGCTAAATTAAAATTTAATAATTTAATGCGTGTCAATTTAATGTTATAATTTAATAATATAACATAGTAAAGGAGGTTTGTATCGTACCTCTAATGAGTCGTACTCTACTTATGTTGTGTTTTAGATTTTTTTTGTTTTTATCAAGAATAGTTGTTTGCTTAGAAGTTTAATATTTAAATATTTATACATTTAATTTTATCTTGAGTTTTCTATTTGTATCTAAGCACCATTGGTCTTACATTTTTTTTCTTAAAACCTATTTTTAATTACTTAAAAATAACCCATTGATCAATTTCATTTCTTAAAAAATTAATTTTATCAATTTAATCTCTCATATTTCAAATCATTCATAAATTTCATCATTTTATTTGTTTTAATTTTATTATTTTAGTTTCCAAAAAGAAAGAAATAATGTAAATTTAAAATTTGATGGATTAAATAGATAAAATTAATATTTGAGGGACAAAATTAGTAAATGATTTTTTTAGGGATTAAAAATAAGTTTTATTCTTTTTTTTTTCTATGAAGTTCAAATTCAATTAATTTGATGTCATAATTTATGATTAATCAAATATATACTAGATTTTGTATAAAAAAAGATATACAAGTTTTTTCTAAGTCAATAGGCATATTTTTCTTTTAATTTTTTTTCTAAGTCACGGAAACATGCTTTAGACTCTTTTTAAAAAAAAAAATCTAAGAACGTGTCCTAAGCTTTTATCTTTTCACTATGCTTGTCAAACAATATAACAAAAATTACAAATAGCCGCAGATTTTAGGTAAGAATTATAATTCTTAACTAAAGTGTATATTTAGATTATTTTATTTTATATTTAAGATAATTTATAATTAAAATTTTACTATTTTTCAAAGAAACTATTTTTTTTCTTAAAGATTATTCAAAACCAAACATCCACAAAATATTGTATTAGTGAAGAGATTAGAAAATTTACTTGGAAATTAGTAACGGAAGTGCCCATCCCCAAATAACAAAAAATAAAAAAAGCAAATTCCTCTGTATATATATATTTTTAGTAAACTTCTATTTTATCTTTCAAAAATAAAAAATGTTATATAGGTAGAATTTTTTTACTAAAATTTTAATAGCATGATTTGGTATATTTATTAACTCTTAAATAGGTTAGTAGTTTCTGTCATTTTATTTTATCAAATAATCATCCTTAAATCTAACTGAATTATGTCACAAATTTTTTTTATTTTTTTTTATTGTGTAACATTATTCTTAAAAAATGTATGTCATCATTTTGATCTTTTAAAAAATTTTATTATCAATTTAGTTTATAAATTTAGAAAGTGACATTATTTTAGTCTTTTAAAAAAAATTAACTTTATTAAAAATATCATCAATTTAATTACTCAATTCAATTTAATCCTTCAAGTATTAAAATTATATCAATTTAATTTTTATCTGTATATATTTTGATAATTTTGATATTATTTTTTATATTTAAAAATTAAATTAATAACAAAATTTATTAAAAAATTAAAGTAATAATATTTAATTATTTATATCTTTGGAAGCCAAAAGAAAAAAAAAACAAGAAGAAGAGTTTACTCTTTTCTTTTGTTGTTGTTGTTTTTGTCTGTTATTGTCTTTTTCGTTGCTTCCATGCTTCCAAGGCTGTCGTCTCCTTCGGTCTCTCTGGGTCCCTATTGGTCAATGTCGCGACGAACAATTTCTCTGTTCTTCTCTTGTTTCGGTTGGCAAAATTCTCTCCGCTCATTTGTTTCGGAGCCTCGCCCAAGAATTTGGGGAACCACTTGAAGATGCATTGAAGATGCTGCCGACATTTTTTTTTTTTTCAAATGGGTGCTTTTGGAAGCTTGCATCAGTTGCAAATTCAAGAATGGGATAGCAACCTTCCCAACAATTGTACATGTGGGATGGTTCGGTAAGCTTTTCAAAAAGGTTTTTTTTTTATATCTTTTAGTAGAGGTTTTTGTTTTAAGTATAAGTAATTTTATATTTGGATATAATATTTAAAAAATATTTTTAAATAATAAATAAAATTTTGAGTTTATTTGAATAAAAAAATATAAGTATCTTATTTATATTAAAATTATTAAAAATGATATCTAAATACAAAATATGATAAGTCATGATATATATGATATAATTAAATAGATTAACAGATTGAGGATAATGAGATTTTTAAATATGTTATGGTCATAAAGTTATGAAAAAAAAGACGTGAAATAATAAAAATATGTTTAATTATATATTTAAAGACTTAAAAATATGTTGTTGATATTATCTTTTTTTATTTTTTTTAAGTAATATGTTCATTAAGGTGAGACTTTGGTTGGAGTTATTAGGATATAGAATACAATGATTGATAATTGCGTTATTTATAATATAAATAATGAAATTTAAGAGTCTTACGTGAATATAATTTGTACGAGAAGAAAAGAAAAGACTTAAAATGTAATTTTTAATAAATGTAAAGGATATTTTTGTCAAAAAAAATTATGTTAAAAATTACTTATCTTTTCACTTTTTTTTCTTCAAATTTCATTGCAGAACTTGCATGTTAAAATCTTAGATTTGTGAATTATTTTTTAATGCCCAAACAAATTTTTATGGTAAATTATTAGTCAATGAAATTCTAATTTAGTTACTGATTAGTCGATGCACTCCATATTTGTGTTTGGTGTTTATTTCACTTGGGTTGACATTTAGTTGTGTCATGTAAAAAGCACTAGTTCCCATGGGGATGGTCATGAGTTGAAAGGGGCTAATTGACAAGTTCATAACTGGTGTAGATGAATTTATAGACTGGATCAAAGAAGAATCTGGTTTGAGTCCCAAGCTTAGAGTGACGAGGAGGAAGAGAATGATATTATGACAGGCATATTGAGTAGATGATGAGGCTGAAGAAGAGTCAGACATTTCATGATTCCCCTTCTAGATACTTTTTGTTTAATTTTGTACTCTTGTTGGATGAAAAAGCATGCAGCCATATATGATTTTGTAATATTGTTGGAGAAATGTATTTATATCTTTCCCGCTTTCTTTTGTCTAACGTGATTGTATATGTTTTTGGTATTTTTTCCTTCTAGCTATATGATAAAAGAAATGCAATTGTGTATAAATATATTATTAAAAAAATTACATTTAGACTCATTTAATTTTAAATAATTTATAAATAATCACCATAAATTATAAAAAAAATTTATTAAATTTTAAAATTCAGTGATTTATTATAATAAATATTTTTATTTAATATCAGTTAAGTTTTTAATAGAAGTCGTTCTCACGTGACTAGCATTAGTTTATAGATTTAAATTAATAATTTTAAAATTATTTTTTATTTTTTTATTTTATTTACAGATTTTTTTTAATTTTAAAATAAAAATTAAAAATAATTTTAAAATTATTAATTTTAAATTAAAGACACACACTAATCACTTAAAAGAGCCTATTATCATAAATTTAATTGAAATTAGATAAAAAGATATATTATAATAAATTATTTAATTAAAAATTTAATAAAAGAATTCATAATTTATGATAATTATTTATAAATTACCTCGTCCCAAAACCATCTGGTGCAGTTGCCAGTATAATTTGATGTCCGAAGTTGTTTAATTTTCTGTTTTTTTTAGATTTGGTTATTATCTAAAGGCAAAGAACGAGGGAACCATGGCCAAGGGGAGATAGCGGCTAGAAATGGTGCAAGTACTTCACAGTCACCGCCCACTTGTCAAGTGGTTGCTCTTCAGAAGAATCCCCCACATGTTAGGTGGTACCGTCTTAGTGGGCTCCTTACGACCGCCGCCGGCTTTTCAGGTGGCCAATTCACCATCACAGCCACCACCTACTCTTTGTGGGAAACAACGTTTGGGCATAAATGAGGTTTACTTAATCAAAGGACTGTGTCACCGACCCGTTCAGTCAAATGATTAGGTCACTTAATCAGTATTTCTTCATAAGATAGGTGATTGAACTGAAAAATGAAAATAATTTTTTTAAAAAAATATTATATAAAAAATCACTTTATATTTTTAATAAAATACAAGATAATTGTAATACTAAAAAGATATATAATTAAAAATTACACTTCAATGAAATAAAATCATACAAATATTTTTTTAATTAATTAATAGCATAAATAAAATTATTTTTATATTTTTAAACAACAATATAAATTTAATAAATTTGTTTAAATTTATTTATTTTTTATTATTTTTATTAGTATAAAATAAAAAAATTATTTTAAATACATAATAATAAACTTTATAATTATAATGACCGATTCAACAAATAAATCAAACAACTTAGTTGAGTCAAAATAAGTTGAATTAGATAAGTCAGCTGAATTAAAGTAGATTTTACTGAATCGATGCGAAAAATGATCCAAATTTCAACTCAAATTTAATGACTAATTCTTGGTTTTGCGATAAGACCGACCGATCTGGTCTTGTTCCTATAACTAGGATTGAAGTTTAACTTCAATGTAATTTTATTAAGAATAAAAATTAATTTCATTTTTTGGTGTGACAGGTAGCTTGGAGTGCTTGCGGTCCCAACTCATGACAGGAATCAGTGGCTTAAAAATCTCATAAGGTTTAACAGCTCATTGACTTTGCCTAAAATGGTCTTTTCGACCTGTTTGATTAAATTTGTTTTTTAATATACTTTATTTGCTAACCAGTACATGCTACCGTGAATGCAAAAGAGTGATGCAGATTGCAGGTGCAATGGGTGAGACATCACTTGAGGACTGAGGGTAGCTGAACACACTGAGGGAGCATACCAACACATAATGATTAGGCTACCATACATGATATTCTAGAAGCAAAATATTTCTTATATACTAATTTATTTACAATATTCATTACACCTTTTTATTTGAAAAAAAAAAAGTTAAAGAAAATATATATTTCTTATTTTAATATTCAAAATAAAATAATGTAAAAATAATATTAAAAAAATGCAGGTGGACCAAAGAAACGCAAGGTAACATGGCCTTGGTTGAGCCTCACAAACTGTTCTCATGCACGGATCACATCACATCTGTACTACCTCACGTGCTCCCACCAGCATCGACGGCACACCTGAATTTTTTTATTTTTACTTAGTTTTTTTCGTTGTACAAAGTTGATGAACCTGTGAGTTTTTGCTCAATTTCATAGCCTTATGTGTGAGATTTTACGAAAAATGAGTACATTTCTTTCATGTGTGCAAAATGAGTGTTATATACGTATAATATATGCGTGAAATAGGTAAGTAATGAAAGAGATATATGGTCTCAAAGTTGACTTCGCAACTATGATTTTATGAGCATTCAATTTGACTTGGCCAAAAAAGACTTTGTCTTGTGTGTGCACATGTCTCTCACGTGCCATTTTATTTAAAATTTGGACCCAAAAAAACACTAGACAAATCTCGGGCAAATTCACAAATTTCAAATCATAAGATCACACATCAAAATTGAACAAAGCCACAAGGAGGAAAACAGAAGTTAATCTTGTTTTTTAAAATTTTGTTTCTTATTTTCATGGGAATCAAACCTATGACTTATGCTCTAATCCTGCGTTTCTCTTACCACTTTATCTATGCCAAATAGCCAATTTTAATATTTTATTTATAAACCTAATTCATCAATGATACATTATAGGATTGGATTTTTTTAAAAAATTTAAACATACTATATATTAAGAAATCAATATATTTAAAAGAAGTATTAATATATTCAATTTTTTTTGTTAACTCGAAATTATCTTACAATTCAACCATATATAAAATTACGATAAGAGAATAAATTTATTTATTTTAATTTTTTGAATGAGTCACTAAAATTTTATAAAATTGCACTAATTTATGTTTTGCACACTTGAATTGTAATCTGCTTTCACCGTGACTAACTACTTTCGAGTAAGTTGTACCTTTTTTTTTATTAGAATTGAGACTTTCTCCACGTGGAAATGTTAAAGCATATAATAGCTTTGTTCGGCCAAGCTTTGTATATTTTTATTGGAGAAAGATGGCCAGTAACCAATGGTTCAACTACAGACACTATAGGGCATCTACCATTAGCTTTGTATGCATTTCATATGAATCTATTGTTGAAAGAAAATGAGACAACGAATTTAAGTACATGTCTCATTAATCAAGTTGTTTACGCCAACACATCTAATGCTCATAGTCCTCCAAACATTTTCTTGTTAGCTAAACAAAAGCAGCCTGTACCACATAAAAAATATATCCCAAGTAAGTTCCTTTCCAACGATTAAATAACAGAAGATGACCAGATGCCTCTTCACAAGACTGATGCTTTCTTCACCCTTTTAAGGATATAACATAGAATGTGGTACTCAAAAAATAAAAAAGAAAGTTCACTGATGACACAATCTCTTCCTGGTGTATAAAGAATTGTTCACATCATTTGTCAAAACACATTTTTGAGGAAATCTCTTTTAGAATTGCATTCTATATGATGAAATATCCAACAGCTTCAAGCCATTCAAATTGTATATGAGAACCCCATATATCACAGTAGGAGAATTAAATTAATTTTTGCAGTTGCATGCTTATATATATGAAACATCATGAGTCATGACTGTTGTAATGTATAAACTAACCCCAAGTTGAGAGAAGTATCATAATTATCAGAGTCTTGAGCACGATTTGATGGGTTGCAAATCATGATTGACTTAGATGACTGCCCTTGTTCGTTTGCAAGACTTTCTATCTAAAACACACAAAATGATCTGAGACAATAATAGAAAACAAAAACAAGGGTTAGTTAGGCATGGAGGTCAAAGTAGGAGCAAAAAATTCATGAATGAGTTTGGCATATAATTTTCACATAAAACTTATCCATGAATTTTTCAACCCCATTTTTATCGTCATACCAAACATATACTAAATAGGCAAAAATTTCAAAACCCGTCACCTGTTTCAGTCTTCGGTGGTCTTGCATTAGTTCAACTCCCTGCATGAAGAATAACTATGGACATTGTAGGAGTGC
Organism: Castanospermum australe; assembly: GCA_019955255.1. Taxonomy (NCBI): domain Eukaryota; kingdom Viridiplantae; phylum Streptophyta; class Magnoliopsida; order Fabales; family Fabaceae; genus Castanospermum; species Castanospermum australe. Next base: position 322,717 of record NSJW01000067.1, read on the forward strand.
GGAGAGAGAGGATGAGAGATTGATGTAATAAATGCAACAACAAGTGTTCTCTTGAATTCTAATTTATAGAAACTCAAATTTTGGGTCTATTTCCTTTAAATGCTCCAATTGTTTTAGTCAGATCAGTTTGGTTTATGGGTTATTTTCTATTATCTCTGCATTAGCACATTCTACAGGTCTTCAAGGATTAAAATAAATCAAAACTGGGTTGAGAGAATATTCTGGTAACTAAAGCGCCGGATTGCCTATAAATAGTTATTACATAAAATGCAGCCCTCAATTTTGTAGTACAGTATTCACATTTATCTCACTAGAGGATATTCTGTCAAGGATATAAATGTTTTACTTCTATCTAATAGTTCTAGTTTATGGGATAATTAGTCCTTGAGACAACATTTCCGTAAGTAAGGGGTTAGGAGCTTAATGTTTGTTACCTCCATTATCCATGATCAAAGTAAATTTTAACAAAAAGGAAAATGATTATGTTTAAATATTTCAAATTTTGTAGTAAACCAAACATCCTGAAATTGTTTATATGGTCCATAAGTCACACTTCAATGGGCAATACTGAAAATTCACGTAATATTTTTGTGATAACTAAATCATCATTCTTGAAATCAAACTAGAGTGGCAAAATTTGAGAGACTAAGGAAAAACTAGAAGTTTCAAAAGCATCTAAACCCCTTGAATATTGTACCCATGACATATTAGCCTCCAAAATCTAATGGCATTCAGCAACTTTGATGGCATCCAGCATATGTATCTATAGTAAGTATTACCATATGCATCTTATAATAAACAAGACCATTTCGTTCTCACTATATATGTTTAAGTTATAATATGTTCCTAATTTGTAATGACTCCACTAAGTTACAAGCTTTCTGCCAGTAGAACAATTATAATCTAATTCTATTATAGAAAAGAACTTAAATATTATAACTTTATAAGCATAGTTTTGAGAGAGGATAAAACAGTTTGAATTTGTATATATATGATTATTTTCTTCTCTTACAAGAACAATGACATTTTGACAGTCCAACGTAGGAATATGGAACCTTTCTCTGGAGTGCACTTACAATTCTTTCATCCTGAAATACATATATTTACCATCTGTTAAGAGTATGACCAGTAATATCCGCAAAGCACGAAGATGACTCCAGTAAACCAGGAGCACGTGCATGGTATAAGGAGAGGAGTTAAGGGTATATATCTTTGGTATGATCCCTTGTATGATAGAACCAAATATGCAAATACACAAAGAGCCTAGAAGGGTACAAAGTACAAACCTTAGCTTTTGAAACAAGGTTCAAACAGTTTCCTAACAGTTTCTCCAGTTTCTGCAATTCATGAATTTTCAATCCTTGTAGCTCTTCCCCATTCAGCTGCCTGTTAAGGTAAAACCATGCTTCAGTAATATACAATATTTTAGAGGTTGAAGCATTATAGGGACAAAGTACAATCAGTGCAACGAGCAGCGCACATGTACCTCAGTTCATGAGTCTTATCTGCCACTTCCTTGCGCATCATGTTGTAGGTGTCAATCTCAAACTATACATAAATTTCCATGAAATTGCCATTCATGGTTTTTTAATATTTTGGTTAAATATGTCAAGGATAATTCTCTTTGTGTAATAAGCATCTTTTCCAAGATTGTGTTAGCACTTACTTGAAGCAGATTTTAATCTTCTATAAGTCAAGCAGATTTTATTGTATTTGAATATTGTAAAGATACACTGAGTGGTGAATGAATACTAAGTAACAAGTATTTTCCTTCAGTAATTGCCAATGGAATTTTATGAGCATCTTATTGTTGATTAATCCATAATATATCACAATGCTACAATATCTCTCGAAGAAGAGTCGATTCATTGGATTAAATCCTCTAAAGTGCATAAATTATAGTGCATATAACTTGATTTTTATCAACAATTTAAGATTTGATAAAATAATATCACATGGATATTAAATTATGAATTTATTATAATCTTTTCCATTGTCAATGGTTACTCATTTTCACTTTACTCTCTAGAGTGCACCATGCACTTTAGATGATCCAAATTCCTGTTCTGACATCATTAATTCTTCATTTGAGAAACTTGAAAATGGATCGTACCTGCAGCTTATAGGTGGTTGATGTAATCTGTCAATGCCAGTATGCATATTTTACATTTCAACTACCGGCTGCATACTACAAACAGCAACAACCAAAAAAAAAATTGCAGAATCAATTTTTTGTTTCCTCCATGTATTTTCCTTTAAATTAGTGCAAGATGATCATATAAGAACCTTTAGAATATGATTAGTGCTTACATATATGTCTACTACAGAATGGCAAAGGTTTATATATACCGCCTTCATGTTGCAAATAGCTAGTAATAATAAGATTTTTTTTACTTTCTTTGATTAATTAGAAGAACTCAGTCTCCAAGAATATTCAAATGTATCTATCTAAGTGAACCATAAATCTAGAATCCTCTAAGTCCATTATAAATAGGCTTCTATGATTATTAGTATTTGGACGTTGAAAAACCAAAATATGTAGAAGTTTATAGTTAATGTGAAATAATAAAGTGTTCCAAAGCATACAGCAATCCAAAAACGAGTAGTTATTCGGTGAACCACTTGGCCATGAAGACTGGATGACTTTCCTATTAATTCTTACACAATCAATTCTGTTTAAAATCAATTCTCCATAATACAGTGTGTTCTGATTGGATATTTAGGTGCCTAAATCCCATGTGAGATCTCATCAATGCATTGATAGTGTGCCATTATGTTCTAATAATTTTGAGAATTGATTCACACAATTCCTAACAAAGCCAAAAAAAAATTAAGTTGGGTAGAAGCGAAAAATTGTTGCTTCGAGTGGGCAAAATCAATTATGCCAAGTGGAGCATGGTAGTTTCGCAGAAAATATCCCTAATATGATTACTACCTAGTGGGGCTTCAATATTTACATGTTTTTCTAATAATTGACACTTAATGATTTTACATTACAACATTCAGACTACATGTAGGGTGATTGTTGGCAAATGGCATTGGTAAAAACTAAAAATAAGAGATGAAATCTGAAGAAGTTTGTGCGAGCAAGTTGAGAGAAGGCATAGCAAGAAAAGGAAGCAATTGAAGAAGATTCAAAAGTTGGCTCCTTTTATTAAGAAAAGAAAGAATAAAAAAAGAAAGCGGGTCTCTGTAATATCGTAAATAGAAATCTTAGTCTCCATGAAAATTTTTGTTCAAAATTAATGTTTTAAGCGGGACTCAGGTAAGTCTAGATAGAAGTCAGTAAGAGTCTTTGGCCTCTATATATTTGAAGAAGAAAATATTTGGGAAATGAATTTATAGTATCACGTACAAAGTATATAGAGAAAACAATAAATATGGTGCAGTCACTACAGATGATGAGTGTGAGCTCAAAAATACAAAATTCCAGGTTAAGCCTAGAATCTAATCTGTAAGAAATAGTAAAATTGAATTACAGAAGACTTTTGGAGAAGATATCATATAATTGTTCTAGAAGAAAATGCATAGATTGAGGGACTTAGTTGATTGCGAATGTAAGGTCTGGGCTTGTAAACGTTAGAGATGTAGGTGTCATGCCCTAATTCCAACAGGCCTAATAAGACAACGGGTAAGCCAAACATGTGACCTAAAACCTAGCCCTAGTGCAAAACATGGTGTTAGATGCAAGGAGAGCCCAACATCTTGGGATCAGGGAAATCCAATAAGAAACGAGCTCACGCGAAAAATCACACTCATGAACCTGACGTCACATCTTAATCAAAAATCTTAAAACACTAAGTTTATGGATCTTCCCAATTACACTCACACTTGAATTCTAACATTCTTTCCCTTAAGTGTGAGTTGTCAAAACCTTAAGGCTTGAAGTTTATAGATCTTCCCACTTATATAGTCTTTACTTAAACCATTCCTATCCCATGTAAAACTTTCACTCACACTTAAATTCCAACACTTAGTGCTTATATATCATTATCTAATTCCCCACCTATCCAATGTGAGACTTGGGGTATCATAATTTTTCACACTTAGATCCAAATCTCCACAAGGATGTACTTCCAGCTAGAGATCTCTTTGATACCATTTGTCACGCCTTAAGTCCAAACAACTGGCCTAAGACTGCTACCCCGAACCACGCAATCTAAAAGGCTACCCTGAGTTGTCCAAGTAATCAGCCCCTGGCGTCTACATACCATCATCTAATCCCCATGCAACTCATTCAATGTGAAATTTATGATATCACATAAGGGCTCCCACCAAACTCCAACAATGGGCTACATATTGGAGTGGTGGAGAAGTTGTGTTAGAGAAGAAGAGGAGCTAGTACAGCCTTGTAGTCCTCACTTCTCAAGACCCTTTCTTAATTTGTAGAAAAGCCATAGCGTATTTGGTCTGATGAAGAAATAATCTTCAAAGTTTACACTAAGAAATGAATGATATGTTAAAGTAGAGGAGGTGAAGATGCTATAAGTAGAATGTCAATGACATACACTTAATTGTAAGCAAAGACAAACACAGATGAACCTCATTTACTACACCTAAAAGTCTTACTTGCTCACGTCATATATGAGACTTACAAGTTGATCATCTAGAATGATGACTGCCTAATTAGTAAAACATCAGAGTTGGTATACGTGAATGTGATATATAATACCAAAAAAGAGTTGATCAAACTATAAGTAAGCTTTAAACCCATCCAAATTTGGATCATCTTGACAGGTTTGTTAGCTCAAGTTTTGCTTGACTCCAACTGTACTTATATTTATTCTTGAGTGTAAAATTCTGCTAGAAAACATTTTATGAGGAGGTACAGTCTTGGTAAACAAGGATTAGTCTCACACACAAGATTGTGAAAATACCTAAAAAGGAAAAAAAAAAAAAAAAAAAACCTCTCGTCTCATTTAAACAGCAAGATTGACCTCATTTAATTAAGCAATGAACACATGGAAGACTTAGCTTACACACTCAATATAAGGGCACACATTAAAAAAATGAGAAATGTTAAATAATTCTCCCTAAAAATCACCTATAATAATCCTCTTAATTATCTAAGAAAGAAAGTATTATATGCTTTATGAATTCCCAAAATATTATATACTTTGCCTTTTCATTTTTAGTACTTTTATTTTTAAGTGATTAAGAAGATTTTAGGTTGATTCTTTAAAATGATTTAGCATTACACTAAAAAAAATTTACTATAGTTAACGAAGATGGCAGTATCACCATGTATATATGTGAAAAATGAATGAAAAAATAAAGATAACGGCGGCTCAATTAAGAACTTAACTCGTAGGAGGGCCAAACTGAACTATACAAACATATAAATGCTTTTGATTGGTATCTATACTCTACGATTATATTAAACAAAGTGGTAACTAATAACTTTACCCAAAAAAACAAGTGGTAAGTAATAAACTTTTTATTCACTTTGTAGAGAACAAAACGAGAAAACAAAAAGTTAAGTATAATAAACCCACTCTCCTCAAAAAAAATCTCTACGGTTTATCTGCTCATTCAGCATCAGTTTATAATCAACTACTGAATAAGTATACCTTGAATTTTTTCTTTTTTTTTTGGCTTTAATATGTCATAAGTATTCCTAAATATTATTTGAATAAGAAGTTTCAAATCATTTTATTACTATTCCTCTTTTAACAAGCAAATATCAATGTCATGTAGTGAGAAAAAAAAATGTTAGTTCGATGTTCTTCTTCCTAGCTAATTTTAGTATAAACAAATTGTTCTAGTATGATCTAACTTTGATCAAAAGGATGAGTTGTTCTTCATTATTATAGAATAATTAAGATGTAAAACTTCAGACATTTATGTCATTGAATCTGGTTAAGCCAATATTAAGAGTAACCATAAACTTAAACAACATCCAAGACATATGCATGTAAAGTACTCTAATAAGAATTGGAATTTAGTAATTTACTAAATCTCCTATGTTACAATTCAAAAGAGCATTTTTTATTGATAAAACAAATAAATGAGGATTACTTTTAATGGCTTAATAGTTGTAGGAAAACAATCCATGTTTTCTTCTTTCCATTTCTTTTGAGCATTTTAGCTCTCTCTTCTTTTTCATCATATTCTCTTTCCATCACTACAATTTTTCCTCTAATTTTCTAAGGGAGCATTTGGCAAATACAGGTGTACATGATATAGTAGTATTAGTTTCTGAATTTGTGCAAGTCGTTTACTTTATACATATTTAAATAGTTAAGAGATATAGATAAGGAATCTGACATAGACATAATAAACATTGACACAATTTAAATTTATCCCATCAAGATTTAACAATATTAGAATTTTTTTTAAAAAAAAGATTATCTGTGCTTCATAGAGGAATAAACATATATACATATGTTAGGATGTTAACATATACAAGAATCTTCTCTCAGTATTCTCGTAGGAAGGAAGAAGGACCAACTTTGTACATGGAGTGTTTTCCAACATCCATGTACCTTTCGTGCATATAGTTTATAAGCTTAAATGGAGTTTTAAGTATTAGGCTGTTCTATCTCGTACTTGCTGTGTTCATTCGCACACATCAGAATAGTCTCTTTGCTTATGCATCTTTTGAGTTTTAAATTACTATACTCTCCCAAAAATAATATATTTATTATGATTATTAACTTATTTATCCATTTTTTCTTTTTAAACTCAATCTTTTGGAAACTTTGTGCAAGATTTGACATGTTACTTAAATTTAAACAATTTTCCCCTTAAATATGCTATCTAAAGTTCTTAACCCCAATATATTAACCTAGCATAAAAGATTGACATCAATTGTTTGAGGTCATTGAGAGGATAACAAAACTGAACTCCGCATGGAGCTGAGTACCTTTATAGAGACAACAAAAAACACAAGGGAGTTTTGCAGTCATAGATAAAATAATTAAAAGAAGAGAAATGCTAATTGCTACGAAATGAAAGTCTTCACGAATGAGAGAAAAAAAAATAGGAGAAAGAGAGAAAGAGGGAAATGGAAGCAGTAAATGATGATTGAATCTATATAAGGCCACCATTTGAATTCCGCCACATCATTCGTAAAATATTTCGTAGAATTAGTTTGGTGGCATATAGCAGTGCTGTTAGAAGAAATTGAAACTTTTAATCACGAAGAATATTTCAGCTTAGTTAACCATGGAGGAAATTAATTAAATTGTATGTTGATCACTTCCATACATATATGATATATCTATCATTTATTGTTCTTTCTTATGGCGTTTATTAGCAAATACCCTGAGTGCATTGGTTAAAGAATTAAAATAGAAAGTATTAAATGAAAAATTAAAAAATTTAATATTTTGAGGACTCAAAAAGTATTTAATATTTTCTTCTTTTAAATATTTCTTCTTTTACGTAAAAACATATGCATGAATGATTTTATATCTCTAACACGCCTCTTTAGATAGCAAGGATTAAACTGTTGATCACTTAGTTATAGAGCCTCTAATATCATGTCATGAACTAACTATCCTAAAAGCTTAAGCATTTAGGTGAAAGCACATAAATAATTTTATATCTCTAACATAGTCACCGTCACACACTTCATATGAATAATGAAAACATGAACAAGGCATTGACATCAGTTACACCAAAGTATAATTAATTGCATATTAATAGGAATATATAAGAAGAAAACTAATATATATAAGATTAAGAAGGAAGAAACCTTGAGCTAGCATATTCAAAGAACTTGACAGTAGCAGAAAAGACTATGAGAGCTATCTCAGCATCACAGAGAGTATAAAGCTTCATAGCTTTCTTGAAAATCCCTCTCCTCCTCTTAGAAAAAGCAACCTGCCTCGCTGCAATGCTGTCTATCTTCTTGATTTCTATCTTCTTTTTCGTCATTTCCCTAAACAAAAATAAGCCAACATTAATTAGGAACTCTCTTTACATTCACTTGAGAACAAAGAAAAAATCATGATATGCAAGCGTGTAGAGAGAAATAAGGGTTTAGAATGAAATAGACAATTGTTCTCCGTAAAATTACATAAATTAAGTCTCTGACAAAACCCATATTACATAAAAAAAATAAAAATAAAAACTTAATGTGTTTTCTTTTCTGGGTCATGAAAAAATAGTGAGAAAAACCTTGAAGACGAAATATGGTTTCGAAAATCAGAACTACACTATATGGAAAGCGGTGATATGCATGACATACAAGGAAAAGAGAGACACAGAGAGTGGTTTTCTTAGAGAGAGGAAAAATAATTTTCTTGGGAAACAGAAACAATAAGAGATAAGATTTTTGTTATCTAGAACATGCGGGAAAACACATAAAGGAGGATTACCAAGAATCTGAGAAAACACAAGTTTCACGTCCATAAAACAGAGAGTTAAAATTGAAACCTTGCCAAAAACACCAAAGAAAAAACCATACCGACCAATCATCCATACATGTGTCATCAGGGGTAAATGGGTGCAAGTGAGAGAGAAAAGAGTTTTTTAAGTTTCAGCTTCTTCTCTTTCAGCCCTCTTCACAGCTTTACTCGTCTAGCTTATCCCTAGTCGTACCCACCACTGCCACTACCTCTTTTTTTTTTTTTTTCTTTTATGATGTGATCAATTTTGTTAAATTTAAGAGTTCTTTTCCCATCAATTGTTATCATAAATTCATCTTGTGACGATAAATGTACAATTTTTAAGAGAAAATAGATAAAATATAATATAATATTCAATTTAATATGAATTTGTGCAAAAACAAAAATTTAAGTGAATATGCATGTATTAAAAGATAATGGCTTTTTATACCTTTTTACTTGAGATACAATATTAATTTTATGATCTATTTAATTATCATTTGTTGTCTCATGAAACTTTACTAGTGTGAGCCTGTGAGGTACTTATTTAATAGTTTTCTACACCACCATTACATGACATCTTCAGTTTACATTAGCAAGTGAATCCCAATAAGGAACATAATATTACTAATGCATATTAGCTTTAGTTTTAAACAAAATGCATTTAGTTAATTTGTGAGGTTTGTGTTAGACTTTTGGTATGACAAAAACACATAGTGGTTAGGTCGATTTGGCTGGGATGATTTTAATTTTGAATTCAGGCTTGAGCCAAGCCTAAATGAAATAAGAGGACACCTAAGCCCAGCCTAGAGCTTAAAATAAAATTGCACAAAAATCAAATTTTTAGTTATGAATATGATTTAAAAAGAAAAACTGAAAAGATTTTTCACATAAAAATATATTAAAAAATACATTGAAGGGCACTAAATATGATTAAAGAGATATTTTATATTAAACAAATAAGAAAAGTGGTGGTAAAAAATTACCATATAGTTATTTTTTTTTTTGTGAACCAAGAATATTCTCACAAAATTCATCTAATTTGAATTGTTATATAAGTCTAATCTTTCTGGGTTAAAAATAATAATAATATAACTCTTCTCATAATATGTAACTTATTATATTCCAACCAGTCCAAGACAAACTCAATTTTTTTTTATCAAGATGAAGTTTGTGCTTTAAAAATCTTAGGCTTAAATAAAATAATGTTCTTTGTCAATTTTTGATTATCAAGTCTAAATTACACATAAATTTGTAAAAAAAAAATTATTTTCGCATCACATATCTAAGTGCAAATATATAATGGTACGTAGAATAATTATTTGTCCATCAACTTGAAGCTTAACTAGCACTGTCTGAGGCTACTTATTCCTCCCTTGCCCCAAGTGCTTGGATATAATGTATCATTAATTTGAATATCAACGTAAAAATAAATTAATGCATCCATCCCGCTAAGGCCTCGTAATTTCCATCAAAACATGAGATCCACTATGTGTAATAGAAAGCATGCATACCTAAATGGCCCATTCAGAGCAAAAAACATAAAAAAAAGAAACCGCAGCAGCAAAAGGGTCAATTGGATTTGTGGACATCGCAACAAGTCATATTAAATAATAGACTAATATATTATTTTGATCTTTAAAAAATTATTTTATATTAAATTAATTTTTTTAAAATTTTAAATAATATTAAAATAATTTTTATTTTTAAATAATTATTTTAATATCACTTTAAATGTTAAAAAATTTAATCTAAATAATATATGGCTAAAACTTTTAACATGTATTTTTGTTATCTTGGATTTCTACGTTCTTTGTTCATAAAAGATATGTAAGCTTAAATTTAATAGAACGAATTTTACTTATAATATTAAGATTTAAATTTTGTTAGAGAACATTTTATAAAAAAAGCATACACATTTAATATCTCAAACAAGAATTAATCTCATACTTAAAAGACATAAGAATATCTTGTTAAAAAATAAAATAAAATAAGATTACCTTAATACTAGCATATAAAGAATATTTATTTGGGCTGACCTCTTAGTAAATATGTAATAACGAAACTATATATATTTATTAGGGCTTACCTGTTCCGAAAATAATAATAGTAAATATGTAATAACAAAACTACATATGTTATACGTGGTTGGTCTTGGATGCGAGATAAAACAGCAAGGGTCATTACTCATTGGGTTCTCCATTTTGCAGCAAGAATGGCCACTGGATGGAGCCGAACGTTGTCTGCTACAGAAGATCGCGTCTTCTGCTTCGTACAAGTTACAACACAAAACCCAAACTCGTGCTCCTCTGTGTCTCTGGGATATGCCATGGGCAATGGTTACTGGTTCATAACATGGCCTGCCATCACATGTTCTAGGAAAATAAATAATCTCGTACATTGGTTGTAACTAAGTAATTGACAACATAATTACACTTACCCACATCCATCTCCTATCAATGGAATGAATATTATTTTACTTACACAAGCACAGCAAACAAGTGGTAATATTATTATATATCTGTCTAGAAAAATAAAGTCTGCCATTTACTATTTATTATATAAATTATAACAAATTTCACACCACCTCATAACAATATTAAAAACGTAAAGATAATAAATTTCCAATTAGAATAATATATCAGAAAATAATATTTGTTTAAATTTATGAAATGATTGTGCAGATTGCCAGATTCTATGAAAAGGCTACGGAGCACAAAGCTTATAAATCTTTAGAACTACACTATTTTCACTTCAGAGCTATCTTAATTGAATATTAAATAATGATAATTAAATTATTCCTGCATTTGCATACTCATCAAAACCTCATGAACATTTTAATCAGACTGACCCCAACATAAGAGAGTTGTCCGAACTATAACAGTCTTGAGGTGGATCAGAAGAGCAGAAAAACAATGACTGACTCATAATATGCCTGCCCTTGTTCTTGTGCTAGTCTCTGTACCTAAAATTGCATGTGCTCCATCTTATGAGACCTTTTCGACCATCTAAAAGAACAGAATGAATTATTTATGTCACAACTTGGAAACCTGTCACCTGTTCCAATCACTGATTCTCTTCCATCAGTTGTAATTCCTGTATGAACAGAGAAGGTGCAATTGTAAGAGCAGAAGGAGAAAGAGATTATTAAAGAAATAACATATTTCGTATGGAACAGACAATGATTAAGGGTCAATGCCACCAAAAACCCTCGAAGCATTTAATTTCTCATTACACCTCTTATTATATTTAATCAAAACGACTTTATCGTTAAAACTCAAATATGCAAATACACAATGAGCGTAAAAGGGTACGAACCTTTGCTCTTGAAACACGGGTCAATCAGCAATTTCCTAATAGTTTATCCGGTTTCTGCAATTCATGGATTTTCAAAGGGCAACATTTAGAAGAACTTTTAGTCTCCAAGAATATTCAAATGTATCTAGATAAGTGAACCATAAATAAATGTTTTTATTGGGAATCAGAATCCTATAACTCCATTACAAATAGGCTTCTATGGTTAGTATTTGGAGTTTGAAAAACCTAAACATGTAGAAGTTTATAGTTAATGTGAAATAATAGTGTTCCAAAGCATACAGCAATCCAAAAACAAGTAGTTATTCAGTGAACCACTTGGCCATGAAGACTGGATCACAATTTCCTATTGATTCTTACACAATCAATTCTGTTTAAAATCAGTTCTCCATAATACAGTGTGTTCTGATTGGATATTTAGGTGCCAAAATCCCATTTGAGATCTCAGCAATGCATTGATATTGTGCCATTATGTTCGGATAATTTTGAGAATCGATTCACACAACTCCTAATAAAGCCAAAAAAAATTAAGTTGGGTAGAAGTGCAAAATTGTTGCTTCGAGCAGGCAAAATCAATTACACCAAATGGAGCATGGCATTTTCGCAGAAAATATCCCTAATATAAATACTACCTGGTGGGGGCTTCAATACTTACATGGTTTTTTGATAATTTGACACTTAATGATTTTACAATACAACATTCAAACAGACTAAATCGAATACACTACATGTAGGGAGATTGTTGACAAATGGCATTGGTATAGAAACTAAAAACAAGGGACGGAATCTGAAGAAAATGGTCTGAGCAAGTTGAGAGAAGGCATAGAAAGAAAAGGAAGCAATTGAAGAAGATTCAAAAGAAGTGGGCTCCCTTTTTTAAGAAAAGAAAGAACAAAAAAAATAAAAATAAAGGGGTTTCTGTAATACAGTAAATAGAATTCCTTGTCTCCATGAAAATTTTTGTTCAAAATTAATGTTTTAAGTGGGACTCAGGTAAGTCTAGAAGTCTCCAAGACTAATGTCAATAAGAGTACTCTTTGGCCGCTATTTGAAGAAAATAATTGGGAAATGAATTTATATCATATGAAGTATATAGAGAAGAGAGTGAGTTCAAAAATACAGAATTCAGGCTTAAGCCTACAATCTAATCTGTAAGAAATAGTAAAGTTGAATTACAAAATAATTATGGATATCTTTTATTCCCCCCCCCCCCCCCGGCTCAAACAAAAAGCAAACTTTGATTGGTTCAAATCCTCAAAACTTGGTGATTGAGAGACTTTTGGAGAAGGTATCATATAATTGTTGTCCATGTAGGATGTGCAGAATTTAAGTTGACGAATGGTCACGTGATCTCTTAAAAACTACACGTGCAACCAACATCACTCAGCCTTGGAGGAAGCTATGCATCCAGGAAATAAGATTAACTACGAGGAAAAAACAACAACCAATTGTGGATCTTCTAGTACGAGGACAACGAAGCCAAAGGTATATGACGATTAGTTGCAGGCCATAGTGAGGTGTACCCATGACATACCGTATGATGAGTGCAACTGTTTAAAGATGAATTTCACATAGGCAATGCATAGATTGAGGGACTTAGTTGATTGTAGGTGTCATGCCCTAAGTCCAGCAGGCCTAAAAAGATAACTGGTAAGCAAAACATGTGGCCTAAAAACATGGCGTAGTTGGTCTGATGAAGAAATAATCTTCGAAGTTTACAATAAGAAAATAGTGTGACTGGCTTGAGATATTTCATAACAAATTCTGCTGCAAGAAATGGATGATATATTGAAGTAGAGGAGGCGAAGATGCTGTAAGTAGAATGTCTATGACATACAGTTAATTGTTAGCATAGACAAACACAGATGAACCTCGTTTACTACACCTAAGCTTAAGTTTGGATTGAGGAGAATAGAGGAAAAATGGAATGAAGTAAAAGGCTTATTTTAAACATTTTAATTTTAAAATTTTAAAATAAACCTTTCCTTTCCCTCCTTTCTTTTTCCATTCTCCTCTAATTCAAATATACCCTAAAAGTTTTATATGCCCACGTCATATGAGAAAGTTGGATTTTCAAATGATGATTGCCTAATTACTAAAACATCAGAGTTGTTATATGTGATAATACCAAAAAAGAGTTTATCAAACTATAAGTGAACTTTAAACCGATCCAAATTAGGATCATCTAAGCAGGTTTGTTAGCTCAAGTTTTGATTGATTCCAACTATATTTATATTTATTCTTGAGTGCAACCTTGTATTCATAATTATAATTGTCATAAGCAGGTTAAACTAAGAAGTTTCATAATCATTTTATTACTAACCCTCTTTTAACAAGCAAATATCAATGTCATGTAGTGAGAAAAAAGATGTTAGTTTGTTGTTCTTCTTCCTAGCTATTTTTTAATATAAATAAATTGTTCTAGTTCTAACTTTGATCAAAAGGATGAGTTGTTCTTCATTGTTACAGAATAATTAAGATGTAAACTTCAGACATTTATGTGCCTGTTTGTTTAAAGATCCCAAACGCCCGTTTGCTGGAAGGAGATTTTTCTTCCTTTGAGAAAAAGTGCATTACAGTGTATGAAAAACCGTGCAAACGGGCGTTTGAGGAAGTGAAAATCTAAACCACATATACTGTATGTCGTTGAATCTGGTTAAGCCAATTTTAAGAGTAACCATAAACTTTTTGAAAACAACATCCTAGACACGTATGTAAAGTACTCTAATAAGATTAGGAGTTTAGTAATTTACTAAATCTCCTATATTACAATTCAAAAGAGCATTTTTTATTGATAAAACAAATAAATTAAGATCATTTTTAATGGCGTAATAGTTGTAGGAAAATAATGCATGTTTTCTTCTTTCCATTTCTTTTGAACATTTTAGCTCTCTTCATTTTCATCATATTCTCCTTCCATCACTACAATTTTTCCTTTAATTTTTTAAGTGGGCATTTGGCAAATACAGGTGCACATGATAGTCGTATATATTAGTTTCTGAATTTGTGCAAGTCATTTACTTTATACATATTTACGTGGTTAAGAACTATAGATAAGGAATCTGACATAGTCATAAACACTGACACAATTTCAATTTATCCCATTAAGATTTAACAATATTAGAATTTGTTTAAAAAAAAATTATCTCTGCTTCAGAGAGGAATATATATATATATATATATATTAGGATGTTAACATATACAAGAATCTTCGAATTAAGGCAATAGGGAAAAGAACAAGTAATGAGGAAATGATGGAGATCGAGAAGTGAATATAGAGTTTTCTTCTCTCAGTACTCTCGTAGGAATGAAGAAGGACCAATTTTGTGCATCGAGTGTTTTGCAACATGAATGTACCTTTTGTGCATATAGCATATAGTTTATAAGCTCAGATGGAGTTTTAAGTATTAGGCTGTTCAATCCCGTACTAATTGTATTCATTTGCACACATCAGAACAGTCCCTTGCTAATGCATCTTTTGAGTTTTAAGTTACTATATATTTATTGTGATTATTAACCTATTTATCCGATTTTTCTTTTTAAACTGATTCTTTTGGAAAGTTTGTGCAAGAGTTGACATGTTACATAAATTTAAGTAATTTTCCCCTTAAACATGCTATATAAAGTTCTTAACCCCAATATATTAACCTAGTATAAAGGATTAACATCATCATTAAGATGATAACAAAACTGAACTTAGCATGGAGCTGAACATCTTTCTAATTCCAACAATTCATGTATTGTTTAATGGTTAGAATTTATTCTTCTCATCTCTTATAATAAAAAATGCTCTCGCTTGATGAATTATATATATATATATGATATTTTTATCATATATTATTAGTATTTGTTAGCAAGTAGCCTGAGTGCACTAGTTAAGGAATTAAAATAGAAAGTATTAAAAAGAAAAGTTAAAGCCTTTAATGGTTTGAGAACTCAAAAAGCATTTAATATTAAGTGTATTAAAGTCCCACATTGCATTGCCTGTCACAATAACCGGGATGTGGTTTATGTACCCACCAATTGATTTTAGGTTAGAATCTAACATGGTATCAAAGCCAAAGCTCAATTGTATCGCCTGTTTCGCCAGGAACCCGTCAAGAGGATGTGTTCGTCGCCTATTCTAACAGGTATATGTGGAAGGAGGGTGTTAAAGTCCTACATGGCATTGTCTACCTCAATCTCTGGGGTGCGATATATATATCTGTTGGACAACTTCACTAAACACCAATTGGTTTTAGGTTGGAATCTAACAAAGTATTTCCTAAAAAATACTTTTAGGACACTAGTTAACATCACCCTTTTCTATTTTGTACTAATAGTTTGTCATAAACTAACTATCCTAAAACCTTAAACTTTTAGGTAAAAGTATATGAATAGTTTTATATCTCTAACACACACTAATGACTATTTGGTCATAGAGGATCTGTTATGAGCTAACTATCCTAAAAGTTTAAGTTTTAGATGAAAATACATAAATTGTTTTTGATATGTCTAATGTAGTCATCGTCACACACTTCATATGAATAATGAAAACATGAACAAGGCATTGACAACAGTTACACTAAAGTACAATTAATTGCATATTAATAGGAATATATAAGAAGAAAAACAATATATATAAGAAAAGAAGGAAGAAACCTTGAGCTAGCATATTCAAAGAGCTTTCCAGTGGCAGAAAAGACTGTGAGAGCTATCTCAGCATCACAGAGAGTCGAAAGCTCCATAGCCTTCTTGAGAAGCCCTCTCCTCCTCTAGAAAAAGCAACCTGCCTCGCTGCAATATTGTCTATCTTCTTGATTACTATCTTCTTCTTCGTCATTTTCCTAAATAAAAATAAGGCAAAATTAATTAGGAACAAAGTAAAACTCCCTTTACATTCACTTGAGAACAAAGAGAAAATCATGATATGCAGACGCGTAGAGAGAAATACGGGTTTAGGATGAAATAAACAATTATTCTCCGTAAAATTACAAAAATTAAGTCTCAGATAAAACCCATATTATAAAAAGAAAAAATTAATTTGTTTTCTTTTCTGGGTCATGAAAAAATAGTGAGAAAAACCTTGAAGACAAAATAAGGTTTCCAAAATCAGAACACCGAGGGCTGAACTACAATATATGGAAGGCGGTGATATGCATGACGTACAAGGAAATAATAATTTTTCAGAGACAAAAAGAGGGGCTTTCTTAGAGAGAGGAAAAAGAATTTTCTTGAGAATCAGAATTCAGAAATGATAAGGGATAAAATTTGCGTTATCCAGAATATGCGGGAAAAATATATAAAGGAGGTTCGTCACCAAGAATCGGAAAGCAATCAACTTAAATGAAAAACAAAAGCACTTGGACGTCAATCAAAAAGAGAGTTAAAGTTGAAATCTTACCAAAAAAACAAAAAACACCCTACCAACCAATCATCCATGCATGTGTAATTAAATTAAGGGCAAATGGGTGCAAGTGGGTGTAATTTTTCAGCTTCTTCTCTTTCAACCCTCTTAGCTTTACTCATCTAGTTTACCTCTAGTCGGACCCACCACTACCACCTCTTTTTATATTTCTGCTGTGATCAATTTTTTTTTAATTTATTATAAATTTAAATTTTTTTAAAGATTTCTTTGCCATCAATTATTATCATAAATTCATCTTGCGACGATATATGTACAATTTTTAAGAGAAAATAGATAAAAAAGAATATATTATTCAATTTAATATGAATTTGTGCAAAACAAAAATTGAAGTGAATATACATGTATTAAAAATAAATCTAATAATTTGCAAAAGAGGAGAATAACTTTTTGTACCTTTTTATTTGAGATACAATATTAAATTTTATGATCTATTTAATTATCATTTGTTTTTCTCATGAAACTTTACTAGTGTGATGTACTTATTAATAGTTTTCTACACCACCGTGACATCTTAAGTTTACATTAGCAAGTGAATCCCAATAAGGAACATAATATTAATATGCATATTAGCTTTAGTTTTAAACAAAGTGCATTTACTTAATTTGTGAGGTTTTGGTTAGACTTTTTGTATGACAAAAACACAGCGGTTAGGCCGATTTGGCTGGGGTGATTTTAATTTTGAATTCAAGCTTGAAACTAGCCTAAATGAAAATAAGAGGACCTAAGCCCAGCCTCGAGCCTAATAATAAAATTTTACAAAAATCAAAATTTCTAGTTATGAATGTAATTTAAAAAGAAAAACTCAAAAGATTTTCCACATAAAAAAATATATTTAAATAAAAAATATACATTTTAGGACACTAAATATGTTTAAAGAGATAATTTATATTAAAAAAAAGTGGTGGTAAAAACCAAGGTTCTGAAAACCGAACCGGTCATTGAACCGGTCGAGGTACTGATTCAAGGTTCAATGGTCGAATCAGAGTATAATTAAATATATATTTATATTTATATATAAAATATATATAATTATTTGTATAGTACTAAAATAAATAAAAATTATAAAAATATAATATAAATCAATAATAAAATTATTTGAAACACAAAAAAAATATCATCATAGATCAAAAAAATACCAACTGTCAACATCAATTTCGCAATTCTAGTTACAGTGTGTTTGAAGCATTTTATTAAACGCTACATGCGCAACTAAACAACAATTATAGAAACAAAAATGCTACAACCCCACAGTGTACATGGCACAAACAATAATCAAAACCATCTGCAAGATCAAATCAAACACACAATCTTCCCCATTCTCGGCATCCAGATTCCAGATACAAAAACGGAAAAACCTCAGAAAATAAAAAATAAAAATGTGCAGAGGTGTATCCGTGTATATCTTGAGGATCTCCGATAGCGAAGGTTTCTAACGGTAAGAAACCGGAGTCGAGGATGCACCGACGCAGACGGAAGCACCGACGCAAACAGACGCACGCGGGTTTCGACTTCCGCTTCCGCAGCGAGCCAGCGAAGGTTTCAGTGAGAGACGACCGAACGGTGAGACATGAGAGACGACGCGGAGTAGCGAGCCAGCGAGGGTGAGGGTTTCCGTAGCGAGGGCGAGGGTTTCGGATTTTATTCAAACCGAAACGACGTCGTCCCGTTTTTTTTTTTTTGAAAAATATATATTAAAACGACGTCGTTTTGACATAAATATTCAAAAAAAAAAAAAGCAAAACCGGGCAACCGTACGGACCGGCACCGGTTTGAGACCGGTTCACCGGTTTTTGATCGCAACGGTTTTAGAAGATGACCCGGACCAGTTAGGGAACCAGTTCCCGATCCGATCGGTCGAACCGGCCGGTCCGGTCCGGTTTTCAGAATATTGGTAAAAACACTAGCTTTTAATTATTATATTCAAACCAATCCAAGACAACCCCAAATTTATTTTTTTATCAAGGTCGCATTTGTGCCTTAAAATTTTGGGCTTAAAGAAGACAGTTCTCTGTCCCAATTTTACATTATCAAGTCTAAATTGCACATAAATTTGTAAAAAAAATATTGTCACATAACATATTTATAAATGTAATATATAAATGATTATTAGACAATAAGTTTGTAGTTGAAGTAACACTAACCGAGATTACTTATTTCTTTCCTTACTTAGATGCTTGCAATTTGTTTTTTATCTGAATGTATCATTAATTTGAAAAAAAAGTAGAAATAAATTAATGCATCCATCCAGTTAAAGCCAAGCACGTTTCTTCAAAACTTGAGAGTTTTTTTTTAAAGAAAATACATGTTAAAGAATAAAAATAATATTTATTATCTTTCATTAAATCATTATAATTACTTAAAAAAGAAAGTATATATTAAGTATGTTTTAAATTTTTAAGACATTATATGTTTCTATTTTTTATTTAATAATTTTTATTTTTAACTTTTTAACAAAACCTTTTTTTTTTACAAGTCTAAAACATGAGAGCCATTGTGTGCAATAAAAAGCATGCATAACTAATGCCCATTCAAAGCAAAAAAACACACTCCAGCAGCAAGGGTCAATTGGATTTGTGGACATCTACGCAGTAAGTCATACTAAATAATAGGGCTAAAATCCCGCCAGAAAAAAAGGGTTAAAACTTTTAACATTTATTTTTGTTATCTTCTTGGATTTCTATCTTCTTTATTCATAAGAGGTAATGCAAGCTTAAATTTAGGAAAGCAGGCTTTACCTGTAATCTCAAAAATTGAATCACGCAAGAGAATATTTTGTAAAGAATGATGGCTTTGATATTCTAAATAAAGATTAATCTTACATTTTTTAAATGTGAGAATACCTCGTAAAAAAAATAGAAGAAAATAAAATGAGATTGCCTTAATATAGAAAGAAAATGTATTTGGGCTTACTTTGTTCCAAACATAATGACAGTAAACATGCACTAACAAAGCTATACATATTATACGTGGTTGGTTGCCTTGTATTCTTGGTTGTTAGATATAACAGTGAGGGTCATTACTCATTGGGTTCTCCATTTTGCAGCCAGAATGGAGCCAAACGTTGTCTGCTACAGAAGCTTGCGTCTTCGGCTTCATACAAGTTACAACAGAAAACCCTAACTCGTGCTCCTCTGTGACTCTGGGATAAGCTATTGGCTGTGGTTACTGGTTTATAATATCGCCTGCCATCAAATGTTGTAGGAAAATAAATCATCTTCTAAATTGGTTGTAACTAATAATTGACAACTTAATTACACTTACCCACATCCATCTCTATTGGGGAATGTATATTCACAATATGTTAGACATGTTAGTTAATTAGTTTCACAGTTAGTTACACAGTTTTATCTCTCACTTGATATATATATATATACTTTGTAAATTAATGATAATAACACTTTTGCTCATTTCCATCATTAAGCACTGTTTTAATATGGTATCAGAAGTATAGCATTTTACGCTCTCTGCGATTTTCTCTGCAACTCTTCTTTGCGATTCTTAGCTTCATTGCTTTGAGCTTTCTTCAATGGAGGATCTTTCCCCTGAATCTAATCCTTTTTTCTTGCATGATTCTGATGGTCCTGGCCTTGTTCTGGTGTCTCAGCCATTGACTGGAGACAACTACAATTCATGGAATCGTGCAATGCTTGTTGCTTTGTCTGTGAAGAACAAGCTGGGTTTCATAGATTGTTCTCTCCCACGGCCAGATGATAGTGATCCACATTTGTTGAATTCTTGGGTTCGCAACAATCATGTGGTAATCTCTTGGATTTTCAATTCTTTTTCCAAGGACATTATTGGTAGCATCATGCATGCAGATACAGCTGCAGCTATTCGGCGTGATCTTAGGGATCGTTTTCAGCAAAAGAACGGGCCAAGAATTTTTCAGCTGAGGAAAGCACTCGTGAATCTTTCTCAAGGACACTCATCTGTTAGTCAGTACTATACCAAATTGAAGGAAATTTGGGAAGAAATCACTGATTATAGGCCTCATTGTTCTTGCTCTTGTGGTGGAGTTAGGCCACTGCTTGAATTCTCTGAAATGGAGTATGTTATGTCATTCTTGATGGGTATAAATGACAGCTATGCTCAAGTTCGTGGTTAGATTTCGTTGATGGATCCAATTCCTCCGATAAGCAAAGTTTATTAGGGAATGTATATATTGCTTAGCAAGAGGATATATTTGACACAGATCAGACTTTGTTGAAGAAGAAATAGGAAACTGAAATTTGTTTTGCATACATGTAAACCGTTTTTGTGACAAATGGCCAAGCCTAGAATGCCATATGTTGGCAGGTACACTATTTGAAGAAAAAGTATTACAATGACATTTACACTGAATATTACAATTGGATTTACAAAAAATGTTACAATAGGAAGGAAAAACAGCATTATGCAGACTTGAAAAGGAATGATCTTTCAAGACATATAGTCCCTCATAAAGCTCACCCTTGCCAATCTTCCTCAAAGTTTTGCTGTCCTGAATAAGAAAGGAGTTTGATGAGAACATCAAAGATATAGGTGATGAACTACGTAAGCTACTAACAGAAATAAGGTTGAATCTGAAAGTGGGAATATAGAAAACATTATGAAGTATTAAATTTGACAATTTGACAGTTCCTATACCTAAAACAGGAATTTGTTCTTTATTTGGTAGAGTGACAAATGAATTTGAAGTGTAATCAATGGAACTAAACTGAACAATGGAATGACAAATGCGATTTGTAGCTCCTGAATCCAATATCCAGGAGTTAGAATCATGAAGAATTGTTGAATGTGCAGACAAAATAATACCTGCAGAAGATGAAGGTTTCTGTTCGATTTGACGTTTGGTAGCATGTGACAATTGAGTTGATAGCATTGACAACAAATGCTGATACTGAGCTACTGTGATGGGCTGATTTGGTGAATCAACGGATGTTTGATTGACTACAGCTTTGACATAGACTACCCTTTGATTCATTAAATAATTTTTCTGCTGCTCCTTTTGATTTGGTACATTGTGACACTTGGGGAGCTTTCAATGAAGTAACATATGCTAGTGAGAGATATTTTTTAACACTAGCTGATGATTCAACTGGTTTTACTTGGGTGTTTCTTATGCAGCACGAATCTGAAGCAACAAAGCTACTAATAAATTTTTTTGCCTTTGTTAAGACTCAATTTGGAGTGCCAATTAAGGCCCTAAGATCAGATAATGCTAAGGAGTTAGCTTTGACAGATTTTCTGCAGTCACAGGGTGCTGTACATCAATTTTCCTGTGTAGAAAGACCTCAACAGAACTCCTAAGTTGAAAGGAAGTATCAACATCTCCTCAATGTAGCACGATCACTCTATTTTCAGGCAAGAGTTCCTTTATCCTTTTGGGGAGATTGTGTCACTACTGCAGCCTTCCTAATCAATAGAATTCCAGTACCTAATTTGTAGCAGCAATCACCATATGAGTTACTGTGCAAGCAACAACCAGACTACATGGCTTTAAGGGTCTTTGGGTGTCTCTGCTTTGCATCTACTTTGCCATCCACAAGGAACAAATTTTCCCCAAGAGCCATACTTGCAGTCTTTGTAGGTTATCCTAAAGGCATCAAGGGATATCGTTTGTATAACATACAGACCAGGTCATTTTTTGTGTCTAGAGATGTTGTGTTCCATGAGGATAGTTTTCCATTCACATCCATCAAACACACTACTGACCTACTTGATCCTTTTCCAAATCTAGTTATACCATTACCTCAACCTGACATACATTCTCAGCCTTTGCTAGATCAGCCCACCCGATCACAGTCTTTTATCAGCAACAATTCAGACCCAACAGATCACCCTTCAGTCAATCCTTAACCAGAACCAGCAGCACCAGAGATAATTCCAAATAACCCACCACCTACAAACAGAAGATCAAATAGACCAACAAAAATACCTTCTTATCTAAAGGACTATCATTGCCATTCAGTCACTGCACCATCAACATCAAAATATCCCATTTCAAACTACGTGACTTATGATCGGCTTTCACCACATTACAAACACTACATTCTACAGACCACAACTGAATTTGAGCCACAATACTTTCATCTAGCAGTTAAATTCCCACAGTGGCAGGCTGCAATGGATGCTGAGTTGAAGGCAATGGAAACTAACAACACCTGGACTTTGGTTCCTTTACCTCCCGACAAGTACACTATAGGATGCAAGTGGGCATATAAAGTGAAATATAAGTCTGATGGTACAGTTGAAAGACATAAAGCCAGGTTGGTAGCCAAAGGCTATACACAACAAGCTGGCCTAGATTTTGTTGAAACATTTTCTCCAGTAGCAAAGCTCTCCACAGTAAGGGTACTTCTCTCCATAGCTGCTGTGAAAGGATGGTCTTTAGTGCAATTGGACATCAATAATGCTTTTCTAAATGGTGATTTATTTGAAGAAATCTACATGGACTTACCATTGGGTTATCCTAGGCAGGGGAAGAAATTAGTGAGCAAACTCAACAAATCCATTTATGGATTAAAACAAACTTCAAGGCAATGGTTTACAAAATTCACCACTGCACTGCTGCAAGAAGGTTTTAATCAGTCCAGAAGTGACTATTCTCTGTTTACAAAGACAAATGGTTCATCTTTTGTGGCATTACTAGTGTATGTGGATGATATTATTATAGCAAGTGCTGATGAAGTTGCTATTCAACAAGTGAAGAAGTTTCTTAAAGATCAGTTCAAGCTGAAAGATCTGGGCAAACTACAACATTTTCTTGGTTTGGAAATAGCTCACTCTAAGCAAGGCATTTTTCTATGTCAACGACAGTATACTCTTTCACTGATGGAAGAGACAGGCTTTTTAGGTTGCAAACCAGCAGAATTGCCTATGGATCCGAATCTGAAACTTAGCAAGGATGCCGGTGAACTCTTGGAAGATGATGCTGTATACAGAAGACTCAGGCAGGCTCCTATACTTCACTATCTCGAGACCAGACATTAGTTACACTGTGAACAAGCTTAGTCAATTTGTTTCCAAGCCCAGAACAGAACATCTAAATGCAGCACACACTCTGCTGCGGTATTTGAAGGGAACACCTGGTTTAGGAGTTCTTTTTTCATCAAATTCATCATTAAGCATCAAAGCTTATGCAAATGCTGACTGGGCATCGTGTGTGGACACCAGAAGGTCTGTAACAGGATTTTGTATCTTCATTGGCAGCTCACTGGTTTCCTGGAAGTCTAAAACGCAAAACACCGTCTCACGCTCATCAGCAGAAGCAGAATATAGGTCACTTGCAGCTGTGGCCAGTGAGATTACTTGGTTGAAAAATCTGTTGCATGATTTTCAAATAGATCCTGATCCTGCTATGGTATTTTGTGATAATCAAGCTGCTATATATATAGCATCTAACCCAACATACCATGAAAGCACAAAACATATTGAGATTGATTGCCATTTCATAAGGGAGAAAGTTAATTCAGGATTGATTAAGTTGGTTCATGTGCGCACCCATCATCAAATAGCAGATTTGCTCACTAAGTCTTTGCCAGACACAGTTCAAGCTGCTGTTGTCCAAGATGGGTACTTTGAATCCATATGTCCCATCTTGAGGGGGAGTCTTAGGGAATGTACATTCACAATATGTTAGACATGTTAGTAATTTAGTTTTACAGTTAGTTACAGTTAGTTACACAGTTTTATCTCTCAGTTGATGTATATATATATATATATATACTTTGTAAATTAATGATAATAACACTTTTGCTCATTTCCATCATTAAGCACTGTTTTAATATCTCCTATCAATAGAATGAAAACAAGTTTGTGAATATTATTTTACTTGCACAAGCAAAGTGAACAAGTGGTAATATTATATATCTGTCTAGAAAAAATAAAGTCTATTATTTACTAAATATATAAATTATAACAAATTTCACACAACCTCATAACAATATTAAAAACGTAAAGATAATAAAATTCAAATTAGAATAAAGATGAACCAAAATAATATATCAGAAAATAATATTTGCTTAAATTTATGAAATGATTATAACGGCGCAGGGAAGAACCAGCCCAAAAGAAAAATAAAACTACAGTATTACACGGTAGAAGTGAATACCAGCTAAGTCATCAACAGTGACAAGCTGGAAATGCAGGGTGGGGGGATTCCATGAATCATAGATTAGAAATCATTAGAACTACACTATTTTCACTTGAAGTTTTCTTGATCGAACAGTAAATAATGAGAATTAAATCATTCCTGCATTTGCATACTCATCAAAACCTCATGAACATTTTAATCAGACTAACCGCAACATAAGAGTTGTCCGAACTATCACAGTCTTGAGGTGGGTCAGATGAGCAGCAAAACAATGACTGACTCATGATATGCCTGCCCTTGTTCATGTGCTAGGCTCTGTACCCTAAATTACATGTGCTCCATCTTATGAGATCCTTTCCACCGTCTAAAAGAACAGAATGAATTATATATTTAAGAACTTGGAAGCATGTCACACTGAATCTTTTCCATCAGTTGTAATTTCCTCTGTGAACAGAAAAGGTGCAATTGTACGAGCAGAAGGAGAAAGAGATTATTAAAGAAAAGAAATAACACATTTCTCAAAGAACTGAGTCTGACAATGATTAAGGGTTAATGCCACCAAAACCCTCGAAGCATTTCTCGTTACACCTCTTATTATTTTCTAATTAGTATATTTGCATTTCATCTATTTCCGCATGCATAACTGTTTTTGGACAACATATTTTAACCAATTTAAAGAGATGTTTTTATGAAAAAAAAAAAAACATACATGCAAATCAAACGTATAATCTCTATCCTAACCCCTGACCTCTTTAATTTATTGCATATAATTATTTGGATTTTTTTTCTCCCAACCGTCATCTAACCAGAAAAATTCAACAATGCAAAAGGATTGAAATTCTTGAGATGACACCTCTGACCTCACCAAATAATTGAAGGATTCAAATTTTTCAAGTCCCACTTCACCAAACCAAACAATTGGAGGAAAAATTTGGCCGACATTAGGGGTGTAGATGAACCGAGCATTTAGTGAACTATTCGGGCTCGGCTCGACTCATTTTATTTATGAAGAGTCTCTAGAACTTGTATTAAGTTGCTGCAGAAAATAAAAGTGAAAAAAGAAAGACCTATCTCATTTTTCTCAAGTTTTTCTGTTTTCTAACCAATTTCATAGGTCTTGGTCAGCCGCACAAAACCAGCACCTCGAGTGTTGAGTGTGTTTTAACCCTCACAAGATTTGGAGGCGCTTTCTGAAGAAAAAGCAAGGCCAGTACTAGTACTACGGATATCAGCCACCATTTATTGCAATATTTGATGGTGAAAACAATGATTTCTAGTTTGTGATGATAAAGACCATCTTTAGATCACTTGGTCTATGGGAGACTGTAGAAGAAGGGTTTTGAAGAACCAGAGGTAGATGCAAGGTTGACAAAGAATGAGAAGAAAAAGCAACAAGAGAAGCGGCAAAGGGATGCAAGTGCTCCAGCAATAATTCAAAGAGCAATCGCCAAATCCACCTTTCCTAGAATCTTGAGAGCAAACACAACCAAGGAAGCAAGGGAAACACTAAGAGATAAGTTTCAAAGAGATACGAATATAAAAGCCATTAAACTCCAATCTCTGACAAAGAAGCTAGAGAATATGAAGATGAATGATGAGACAATGACAACCACATTTTTAGATTTGATTAATAAAAATGAAAACCTCTTGGGAAAACATAAGTTACAAAGACTGGCGGAGAAGATTTTGAATAGTGTTTGGAGAAGTTTGAACCTACAGTGGTTGTTATTCAACAAAAATAAAAAGGACTTTTCTTTAATGAGTGTTAAAGGGTTGTTTTCACCAAAATGATATGGGAAATGATAGTCTTGGCATTCCCAAAAGAGTGTTGGAGTGATTTCGAATCCAAACTGAACTTGCAGAACAAGAAACAAGAGAATAAGTCACCACAATTTGACCAATCTAAGGGAGAATCAATAAAAGGTGGTAGAGGAAGAGGAAGAGGCAGCTATATGAACAATCAAAGTTCTGAATTTTCAGCCCAACGATGCAGAATTTGTAAGAAGACAAGTTATAAGGAAAAAGATTGTTAGTTCAAGGGGAAGGCTCAATGTTACAATTGCAAGAAGTTTAGTTACTTGCCCAGCAAAGAAGTTACTTGGCCAAATATTGTCAAGTCATGTGAAGGGTGGACAAAAAACAACCTGTATGGAGGAGAAGGAAGCTTGTTTTATACATGTCGAAGTGCTGCAAAATAGAGGAATGACTTAAGGTTTAATGATTGTGGGTATAGCAATCATATGGCCAAAGAAAAGAGTATTTTATACGGAAGGCAAGTTTTTACAATAGTGTGTCCTCCAAGAGCATCACAGACAACCTTTTTTCAAAGTAGCAGCTTGGAATGCCAAAGAGAAGTTTGAATTGGTGCATATAGATGTATGTGATCCTATGAATACTCCTCATGCAAAATATAGGTCTTTATCTTGCTCATTGATAATTATACAAGGATTACCTGAGTGTATTTTATGAGAAAAAATCAGTAGTGTTATCTATTTTTATCAAGTTTAAATATCTGGTTGAAAAACAAAATGGTTGTTATATAAAAGAGTTGAGGAATGATAGGGATGAAAAGAATGAGTTATGTATACTTGACGAATAGTTTCCCAACCAAAGAATTTCGAGAATCACACCTTTTGAAGCATGGAGTGGCAAAAAACCTTCAATGAAACATCTTGGAGTCTCTAGAAATGTGTGCTATGCTAAGTGCCTCATTTAGGAAGAGAATGAGTGGTCACAGGATGTCGCTTCATCTGTCCTGCTATACTTCTTGTGTCCTTGTGAGTTGTGATAGCTCATTCACTTCCTAAATAAATGTGTGTTGGATTAGCTTATTTTGTAGTCAAAACAGCTTATAATCAAAATCTAATTGAGAAAGCCTTTAAAAAAAAAAAAGTGATGTTTTCCTTAATTTGTTACCAGGAATGCACTAAAGCTAATGAGAGGCTCACCTATATGTTTAGGATTTTGGTGATGAAGATCTAGGTTTGCGTTTGGGCTTGAGTTTAGGTTATGATTTTTCAATTGATATTCTTGATAAGCTTGAAGAAGCAAGTTAAGGGTTGAAGATCAAAGTATCCTATCTTGATTTCTCTCAAAGTAGGGTTTTTATTCAAAAAGACTTCATGCCTTTCTTTGAAAACAAGATACGACTTTTACAGGAAAAAGGCAGCTGCCTACCATGTCACTTCACCAAGTGGGAAGATCCTCTGTTGTGCACTAAATGCATGACATACTCCCTTTCAAGATGTGATCAGGGCACGCTACTTTCAGCAGCATCGCTGTTCATGTGTGTCCAAGTGGGTTGATAGGTGACATGTTTTAGAGGAAAAGGTTCTATTTGGCTGGAGTTTGTTAATGGTTAAGCCGTTGATTCGATGGGTAATGATGATTTTGGTCAAGTGGATTAGGTCACTCCTTGGCTTCACATGGAAGTTTCTAGGATGCTCCATGCTTTAAATTAATTCGGGGGCTTATTAATCAAAGTCTCGAAGTTGAATCTTTGGTGGAGGTTCTTTACTAAAAGCCTACCAAGCCATAGGAAGCTACAGTTCCTAGGTGTGAAGGATGATGGGCGTTCTTTGGCAAGCACGGGTTGTTGACCAGAGCTCCAAGCTTTGGTATTTATTACTATCTTTGTAAATACTTAGGTAATTTAGTCCCAAAACAGGAAGACAGAAAAGTTCAAAACCAAAGCAATTCTACTGATGACATTCAGTTTGAGCCAACTCCAATGGAAAATGAGTCAGCTCACATAGGGTATCAACTAATTAACTCAAACTAAAAGTAAAAGAACTCAAACAAGCGACTCATCATCCTCATATAACTCTAACAAAATCTGAGACGTTTGCTACAGCACAATAGAGCCAAAGTGTTTTAAAAAATACATTAAGGAAAAATCTTGGATGAGAGCAATAGAAGAAGAAATTGCAATGATTGAAAATAATAAAACTTGGTAGCTTATATAGAGACGAGAAGATAAGTTGGTGTGAAGTGGATTTTCAATGCAAAGTTCAATTAATCTAGATGATTCAATCCAAAGAAACAAGCAAATGCATTGATGCTAGTTGCAAAAAGTCATTCATGACATCGCAATATTGACTATAATAATACTTCTACACGAAATTGCAAGGTTGGACACTATCAGAGGTCCAATTCTCCTGGCTGCAAGTAAAGGTTAACGACATTTCTAAGTGGAGAAATCATAGAAGAAGTATATGTTGATAAGTCATAAGGCTTTATGATTAAAGGAAGAGAAAATAAAGTGTGTAAGTTGAATAAGATACTCTATGAGCTTGAATGTCATGATATAGCCAATTGATAGCTACTTCAAAGAAAAACAAACTAGGAGCCTACTTTATATGTGAAGCATGAAGGTTTAAAAAGAGATTCCCATTGTTGCACTATATATAATAATGGCTAAATTACTCATTTGATTCTTACAGTTTTACTCTAGATTTAACTTAGTCTCTACAATTCAAAAATGTTTAAAATCAAACAATTCAAATGGTCCATATAATTTTCAAATAATACAAAACGGTTCCTATTCAATTCATATAGTTTCATGCCAAATAGGGACCAAACCAAATTAATGGGACCACTTTACATTGTTTGAAAACTCTAAAAACCGTTTTAAACGATTTTAAACTATAAAGATTAAATTGAATTTGGAGTGAAATTATAGAGACCAAATAAATAATTTAACCTATAATAATTAACAATACATAAGAAACTACAATTTTCGAACCCAGAGTGTTTTTGTTTTTATTGCAAAATAAACCATGATGCCAAATTTATGATATGAGTAATGTGGAGTAGATAAAAGTTGCAGAGATGAAAAAAAAAATACAACTTTTGTACAGAGTTTCATATGAATTTATGCAGAAAAATGTTGACGACTGATCTAGAATTAATTTAATATAAAATGTGTTGACTTTTTATAGGTTATCTCTAACATGAATCTCTAAAATATATATTAACTGGCGTACCTATAAATAAGCAAAAATATATGCTAAGCAAAAAAGTAAATCAGCACACTGTTCTCCGTAGTCCGTGCGTATAAATTATTGTTCAAATTTGTGTAAAAATAGTTGTTAAAATTTATAAATTTTTCATCTAAATATTAAGTGTTTACTCTTTACATTTTTAGCAAAAGAAAAAAAATAAAAACTTCCCCGCATGGAAGTAATTACCTAAGTTGCAGTCCTACTGCAAGTGAGGTAGGATCAAGCTTTCTTCATTAGACAATTATTATTGTTCTTTTTGAGGAAAGAAAGAGTGATTAGCACATCGATAGGGATTGGAAACAGTGTCTTACAGAAACATTGAGATGCTCCAGCACGTTTCTAGTCATACGAATACCGAGCTCAAAATCATGTTACATGGAAATTAAAAGCTCACTTTCACTCTCACTGTCTCTTTCAAATGAAAAAGACGCATAACTGATCGCAAACATATTAATTAACAGAGTAAAATGCAAGAAAACAAGACATTGGAGAAAAAGGTAGTGCTATCAAAGATTTAGAGCTTGTCAGACTTGGGACAAGAAAGATACGGAAGAAGATAAAGAAGGGGAGAAAGAGACCTTGATCAGCTACTATATTCAGAGACCTTGCCAGTGGCAGAGAAGATTATGAGAGCGATCTTAGCATCCGAGAGGGTTGAAAACTCCTGAACCTTCTTGAAAAGTCATCAGCCTCGCTGTTATGTAGCTGATCTTCCGTATCTGATATCTCTATAATCTATATCTTCTTCTGCATCGTCATTAACCTAAACAAAAATAAATCAAAATTAGGGATAAAAATCTATTTACACTTTATGCATGCTATCATAACTCATGACATAAAAGAACACTAACTGGTGCTCTACCAAAAATTTAAAGAAAAAAAAATCAACCATCAGAGCCAAGTTACAATTGCAGAAAAATGTCTGGTGGGAAGAGAGAGCTTGCAGAACAATGGTGGTTTCCAATCAGAGAGAGGGACTGGAGTGGAGTGGTTTCTTGAAGGAGAAAGAAGAAAACATATTCTTCAGAAAAGAACAGAGACAAGGGTTTTGGTCATCTAGAAGAGGTAAAAAGAAGGGGTTTTACCAAGAAAGTGAAAGAAGCCAAACCCCCAGAAGCTGGACGGAAGGGGTGCAGTTAAAGAGGGTATACGAAATATGGAAACTTACCCAACCCAAGGCCAAGCCTGAGGAATCAACCCCATCTGTGAACATGAATTCATCCATGCGTAGGGTAAGGGGGCGAAGTGGGTGATCACCGATCAGTGAGACACAAAGATTAGCTCTTGCCACAAGTCCGTACCAAATTCAAGTAACCTTTTTTTTTCAGTCTGCTATTGTCTCTTGCCTTTACTTTCCCTGTGTGGGCCTGCGATGCGCTGTTGGCCCTCTGCACCACACAAAATCAACCAACGGAATATGTTAACGTTGGGTTCTCGTCAGCATCTTTTTTTTCTTTTTCAAAATATCGGTTTGTATTGTACAGAACTTTCGGGTTGAATAGCCAGCGACAGCGATCGAGGTTGTCTTATTCATGGCGATGTTTGTTTTTCCGTACAGATATCTATGCTTCCAACCTGCCTCTGTTCACACACGCATGGGTGAAAATAAATCAGGTTAAATTTTTTTAATAACTTTAGTTAAATTTAACCTTAACTTATTATTTAACATAAATTTTTTTAATTTAACCTTTTTATAAAAATATAAAAATTTAGTTTGGTTCGTAAATTTTTTTTAATTTAAATTACATGAAATTTTTAATTAAATTAAAAAGTCTAAATTTTTAAAAAGTTTAAATAATTTAAATTTTTAATAAAAGAAAAAAATACAATTTTAAAATTTTAAATTATTTATAAATAATTTTTTAAACTTTTTAATAATTAATATAAAATTAATAAAATCTTTTAATAACTATCATAGTGATTTATTCCTTCTTTTTTTCGAAACGTTTCCATCTTCTGAACTTGTTTGAAACATGCATTTTGGGGACATTGAACCTGTCACAAGTCCAATGACCATCCATCACAAGCCGGTCGACCCTAGCGCATGCAGGATAGGTCATTTGTCGCGAGTATATGGTCCTGAGAAGGGATGTTTAATAAAACATGAAAAAATTACAAAATCGAACCCAACCCAACCTAATCAAGATTGGTCGGTTCGTATATTTTTCTTTTTAAATCCAACCTAATTCAACTCAATCCGTAAACATCTTTATTCCTAAGTCAAGTCAGGTCAAATTAAAATGGTTAACTACAGTAGCAATTTTGTTAAGTTCATGCTTTTGTTTTTACCTTTATTTTCTATGTATAACCAAAGTACATTTAGTAGGAATCAAATTCTCATTAGGCGTGCTACAGTGCCTCATACATTTGGCTTTTCTATATAAATAGAATAATTTTTTTTTTATTTATCAACATGTACTTTTTAGATATTATTTATCAAAATGTATTAAAAGTGTGAAGGTAGAAGTTGCCTTAATACAGGACGACTCTTGACCTGCACCAAATATTTTTTTTTATAACTAATTTAAAAATCACCTTAGACCAAAGTTACTTATCAACTAGTTATGAAAAAAAATGATAATTTTGTTGGGAAGTCACCCTAATCTAGGACAATTTTCTAACTTGATCGAAAAAAATATTTTTTTGACAACTAGTTCGAAAGTCGTTATAACCTATGACTATTTCTGAATTAGTTATAAAAAAATATTTAGTATAAGTCAAAAGTTGTCTAGATCTAAAATGACTTTTGACTTTCATAATTTTTAATACATTTTGATAAATAATCTTTAAAAAATATATTTTGATAAATAAAAAAAATTCACTATACTTATATAAAAAAGCCTCGTACATTCCTACCTCGTAATTAGTCTCCAAACTCAATTTTTAATTCTGTACCAGAATTTTGTAGTTTTTTACCACTTTTTTTTCTAACATTTTTACAAAGAATTTTGTTATATTTTTTAAATTTATTCTTCTAATAATTTTTTATTTAATAAAAAAGTATTAAATAAAAAAAATTTAATATTTTGAAAACTTTAAATTTATTTAATTTTTTATTCAATTATTGAAAATAATTATTAAGAAGGTATAAAATTATTCTTTTATAAATGACATGAATTTCCTAATTCAATGAAAGATAAAAAAAATTAGATAATAAATTAAAATTAATTTAAAAATGATTTTAGGCTATGACAATCCACCCCTTATGATTTAAGTCATGTTCTTATTTACATTTAGTTTTTTTTTTCTGTGAGTTATAAACATTTAGTCAATATCAAGGCTTAACCTGCTTAGCTTCGAAGAACATTGCAACAACCAATTATAAGTGAACTATAGTTTTTTTTCAAAAAAAAGAAAAAAAAAAAAAACAAACTTAGGGAGTCACGAAGAAGTCTCTCCCCTAGAAGCCAACATTTGAATGAAAGGCAATCAATGATTTCAATCTGACCCGTGAATATGATTCATATCCATTGTATAGAAAAGTAAATTTGATTAGTAATTCCTTAATAACTAAAGTTGCAGACACCTTAATTATTTGTAGTGTTCCGTGCATGCATGAACTTTATAGCTTATTATGGATAACTTGGTATATTTGATATAGGAAATAAATTTTTACGTCTTCCATACCAAACATATCCTTAGCTTTACTTTGAAATGCAAATTCATTTCTCGATTGCCATATAGAACATGCTATGTATTCCAAACAGGAGGCTCCAACCAGTCTTCCTATCACATTCGTGACATTATTATTTCATTACTACACTATCAAATATCCAATAATGGAGGCCCAAACTAGGGGAAAAAGAAATAAAACTTTGCATTATTTTAGGATCCTGATGGCACATCCACTGTAAGGCGTCTAGTTTACAATTTCTTAATATAATGAATGGAAACTGGATTCAGCATACATGACTTTCTTCCTTTTAATTAGACCCACAAATGAAATTGCCACTACCTTTCCCTAGTTCATCCAAGGTGCTTCCAGATAGTAATGGATGCACAATATATAATCTGATTGTGTACACCAAATAAATATATATATATATATATATATATAGTCTAATCTTTAATGGAGGAATGTGGCAGAAATCAAGTTGTTCCTTATTTTAAACTTAATAAACAAATTAAAATAAACACAAAATAACTTATATTTCCATAATTAGTAGAATTTTCACGAAACATTTTTTTCGTAAGAACTATCATTTCCAGTGTTTTTTTAAAAGCGAGATTTTTTTGGCGGCCCATAATAAATAAGGGACATCAAGAATTACTGAGTTCAATTTTGGGGGGGGGGGGAATGACAAATTTTCCAATCACCAAGGTTGATCTGATCTTAACCATGTCAATCACACGTTGATAAATAACTTTGTTGAACCGTTTATACAAGAGAAATTAATGCCTCTAGATATTTTCCCAAGTCAGTTGTGACTGAAAAAATATGACTATTCTGATCTTTGTTATCCGATTATGATTCACCTTTTTATTTAGAAATGAAAGCTTTTGTTTTAATCCTAAACACCTTTTTAAGCTAAGCAAAAGATGTGTGGGCACATGTTGAAGCTTGAGCTTGCTTTGGAGAAGCTTTCCCAAAAGAGCTACATGATCATTTTCAAAATTTAACAGGAAAAGTTATATGGAACGTTTTTCACGAGTTTGATGGCTTTAAAAAGCCCCTAGAAATAGCAACTTGTATAGATTAATTGTATCTTTAAATGAATGGAGTGGAATAACTAATAACGAAGTGAAGTGGTAAAAATGTCTTAATCTATTAGTTGTGAGTTTTTTAAATAATAGAGTGAGATGATTAAAGAGAGAACTCAAATTACTTCATACTACTAAAATTCCTAAACTTTCACATTCTCCAATTTAGTGGGTTTGGGATTGAATGATTCCCTCTTTTCTTTTTTAAATAGTCACGTGCATTTTTAACTCTTATGATTCTAATAATAAAGAGAATAATAAAAATTAAGAAGTGGTATTATAAATAAAATTTATAATTCACCTCACTCTATTAATGATTATTGTAACTTTTAAATAATGAAATGAAACTCTTTTTTATTTTCTCATTAAATTTTTTATAGTATAATTTTTTTACCTTTTCATTCCATTTCATTCTAAATCATTCCTTAAAAAATCACTTCACTCAATCCTCTTTAAAACTCACGAAAAGAAAGAAAGTGAGTAGTAGCCTATCTCATAGAGTTGTGAAACTAACAGAAAATTCTTTTATTAATAAAAACATTTATTTTGATTCCTTTTCTTGTAATGTTTGGTTAAAATATGAAAATGTTTTGAAATAAAAATGAAAAAATTAATGTTAAAGATAAACAAATTGATGTTTCTTTTAGGAAGAAAAGGTAAAAACAGAAAAAGAAATTTAAAACGAAATTAATTCTGCTTAAATAATATTTTTTGCAAAAGCATTTTTTTAAAAAACAATTCTAAAAAAATTCACAACAAAAACAAACGGACACCAAATCTCTGATAAGATAAATAAATATTGAAACAGAATGTAATTTGTTAGCAAAATTTTTTTTTTGTAACTAATTTGATAGCAAATTTTAAGTAAAGGTTAGACGTGTCAAAATGAGTGGTCCTATTTGGTTTGAGTTGAGAAAATTCCAATCCAACTCGATCATCGTCGGCTGTGGATCAAATGAAAAAAAAAAAAGATATACAAAATCAATAAAGTATTAAGAAACTTAACAACAAAATTAAATAAACTACAAAAAATATTATCAAACTCTAATGTGACATTTAAAATGTAAAAACAGTGATCCTATTTCATATCAATAATATAGAATGGAGCATTAGTATGCTTGTTTATAAAAAATTTTATGAAATGGTGATTTCATTTTATGCTCTATTTCATAAAATTAGAAATAGAATATGAAATTAATTCTTTTCTAAAAAAATAGGATTGAGATTTCATATTTTATCAAATGAGATTAAAATTATTTATTCTTAATATATCATTAAAAATTTTATAAAAATATATTTATTGTCCTTCTTTTTTTTAGATAATAAAATATTAT
The DNA here is from genome assembly GCA_019955255.1 of Castanospermum australe. Taxonomy (NCBI): domain Eukaryota; kingdom Viridiplantae; phylum Streptophyta; class Magnoliopsida; order Fabales; family Fabaceae; genus Castanospermum; species Castanospermum australe. The sequence goes on from NSJW01000067.1 coordinate 358,884, forward strand.
TCTTCTAACATTTCAGTTTATAACGTAATTTTTTTTATAGTCAAGTATGTTTTATATATTTAATTATTTATTAACTTTAATGGTATTTTAGTTTATTAATATAATTTTTAGTCTCAATATAGATAGTCTACTTTTGATTTAAAAACTTATTTATATATAAAAATAAATGTGAAATATTTATTTAAAGTGATAACATTATTTTTTTTAAAAATAATAATATTTATTCTAATCAAATTATAAAAAAATTTAAATTAAACATTATTATTAATATTTTAAAAAAAATTATAAAGAAATATTTATATTATTTATATTAACTTTAATTTTATTTTAAAATAATTTTATATATTAAATAATAAAATAATATAAAAAATTATTCAATTTTAAACATTATCAAACTATAAATTAAGAATCAGTTTTTATAAAATCATGTCTACCAAACTTTACAATAATTAAAGTATCAAAAGCACGGCGTACGAGTCAACATGTCAGGTCTAACTCATATTAACGCCTATGGTGAAGTGTATATCGAAAAACACAAACTTTGATATGGATGAGTTTTTTTTATATGAAATTCATCTTTAAATTTTTTACCTTATTTTAAAAAAGAAATAAGAATGATTGAAATTTTTTTTAAAGAAAGAATGCAGAGCACAATTTTTTTTTAAATATGTAAAAAAGCATCATCAATTAATCAAGATAGAAGTAACAGTTTTTGTCTAATTGACATTATTTTATTGAAAAATAAAATTAAAGATAAAATGCAAAGAACAAAAATTATAATAATCTCATAAATGGAATAGCATCTTAATTTAAGAAAAATTTATATACATATTTTTAAAGTTTGTTCTTATAAGCCTTATTATGCCACATCATTTTTATTACTGATTTGTGATTATTCAAAAAAGTAATCAAATATTCTTATATAAATATGATAATGACATAATGCAGTTAAGCCTGAATTGATGAGATACACTCTTTTTCTCACATATGATGTCATTAATCAATGCCTTTTTAGCTCCCTGCATTTGTCCTTATCAGTACTTACCTTTTCAACTCCAACCACATGAATCCCTTTTTTTTTCAATGGATTCTTAATTGTTACATGTAAGTCTTATTTATTCCAAGTCAAACAAAGCAAAGGAGTATCCATCTATAAGTTCACATAGATAATTTTGGAATGTTTCCTTATCATACACAATAAAGTGCACAATAATTATCCCCTTTATACTTGTCATCAGAAATAATAACCTAAAACAAAGTAATACACATCTAGACTAATATTCAAAGTAAAGCCTTCATAACATAAGAATAGTATACATAATAAAAGAGATGAAGTTAAGAAACCTTGATTCATTTCCTTTTTATGTATATATTTATACAATCATGGTTATTCTTATAAATACAATTAGATAATATACTATTATTCTAAAAAAAAAAACACACACACACACACCCACGTACAAAGTATTTTCCTTCTCTTTATTCTCTTTCCATTATCTTTATTATCTGTCATCAAAACATAGTGTCAAGTTAACATGAGATTGTGTTTTCTTTGCAGCAATTTTTGTGAACATTAGTCATTGCCATTAATGAATGAATAGTTATTATTAGAACATTGTTCTATTTTGAATTCTCATAAGTCATAAGAAAAATACAAATAAATGTAAGAAATAATTTTTATTAAAACAAAAAAATAAAATATATTGATTACATATTTTAATCATAAACTAACATATGATTACAAAAATATATATAAATTATATTAAAAAATTAATTAAACATTTTAATATATAAATGTTTGCGCAATGCACTAGTTAAAGAACTAGTTCTTAGAATAAGTGTATTCACAGAAGATGCGTCATGTTAATTATATAAAACTATAAATATTAATAATTTAAATTTAAATTTAATTAATTATTAGTATACATTTTTTTATTATTATGTAATTATATTTTGATATATTATCAAAGTAAACATAATTTTTTAAGTAATTGACAGTTGAATTATTTAATAATGTATGAATATATAATTGTATTAAAATAAAATAAAATAAAATTCAAAAAATAAAAGATAATATTAACCATATAATTAACATATGCACGCTCAATATTACAAACTTCAAAGTTATTCTAAATATTTATATTTTTTAAGGCATTAATACTAAGGGTATTTATTAGGTTAGGTCAACCAATAAACTTGTAGATTTTAATCCAACCTAATCCATAATTCACGGGTTTAGATGAGGTCAGGTTGGGTTTTAAATTTTTTAACTTAATGATAATTAGTTGGGTTACGGATTAAAAAAATTTCAACTCACTTAACTCAATCTAACTCATCTTTTTTTTTAAAAAATAAAAAATAACGTTATTTTTTATATTTAGCATACCAAACTTAATGTTTCTTCCTTTTTCTTCTTTTATACCTTATGTGACTTATTATATTTAGTTTTAAAATTTGTGTTATTTCTTTTTATATTTAAGATTAAAATTTATTATGTTATATTTATAACTTATGACTTATTGTATTTGAATTTTATTTTATTTGAAACTTTATATATGTCATATTTTGTTGAGACTTATTAAGTTATATATTATGATGTGTAAATGAACTTTTAATTTTAAATTAATTTTGACATTTGATTTAGTAAGTAAATTTTTTTTAATGTATATCGAACTCATATATTCAACTCAATCTAATCCATTCATGTGCTAGTTAGGTTAGTTTGAGTTTTAAAAATTTTTTTAAATCTAACATAACCAAACTCACTATTTTGATAAGTAAGTTGAGTGTAAAAATAATATAAATTCAATCAAATCTAATCTACGGACACCCCTAATTAATACTTTTCATTAATAGTTAAGTATTTAATTATTATTGATTATACTTTAAGAGTTAAACATTAAATAATGCTGTATTTTTTAAAATAATTTTTTAATAATTATTATTCTAATATTTAATAAAAATTATTAAATAAAAAAAGCAAAAACATAAAATATTGTAAAAACAAAAAACACATTTAATATTTTTTCATTTACTAATTAAAAAAATTCTTAACCTAATCACTTAAATAAAATTATTCTTAAATATTTATTACAGTTTAAACATTTATTATAAGAATTAATAGTTAATAAATACTTTGACAATTTATTAAAAATATCTATCGGTATCGCGGAGCATCACAGCAAAGCCTCTGCAATGTAACGTACATGAATCTCTTCTCATTTGAGTCAAGTCAAAGGTGGGAACAGAAGAAGAACAGTATCAGCGTTTGTTCACTTTTCTCGCTTGTCTTCCATCATTCTCCTACAGAGTTTGTTTTTTATTTATTTATTGTCTTTTCTTTTTCTTTTTTCTTGGTTCCATATTATAAGTTTAACCATGGCCATGACAATGTCAACACTCTGCTAGTCCCAGCACCCACACCGGTACCACCATATCCATCTCCACCATGTGATACTCGTTTCCAGATGCAGATTACCCCCTACCCCCCTATCGCAATGACCGTAATGCCCTCGCCCGACAGCGCAGTCATCGTCAATTCCCTGTCTTCTCTCGTCCATTTCCATCCCACCCTTGCTCTGCCTCTGCCATTACCCCTCGCTTCTCACTTCCTCACTTCCTCACTTCCTCACTTCACTCTCCGTAGCGGCAAATAGCGATTAGCGAAATCCCAGAACACAAAGATTGAAATTGAAAAACAAAACAATGGAGGGTGGCGGCAACAGAGCCGAGGCGGAGCGGTGGCTCTACACCGCCAACAAGCTGCTCAGCGCACGTGATCTGCACGGGGCCAGGTCCTTCGCCATCCGCGCCCGCGAGTCCGACCCCAGGTTCGACGCCTCCGAGCTACTCCTCACCGTCATCGACACACTCCTCGCCGGCGAGGCTCGGATCAACGACCACTATGATTGGTACTCCATCCTCCAGGTCCTCCGCTACACCCAGAACATCGAGTACATCGCCGCCCAGTACCGCCGCCTCGCCCTCCTTCTTGACCCTCACCGCAACCCCTTCGCCTTCTCCGCTCACGCCTTCACCCTCGTGCATGATGCCTGGTCCGTCTTGTCCAACCCCGCCAAGAAGGCTATGTACGACAACGAACTCAGATTGCTCACCGACCCGCCTCCCGCTCCTGCGCCGTCTCCTCCTGCTTTCCCGATTCCGGCGCAGCGGGAGCAGCAGCAGCAGCAGCACCAGCAGCAGCTTCCTATGAGGAAAAACCCGAAGTCGAGGGACGTGAGGGGAGTTGCTGAGGAAGAGAGGCCGAGCCTGAACAATGTGACCGAGCCTACTCCGCAACCCCGGACGAGTGAGTCAACCCGGTCGGCGAGTGAGACCGAGGGGCGGAGTTTCTGGACGGCGTGCCCGTATTGTTACGTTATGTACGAGTACCCGAAGGTGTACGAGGAGTGTACCCTGAGGTGCCAGAGCTGCCGAAGGGGGTTCCATGCGGTGATGATACGGTCACCGTCTTTGACTGGGAAAGATGCTTCCTTTTGCAGTTGGGGGTTTTTCCCATTAGGGTTTTCTGGAAACTTCAAAGACATAAGTGGGTCTTCTTCCAAATGGAATCCTTTTTCTCCGCTGTTTCCTTGCCCTTTGAAAGGAGCATCCAACCGGAAATCTCAAAAGGGGCCTTGGGTTTATTACGATGATGATGCCGCTGCGGCATTTGTGGAGCTTTCTGATACGAGTGAGGAGGATTCCGATGATGGGGACTGGCGGGGCGGTAATAGGAAGGGGAGGAAGAGGACGAGGAGTGCAAGAGGGAGAGCCTCTGCTGCTGGTAGTGGTAATGTTAGAAGGGCACCAATAGAGAGACCTAGGAGGGGAATTCACAGTGGTGCGGGGCATGCCAATGGGGATAATGGTGGAGCTGTAGAAGATGGGTCTGCAGCGTCAAATGCTGCAAGACCAGAATCTAGCAAGAAAGCTGCATTGAGTAGTTCGAGGAGGAGGGGTGCAGCAAACTTGGGTAAATTGGATTTGAATGTGGAGTTTAGCAATGAGGTGGAAGAGCCTGCTCCGGGAGTGAGTGAAGGGAATGGGACTGGAAATCCTGAGGATAATATTGAAGGGATTGGGTTTTTTGAGGGTCTTGATGAGTTCCTGAGCAGCTTACCCATTCTCAATGTTGTGGCAGATGATAAGGTTAAGGGTCATTAGTCTTGTAGGCGCCTGTTTTTGTTGTTGTAGATGTTACTTGTATGTTTGGACTTTGTCACCAAAAAATGATGGTGAGCTATTGGGAATTCATGTCGTTGTTAATCTTATAATAATTTGCGGCAATATATCCTTACATTGTTTTGAACTATTTGAAGGTGATTAGTTTACTTCCTGATAGATTGTAGTTGTGCTGTTGGGGAAGGATATATTACTGATTGGAATTTTAATCAAGTTACACACTCATACCAATGACCGTGAGTGAGCTTGGTTTGTGGTTTTACTTTGCCCCCAACTCGGACTGTATGCATGACAGTCCTGATGCAGATATATAGGGATATCTGTTAGTGCAGTGCACTGGCCGTGCTTGCTGGTAATGCCTTGTATATAAAGCATTTCTTGGGAGTGAGTGAAGGGACGGGACTGGAAAATGCTGAGGGTAATATTAAAGGGATTGGTTTTTTGAGGGTATTGATGAGTCCCTTATTGCTTACCCATTCTCAATGTTGTGGCCAACGATAAGTTTAAGGGTCATTAGTCTTGTATGCACCTGTTCTTGTTGTTGTAGATGTTACTTGTATGTTTGTCATTGTCACACAAAATTATGATGAACTATTGTGAATTCTTGCCGTTGTTAATCTTATAATAATTTGCGGCAATATCTCCTTGCTTTGTTTTGAACTATCTGTGGAGGATTACTTTATCTCTTGTAGATTGTAGATGTGCTGTTGAGGAAGGATATATTACTGATTGAAGTTTTAATCAAGTCACACACTCACACTAATGACCATGAGTAAGCTTGGTTTGTAGTTTTACTTTGCCCTTAACTCTGGATTGTATGCATGACTGTCCTGACACACACACATACATATAGGGATTATTTGTTGGTGCACTGACTGTGCTTGTTAGCAATATTCCATGTACATAAAACATTTTTTGGGAGTGAGAAAAGGGACTGGAACTGGAAAATGCTGAGGATATTATGAAAGGGATTGGTTTTTTAAGGGTTTTGATGAGTTTCTGATAGTGTACCCATGCTCAATGTTATGGCCGATGATAAGGTTAAGGGTCATTAGTCTTGTATGGGCCTCTTTTTGTTGTTGTAGATGTTACTTGTATGTTTGTAATTGTGGCACAAAAATTATGATGAGCTATTGTGAATTCTTGTCTTTGTTAATCTTATAATAATTTGCAGCAATATCTCCTTACTCCTTACTCCTTACTCCTTACTCCTTACTCCTTACTCCTTACTCCTTACTCCTTACTCTGTTTTGAACTATCTGTGGAACAGTACTTTATCTCATGTAGATTGTAGCTGTGCTGTTGAGGAAGGATATATCACTGATTGAAGTTTAATCAATTCGCACACTCACACTAATGACCACGAGTAAGCTTTGTTTGTAGCTTTACTTTGCCCTTAATTCTGGACTGTATGCATGACAGTCCTGATACATATATATAGGTATTATCCCTTGGTGCACTAACCATACTTGTTAGCTATACCTTGTACATAAAACATTTCCCTAATGCATATTGGTGTTTCTTTTTGTGTTTTTTGTTGATTGTTAGCAATACCATGGTTGTTGTTGTTGTGGTGGTGTTGGTGTTTGTTCTATTGTCTTCTTCTTGGGTATTTGTGTGGCTTTGCTCTCTTGTTTTGTAAGGAAAAGATTTTCAGAAATTATCACTTGTTAGTTGTTTCTCTTTGCTTGATGTGTTCAAATGTTGTGAGGACGTAGAAGGTTGAAAGAAACTGAAATTCTCTCAAGAAGCATTTATCTTGGAGTATAAGTTGAGGTCTCCCTCTGTTTCATGTCTTGCCTATGTCTAGTCTTCTTTTCCTTTCGTTACATCCTTGTTAGTCTGTTCCTTCCAGGTTTAAACACAGCTAGTGTTTTTTAAAAAGCAATGACTGGGTGTGGTAATACCTGTTAGGGCTTTACCACTGTTAACTACTCATGTAGTTTAAGAACACCCACAATTTAAAATAGTACGGCTATGCTTTGTCCACTTGCCTGTGCTTTTTCCAAGTGCCAACTAACTGGTATTTGCCTATGAGTCCACTATCGTATTTGTTTGGTGTACCATTTCAATATTTACCCGGGAATTGTTCAGTTGATTCTAGGTGCTACTTATATTGCTTTTTCAAATTGTAGGCACTACCTCCTTTGCCTGTGCATTTATTCCCTTTCAGAAATAGTCTAATCTCTCCCTTTATAAATTTTAATGGTGGGCAAAGATTATTATATTAAAGCTTACATTTGGTTCTGATGAAGCATCTTGCCAGGTGCTTTAAGCATTCTGTTTAGAGTTATACTTTCTTTCAGCATTTGAGTCATAGATAGGAGTCTCTAATGATTGTAAAACTAGTTAAACAGGGATAATAGAAGGTGCCTTAATGAATACTGAAAGAATGGCCTTCCTGTCTTAATTTTCTGTTCTGTTAACGTCTGCATTTTCCCCTTACTTGGATGTGGTTTTAATCTTTGCACAGATGGGGTTTTTTTTCCCCCTCAAAAGAGGTTATTACTTATTAGTATTTACGATATCATAAAGACCTGTCTGGATGCCTTAAAGATGAGGTAGTTGGTGTGACTCTATTCCGATCTTGGACAAGTTGTTGTAAGGTAGTGCGCCAATTATAATTTTTGCATGTGCAGATCTGATACAGTGATTTCTTAAGTATACCCAAGTGAGAGACACTTAAAGGGATACAAGAAACTTAAGAATGTAGATATTACTAGCTATTATCACATAAGTCAGATTTCGCCAATTATAGTAATCGGTTATTCACCAATTACCATGTATGATTTCCTCCTCAATAAACCCATTTACCGCAAGCGTGGTCCACGAGTGGACATGTGATAACATTTTGATGAATTCTACAAGTCTGGATTGTTACATTGATTTTCCTTCTTCTGTCTTCCACGTATTAATGTGCAAAATAGTTGACTTCACAGTTTTTAACTTCTCACGGGTAACAATGAAATCAGGAAAAAAAAAAAGATAGAGTATGAGTTCTGACTTCTAAGAACCTATGAAGCATGGACGGTTCTGTTGTATCAGTATCTAAGTCGTGTTGGGTAATTATCATCAACTTATTTTAGTTAAAATCTTTTAGTAGTACACTAACATGTAATTAAATGATGATATAAAAATGTTAATTCTGGCAACAAATCAAAATTAACTCTCAATAACATTATTGTCACAAAAGGTTTGACTGGCAATTCAATATTTTACAGTTTTAATTCCCAATTGTATTATATAATGGCCTTTATGGTGATATGATCATATCATTTTAACTCTATTTTTTTCACCTAAATTGAATTTAAATGATCTATCATCTTCGTTATCCTCAATTTTGTTCTCTCACAATTAAATATTATCAATTAAAAAGAAATCATACCTCTTTTTCAGGTCATGTCCCTTTTTCTAGTCAAGAATATTTTCTTAAATAACCTAATTGAAAGGATTTAGCTGTGAAGATTTATAATTATTAATAAAAAAATTAATAGTTAAAATTGTAATAATATATACATACATATATATAATAATTTATAAAATTATTAAAATTTATTATTTTAATTTTTTAATTAATAATTAATATTATTTACTCTTTTCATTTGAAAGAAGTGATATCCTAATTGAAAATAAAAAAAGCGAACACGAGGTTCGAATTGTTGCAAGTGTTTTTGGTTTAGATTTTGAAATTCTATAATCATGATTCGGACAAAACTTGTAAGAGAGAAGCTCTTATCCAAGTTATGATTTTGATTTTTTAAAAGCTAAGCCATGGAGTCCTATATCCGGCACACGTTTTTATTTCCTTTTGTGAACTTTCCATTTTCATTATATATATTCCTGAACTTTCCTCTAGTTTACTTGGCCATTAGCAAAAGCGAAAAAAAAAAAGGGGTAGTATCAAAAAGTCAAAAAGTGTACCTTCATGGAATCGTGGCAAACTAGTGGTGGTGACTGAACTGGCATCTGTGATCTGTGCAAAAGAATTTTTTTTTTCCCTTATTTAACACTTTGGTTTCTCCGTCTTTCTTGGAGACGACCCAATTCATGTTTTCCGATGTAACCAACTTTACCCACTCCTTTCTTAATACTCTCCCAGCCATGACTGTTTTATTCAATTCCCAAAACCCATTTGAGTTTGAGCTCTCTGATGGCAGTTCCTGCGCCAATCTCGGTTTCTGGAGACCCCTTTCCTTCCAAGTCTCTCGCTTTATCCTCCTCCAGTTCCTGCATTGAGCTTCATGGAGTTGCTGCGTTCAGGGCATCGAGGGTATTCTATTCTCCTCTATGATTTATCTCCGACATGCCCATTTTGTTCGTGTTTTTGTGAATGAGCTAATTTGACCGACACTGCTGTGGCAGATCTTTGGTTGTACGCTGAAAAACAGGGAAAATCGAGCAAACGCATTTGAGATTGTTGACGGCTTTGAGGTGAGTGACCTACTTTCTCTGCTTACGTGCTTAAATAATATTGGATTCGCTTACTTGGTTAGTCTTGTGTATATTTTGATGTCTGGGCTGTTCATTCCTAACTAGTGGCTGTTTCTCAGTTTGTGACTGACGATTGGTGTGATTTTCTGAAACTGTCATTCTTTGACTAAATGGTAGCGTTGATAAATAATTACTTGAAAGGAAAACATTTGGTGGAGGACTCATTTAATCTTTACCATGTTTTTTAGTTTCATTTGTACATCTTGATTTACCAAAAAATACATGAAAATAGTTTTACAATTTGAATCTCCCCTTAACATTGAGTAAGACATTAATTAGCCAACGGGGTTTGGCTTACCTGGTTGACCTTCCGCTCATGACAATTGCATGATTTGTGTTTTGTATCCAAGGGTCCCTTGTTGGTAGGTGATTTGTAATCTCACTATAAATCCTCATTGAGATTGATGGTTAGCTCTGTCCTTTGAATGTGAACAGCCTCCCCTCACCCTAAGCTTCAATGTAAAAAAAAAAAAAATGACATTAATTATAAAGGAAATTAAGAATTCTTATCTCTAGCTGATACAGGTTGCAGTTTCATTATGCTTAATTGCAATCTTCTCTTGTTTGATAACTCCAAATCTTTATGACTATTCTATAAATAATACTGATGTTTTGTGTAATCACAGAGTGTCCACAGCTGCAATTTTTATTCTTTGTAATCTGTATGGCCCTAATTCAATATTTGACTGCTTTACGTTATTTGTAGCTATTCCTTAGAAGTAAGAAGTAAGAACAATTAACTGAATTATTATTGTTGTAATGAAATCCACTGGAACCTTTTTTTTTTTTTTTCATGTGGCTTCATATACCTTGCTCCAATGTTTGCAGGAGAAGTCAAGGTTTCACTTTAAAGGATTCTATGGGGTCTTCAGGATTTACACAGCAACTTAATAATAGCAAGCTAGAGACTTTGTCTGAAGCTGAAAATGGATGTGATATATTTAATGATCTGAAGGATAGGTTTTTAAGTTTTAAAAAGAATAAATACATGTAAGCTTCATAAAAGCCCTGGTCAGAAATGTTAATTTCTGATACCTGAAAAAGGAAGAAACTTAATGTTGATACTGTTTTCTGGCAGGAAAAACATAGAACAGTTCCAAAATCTTGCCAAGGCTCAAGAACCGAAGGTAATTGTTCTCGCACTTTCTTTCTCTTCCCCCACCCTTTTGACTAAGCCTTTAGTTGTTTATTGATTTATGGTTTGTTCTTATTCCTTTTAGTCCATCTCTTCAATTTGTCTACTGAAGCATAGCAAAAATTAGTATTCTTGACTAACAATTCCAAGAACAGTTCATGGTTATTGCCTGTGCAGATTCTAGGGTTTGCCCCTCAAATATTCTGGCATTTCAACCAGGAGAAGCATTCATGATTCGCAATGTTGCTAATTTGGTTCCTCCCTTTGAGGTATATGTCGCACTGCAATTGGTTTATTTGGTTGTCTGCATCTACCAATTTAGTATCGTTTCTAAAGTGTGAATACAAGAGATAACCTGCTTGGCCCTTCTAATTCATTTTCCCTGATACAGAATGGACCCTCAGAAACAAATGCTGCACTAGAATTTGCTGTAAACTCCCTTAAAGTAAGCATTTTTTTACCTACAAATTACAAGGCAGGATTCATCTTCTTGATTTGGAAGTTTCTATTGCTTCTGTGAATTTATCTGTTGTCTATTTACTTATAGACATTTTCTTTTGGTCCATTGTTTTTTTTATTTATGCATTTTTTTAATATTTTATTTTGACAAGAAACTCAACTTCCTTGGATAGGGCAATTAAGATAGAACCATGAAGTACAATTTAGGTTAAACAAAAAATTACTGAGCTTTCATTTTGTCGTCACGGGCTATTGACAAATTATGACCAGAGCAAATGATGGTTATGGTTATAATAATGACTGATAAAAGGTTGAATTTGAAATACAAATTACTTATGATGATTACAACTTCTATGGAATGGTTGAATTTGAGGTGTTCCAATATGGGAAATGAAGCAGGAGGAATATATTTTGTCATTGCAGCATTATTAGGTTAATTGTGAAATACTTATTAAGCATGGGCATGTGTGAAGTCAACCAACAACATATAGTCATATGTTGTACAAAAAGGGCTTCTTATAGCTAGGGCTTGCAAGAAGTATTTGGACAATATTTGAGTGTATAAGATTCTCACAGCTTTCTAAATAGCTGTTAAAAAAAAAAGAATCAAAGATTTATACTTATTTTTTAGGAGAGATAAAATTACTGTGCTTGCAGGTTGAGAACATCTTAGTCATTGGCCACAGCTGCTGTGGGGGAATACGTGCCCTTATGAGTATGCAAGATGATGCCAATGCAAGGTTGAATTGCTTAATTCTAGTTGTTGGTTGTCCTTTTGCTTTCTTTGGTAAAAAATGTCCTATACGTTTCTCACTTGGCAATTAATTTATGTTTTCCAGTAGCTTTATAAGAAGCTGGGTTGTTGTTGGGAAGAATGCAAGAATAAAAGCTGAGGCTGCTGCTTCCAATCTCAGCTTTGATCAACAGTGCAGGCATTGTGAGAAGGTGATATTTTGTGTTCTTAGATTTGAATGTGTAATCTAATCCCATTTGGTTGTTGAAATTTCAAAAAGTTGAATAATATGAATTGTCCTCCAAATAGGGTTAGATGGTTTATGATGTTTGACAGCTCTGAGACTGGTTGGGCTGTGAGTGGGACACCTTACTGGTATATAGACAGAAAGAATCTTAAATTCTTATCTGCAGTTTCTCCTAATGTGATTTTGGTGAATATATAACTTATTTATGTATTCTTTTTCTTTTGCATGTTGTTCCTCCTTTTCAGTTTTGGCTTTTTCTTGCTAAAAATGTTTGAATTTAGTGGGAGATCGGGGATTGCCAACTTGGAGGCATATTATGATTCCCATAAAGGAGATAATATCAGGCGTGATTAGTGCACTCATGGGTGTCATGATTTCTTTTAGATAAACCCTCCTCTATTTTCCTTTCTGATAGTCCTGCCTCTTGAGTCTTGACTACTTAGCCTGAGTACGTGTCAAGAGTTGAAACACCTATCAAATTTTGCACTTAGATCTGCATTCCTTAAAACAAAATGAGTATTTCTGTTTAAATTATGTCTTGTGGTTTACAATGAATGTCTCCATTACCATCATTTTTAATTGATATGATCCAAGTCCAACTAATAGGAGTCTTGGAAATGCTAATCCATAAAGAAGTTGATTATGTTGAATACTATCAAGTTTTAATGGTTTAAGTGATTTTTGCACAGGAATCAATTAACAATTCCTTATTAAACCTGCTTACTTACCCATGGATAGAAGAAAAAGTGGCGAATGAAGAACTCTTTGTTCATGGTGGTTACTACGACTTTATTGACTGTACATTTGAGAAATGGACATTGGATTACAGGGGAACCAAAATGGAGGAAGATGGCAGAATTGCAGCCAAAAACAAATTGTTTTGGTGCTGAGTTTTTACTTCTATTTTCCTGTGTAATGTGTTTTATTTCTTTTCTAAAATTAATACTACTAGCACACTTTAGAAGCATAGACTGAATTATGTATTCTTGTACTATTTATAAATTATTCAATTCAATTGATTTGAAGAAATCCGTACCATGTCATGTTTCTGGTTATCAGTGTTATCTGAATATCTTTTAAGGTCATAATCTGCTGGGGGCATGTGAATAAGCCAGTGATGAAATTTTCCTTGTTTACATTCTGTTGATGCTAATAAGTAGGATGCAGTTTTTTGGGGTGGAAATGGAGATGTCTATCTGTTGTTATATGATTCCTTCCTTTCAAATATTGTCCAAAATTTTGAACCTCATTAAATTCAATGCTAAACCTATATGACTTTTGTAAATAATGATTAAATCAAGAGCTTCTTCACACCTCATACCACCATCTCACTGTAAAAGCACTCGTGTAGTTCCTAACCTCTCAGAACTCCCTGAAAAATTCCTATCTGTCAAGTGAAAAATGTCCATCCACCAAGCCTGTGCAACAAGTTCATTACAAATGTCTTGTAAACTACAGACTGAAACCCAATCATCTACTATAAAAAATCATAAACCTTAGTGAGGGAGTTGGTTTCATGAAATTTGTTGAGTTCCGGTTACTCAAAATAGTTTATGCAATGGCGGCAGTGGAGTTATTTAGCAACTTGAACCTGATGAAATGACTTCAGTCTGCCTTCTTGTGGTATATGGAGAACTAGGAGATTTATACTTGCAGAGATGGGTGGTTCGTTGTGAAAAACAAGATGACCCTGAACTACTTAATAGGTGCTGCATGCCATAATTGGCTAGGAGGATCTGACAGTATGGCAGAAAAAAGATGTTATCATATGCAATGCCATTATGACATGGTAATTGAAGAAATATGTTAATTCGTCCCATTTGTTTCTCATTCTTTGCATTGTCATTATTTATTCTGACAGGGCAATTTTCATAATTTTGTGCTTCACACCTCCTGAACTATCAAGAGATTTCCCACCCTAGTGACTGAATTTCATGAGTAGAAAAAACACCTGCTATTTGATTCTTTTAATAAATTTGTTATCATTGTAGGCCTGTAGCTACATGCATAAATATATACATCAATGAGCATGTGTGGTATTTGATATAGATATGCATGTTGGACTTGATAGTATATATATACACATACACATTTTAGTTTCTGATTGTGAGTGTCTTATAAATTGGTTTTTATACATTTGCATTTTTGTTATAATTTATTCTGCACATTTTATGTGAGAGATATGCTAAAAAAAGAATGGCAGATGGAGCAATTATGCTGTTTCATGGTATGAGAAAGGATTCTGTAAAATGACGGGTGTTGTTTGCATGTGCCTCCATTGAGGCCGTTGATCCAATGATTCAGATTGATGAATATGCATTACAAAGTCGAAGATACATGATATTTATGTGGCTGTTGCATCAATTGATATGTATGCTAATTGTAGGAGTTTGGACAAAGCACTAGAGAGTTTTTGAAGACATGCCCCAAAAACTCAGGCTTTTTGAAATGCATTGATTTTTGCAGTTGCTTCTCTTGATCAAACCAAGGAAGCCCTATTAGCCTATTTTTATTTAATTTCATACAGAGGAGGATAGTGGTGCTGATCCCACCCTAACGATATAACAATGTAGGGTTGCTTTCTACATGTGTGAATCCAGAGATAATTGATGAAAGCTACGGATTGTTTGATATGACGAGCACATTATTTAGAATTTAGATTGGTTCCAAATTGAGCACTACTCTTGGATGGTTGATCTTTTGGTGTGTGCTGGTCATCTATATGATGTCTGGTATCTCATACAGAAAATGCCTGAAAAACCAGATAAAAGTTGCAGTGGGTGATTTACCTGGTCCCTGTTGAAGGCAAAAAAATGAAGCTATTGGTGAACGAGTTTTCAGGTGCTTTATATCCTTCATAGGAGGACGAGTGTTGATGAGACATACGGGTGTCATTAATACTCCTGGTTGTAACTATACTTACTATTGAGATTGAAAATCAACTGCATGAATTTCATGCTGGTGATGGCTTATGCCTTGTCTCTATAGAGATTTACCAAGTACTTGATTTTCTCTATTGGGTTTGGCTTGGCTTAAGTGGGATGAAGCTCTGACAATTATGTAAGCTCAAATATCCTTGAAAAGAATAATAGTATCAATTATTTAGTACTGTATTGTGAAGAATTCATAGGAAAATTCCCCCTCCCCCTTTTGGTACTGAGTTTAATCTTAATTAAATGAATTTTCCCTTATTACCTGAAGGGATTATCTGGCAACAGCTTTAGCTTCTGCAAGAGAACAAGATTTGGTGCTGCTGGGGAAAACAACCAAAATGCTTTGACTAAGGTGTTCTACAAATTAATCTGTCATTTTAGAAACTATAGTTTTCTTGTTAATCAGATATGCACGACACTGAAAAGTGTAAAATTTTATGGTCTGTTGTACAGTTTGGTATCGACAAATGGAAGGATAAGAAGCTCCATATAGTATTGCAACAAGGACTCTCCAGACGGATGAAATGGACATTTTACCTAGGCCATCAATGCTAAATCCAAATTATAATCGTTAATAAAAAGTTGTTTTGACATGCTACTGGGAGATTATAGGATTATAATAATAATACAATTTGTACTGTCAATTAATTTGTCACGTGATGTGATAAAAGAATTATTCAAATTGGTTATATGATTTAAGGTTGAAACTTTCCTAGAGACTTTCATTTTAAATGGTATTAAATGTACTATTTAACTTGTCTGATGGCATGCTAATGCTTGAGCTCTGATGAGTATGCGAGAAGATGCCAATGCAAGATTGAATCACATAATTCTGAACGTTGATGTTCCTTTCTCTGGTGAAGAATGTGGCATACATTTCTCTCTTGGTTCCTTTTTTTTTCGTAGCCTTACGAGAAGCGGCATTGTTGTTGGGAAGAATGCAAGATCAAAAAGTGAGGCTACTGCTTCAGGCCTCAGCTTAAAAAAGCAGTGCAGGCACCGTGAGAACTGAGAAGCCAATATCTTTTGAGAAGTTTCATATTGAGAATATTAGTTGTTGTTACCGTTGTAATATATGTATGAATGAAATATGTAACTTCAAACATATAATTTGATTGATAAAATTAATTATAATAATTATTCTATTAATTAATTTCTAGCTGTGGCAGAATATTATATCCCTTAAAATTCTTAAAGGAAGTTTGCTACGATCTTACGTCAGAAGAAGTCACGTGCAAAAGAAAAGGGTTCCTAAATCTATTGAAAATAGAATTTTCTCCTAGACTAGAATGCTGGTCATCTTTGCTCCATACCAGAAGAGGAAAATGTGCACAGGTTGGAAGGTGGTGTTTTGTTTCACTGCACAAGAAATCCAGAGTCTGATTTTTTTTTTTGAAAAGCCCAGAGTCTGATTTTTAAATATGAAAAACATCAATGGATCCATTAATATTTCTATTGGCTATTCAGTTATAGCTTCAAGAAAAATATTATGCTCCAATTTGAATCAATAAGGTGATGCTGCGGCTGAAGTTGGTTTCACCTAGCAGAGAAAAGATTGCACCCCGTACAGCTTGAAAGGAGCCAAAACTGAAGTTATCATTATATAAAAAGTAAGCAAATTTATTAAAAAAAGCGAAGATTTTAAGTTCGTACGCTTGTAATGACTGGTATTTGTGACTGGCTATGCTTACTATAATTGTATTTATCTTGACATGCTGTATAGGTAAGAAGTTGAACTAAAAATACTTGGACTGTTTCTAACAACTTATCCTCACTACCTATTCATGTGCCACACGAATCACAACCTCATCTACAACATCCCTTATATAACATCTCAAAAACCATGACCACAAGCATACCAAAACCATTTGCATAGTGCAGAAGCTCTTGTCATCTGGTAGCTCCAACCATGGGTTCTCGCAGTTTCTCATCATTCATTTTACCACTTCTGCTTCTAACTTTCTCATCAGTGACCAGTCACACAAGGGTTGCAGGGGCACGTAACCTACTGGAATTAACATTGCCAGTGCCACTGCCACTAGTGCCGCTGCCTGACATCCCAGACTTACCAAAGCCTGATCTGCCACTGCCACCACTGCCTGAGATCCCAGACTTACCAAAGCCTGATCTGCCAGTGCCAGTGCCAGTGCCACCACTGCCAAAGGTAGAGTTGCCTCCACTGCCTCCACTGCCAAAGCCTGAAGTGCCTAAGGTTGAGCTGCCACAGCTGCAGAAGCCAGAGTTGCCTGCTATACCAAAGCTTGAGGAGGCTAAACCAGAGTTGCCTGCTGTGCCAAAGCCAGAAGTGCCTAAAGTTCCTGAAATTCCTAAGCTCCTCCCAGCCACCACTCCTTGAACTAGTATTTTGCTCCTGTAACTTGTATTGTTTGATGGGTGTAATATTTGTAATTTGTTGCTGCCATCTGAGGGTGGCTCTCTTGGTATTTCATTTGTACTTTATTTATCATTAAGTTGCATGTAATGTTCAGTTTTTAGGTTGCTTTGAATCAGTTGTACTGCAGCATGTTGATTGTGACCCATAATGTATCAGACTTTCATATCTTCCAGTTCAAAGAGTGAATCTACAGTACAATCTTGAATTTCTGAATACTGTGCTTATAGATGCAGACATTTAATCTAATATAGCCAAATTCAACTATGCTTATATTTTTCTTAACTCCATCTCTTCAGATGATACAGATTGTATACAACTGAACCCTGCGAATGCTTCGTCGTTGCAAGTGAAATGAGTTATGACACATCGGAAATAATAATGGACAAAGATCACTGAGTTATTTATTATTCATCATAATTAACATTTGGATAGGAACTTTGGGTTCAAATTGAATTTTCTTACATTTTCAAGATTTTATTTCCCACTTCACCTTTCTTTTTCAAAAGGAATCAAATAATTTGGCAGCTTAATAAATAAAGACTTGTATTCTCAGAATTATATTTAGAAATAAAATAAATAAAGACCAGGCATGACAACTTTTTCAAAACGACGCATTATTCAATTCGTTACTTCTATTTTTTAAAATTTGACTTTTAAGACTCAATTACCATTTTGATCTTTTAAAGATTCACTTGATATCAATTTAATTTTTTAAAAATTTGTGATATCAAATTGCTCCTTCAAAGATTTAAAGTAACATATGAAGGACCATTCTGAAAGACTATTTTAATGTTACTTTAAATTTTTAAAAAATTAATTTGATGTCACATGTCTTTAAAGTATCATTTTGATATTATTTTTAAATTTTTAGATGATTAACTTAGTGTTATATATTTTTTAAGGACCAAATTAATGCCAAATAAATTTTGAAAGACTAAAATGTTAGTTTAGTCAACTTTTAATTATAGTATGCATTAAAAATTATAAATTTATACTTCTTAGTCATTGAAATTATGATTTACAAATATTTCTTTTTGTCAAAGTTAGATCATAATAAGTCTTATATATTTATATTATGTACAAATAAGGTTTTAAATTACGGACTGCATTATGTGATGTGATTGCAACATATTCTGATTGCGTTCCGCATCGACCCGTATCAATCTGCATCAGTTCATGATGACTGTAATACAACTGCAATCATAATTTAAAATCTGCATGTAACGTATAGATACATTAAATATTTTTCAACAAAATAAGTGTAAATTATTTTTATATACTGTACTGAGTTTTAAATTGTAATAAAATATGAGTGAACCTGCAAATATGTACGTGTCAACACTCTAAAATGCTGATTTGACATTTGCTTTCATCTTGAGCTTGAACACCAAAGAACATAGCGAAAATGATAAGAAAATTTTATCTCTATTCATCGCTAGCCATTAAAGCCAGCCAAATTACAGCTAACCAGAATCTCATACTTTTGTTCGTTTATCTTCTGTTGTAATGGAGGTCCCAAAATTGAGAGAGGGGACCAGGACAGATGGACTAAAAAAAGAGTGGCCACTGAAGTGCACAAGACAACCATTGCACCACAACCTCAAGAATTGATGTGGTAAATGTTAGTCTGCTTGTGACTTTACTCGTGGGTCCACTCATACTAGTAATAACGTATTAAGTTTGGCTGGACCAGACTGAGAGGATTCTTGGGCGAACCTATGAATAAGGATGGAAATAGGGCGGCCTATAGTATATTATGTTTTTATTCTGTTGGGCCCGAGTGAATTATTACACAAATCAGACTTAAATTTTTAAAAAATTAAAATAAAATTCATTTTAATTATTTAAAAATATGTGACATTAATTTAATTTTATTAAAAAAATTAATATTAATTTAGTTTATAAATGATAAAAAATAACATCACTTTGGTCCTCAGAAAAAATTAACATCAATTTATTATCTTAATTATAAAAGGTGATATTAATTTAATTCCTCAATCATACAAAGTTACATTAATTTAGTTTTTCATTCAAATGCTTCATTAACAGTTTTCTCACGATACGTAACATAAGGATTATTTTCTTGTCATTTTTTATAATAGAATAATTAAATTGATGTTAACTTTCTTTTGAGGATCAAATTGAATTATTGATGTCACTTATATCTTTAGAATATTAAAATAAATGTTTACTTAAAATATATAAGTCATGCCTAAACCTTTAAAAGGGCTTATTTGATTTAATAACCCGATCTATTTGTTTATTTTACATATATGCTTAAAAAATTATAATATTTATATAATTTAATAATTTTATACATAATTTAATAATTTTGATTAAAAGTGTGGACTTATTGAAGACCTTAAAAGTTGAAGTTTGTTAATTCATTTAAATATTTTTATGCAATGTAAGTTTTTAAATAAATTTAGAGTTAAGGTTAGAATAGTGTAAGTGCTCAAACTACATTATAAGTTGAAAATTTTAGAAATTTCTGCATAGAAATTAAAATATTCTAAAATTCAAAACACTAATACATGATGGATGACCATCAACATGCAGCAGTACAATCAATTTAAACAACATCAAAATGAACATAACTTGTAATTTAGTAAAGTACAAACTAGACCAATACGGCCACACTCACGTAGCAGCAACAAATTATACAGAACTAGACACCTAAATCATATTACACCCATCAAACAGCATGAGCTAGGCACCGGATACTGATATATAGCAGCCAACCATGGTCTGAGACAATACAATGAAAGGAATAATTCCAACTTAAGGAACAGTGGTTGGAATGGCTTTGGGAATTTCAGGGACTTAAGGAACTTCTGGCTTTGGCACAGTAGGCAACTCAGGCTTTGGTATTTCAGGGACCTTGGGCAACTCTGGCTCAGGCAATTCAGGAACCTTAGGCAACTCTGGTTTTGGCAATTCAGGAACCTTTGGCAACTCTGGTTTTGGCAATTCAGGGACTTTTGGCAACTCTGGCTTAGGCAATTCAGGAACCTTTGGCAACTCTAGTGTAGGCAATTCAGGGACCTTAGGCAAATCAAGCTTTGGCAATTCAGGAACCTTTGACAACTCTGGCTTAGGCAATTCAGGGACCTTAGGCAAATCTAGCTTTGGCAGAGGTGGCAGCTCCAGTTTGGGTAATTGTGGAAGCTCAGGCTTTGGTATGTGAGGGAGTTCAGGAAGTGGAGGCAACTCAGGTTTGGGAAAATGAGGCACCTCTGGCTCTGGCAATGTTGTCTCTAGAAGATTGCGTGCCCCAGCAACCATCGTGTGACTGGTCGCTGACAAGAAGGTTAGAACCAGAAATGGCAAAATTATTGATGACATAATGCGGGAAGCCATGGTTGAATCGAGCTGGTGACAAGAACTTCAGAATCAATAGGAGTTGAAGCTCTTTGCAAATGGTTTTGATATGCTTTGTGAGCATGGTTTGAAGATGTTATATGTAGGGCTTTTATAGATGAGGTTGTGTTGTTGCGCGAAGATGGGTAAGCAGGGTGTGCGAGTTGGTGGGAAATGGGAATGATCTAGGTATTGTTAGTTCAACTTCTTACGAATCTTACCTATTACAATATTGCTTATAACATAATTTATACAGAACTATGCACTTTTTTATTAAAAAAATTGATTTAATTATTATTATTATCGAACAGTTTAAAATGACAGACCTCCTACCACAAATTTATGTTTAAAGTTTAAATCTTCTGTCTGATCTTCTTTTCTTCAATCTTGTTAAACAATACATAAATTCCTTCATTGCCAATACACAGAATCACCAACTTTGGACTTTTAAAACTTTTAAAGCCTCCTATAGGTGATGTTTGGTATGCCAAGTTTTAAGATACCTCATGAAGCCAAAAACTAATGATGATAATAATCTAGTGTAATACATGCTCCAGAAATACGCGGGCCACATTGGCGCCTTCACTCTGGAAGAGTTCAAAAATTTCTCCAAATATCTTCTATTTTTTATTTTTTCAAATGTGAAGCACTAAGATAAGATGTATACATTTCAAACATTTCAAACAGCTTTGGTCAACTGACCCACCTGCATTAGAAGGGGATGAAAGAGACATCTTAGAATGAAAAAGTTCCCTAAAATCATGAAAACCAACGTTCTCAATGAGAAAGCTACCTCAAAACCATGGAGAAAAACTCCAAGATGTTTTCCAATCAAGATAGTGCCTTTAGTTTATGACTTTTCTAATGCCTCCTCAACAAATCAGATTCAACTGCAATCACAACAAACTGTAAAGAAAATATTATGTATAAAATGGATAAGAAGGCCAACGAAAGACAAAATCAATCTCAGAAATGTCTTATCTGATTATCAATAATCAAGCATACTGGTGCTGTGGTGCACCTTCCACATCTCTAAGTATCTATATATAACCCAAACCTTCTGAGAGGCTTTCCATGCAAACCAAAGCAAAAACTCCCTTAACCCATTTCTACCCCAGCCTAGTTGTTCAAAATCGTCAATATTCAACTTTACTTTAGCCATGGCCTGTTACACTTCCTTTGTCATTGCTCTCTTCATTGCTCTTTCCTTTTCAAGCATGAATTGTGGCCTAGCAGCCCGCCATCTTCTACAAACGACTCCACCTGCAGTACCAAATTTGCCCGGCTTGCCTAGTTTGCCCAAGCCAACGTTACCACCTTTGCCTTCATTGCCAAATCTGCCTCAGGGGAATGTGCCCCCTTTCCCTGCTATCCCAACTCTGCCACAGCCCTCAATGCCAACCACCCAGCCCTCCCTTCCCAAGCCCACTCTGCCACCACTTCCTAGCATCCCCACCATACCATCAGTCCCACAGGTGACCCTGCCTCCACTGCCAGCAGGCTTATTGCCAAACATTCCCTCAATCCCAACTGTGATCCCCTCCATTCCATTTTTCTCTCCACCCCCTGCAACCACAAGTCCTTGAGAATGCTATTTATTTCCCAGTTTATGAAGCTTGTATCAGTCTAAAGTTGTTGTGCTCTGGTCTAGCTAGCAGCAATTAATATATGCATTCATGGGATTACCTTACATATGTCTTTCTTGTATTTTACTTTGAGTTATCTGGGATTTGTATCGTTACTGTAGAATAATTTATATACATTGCAGGTGTGTTCATTTTTTTTCCCTTTTATTTTCTATTCTTTTCCTATTGTAATTTCCAGCAAGAGTGTCTTATTAGTTTGTAACGACATCTTAATATCATATACCACTACTTTTTTAAGTTCTTTCAGAGATTGATTCAGTAAGGTTTGGCCATGAGGGCATTGCACAAAAGCTAACATTTTAAGCTAACACCGGAACTTTAACATTACAGATATGTGAAATAAGATATCAGAGAGCAAGAAACTTACCAAGTTGCCTGGACTTACTGGTGTACAACCCAAAATTTCACTTTCTTAATCGTAAGGCAATGTGATTTCTTGACTACGCTGCAAAACTTAACAATCTGCGCATTAGCCAAATGCATGTCACTATGAATTACATCCCCGGCTGTGAAGGCAAATATGATGGTTTCCCCCCAAAACTTAATAGGAATGCCCTCAATACTTTTCCATTACCATTAAGGGTGTGCTTGGTTGGAATGGAAATCAGTAAGTGAAAATTTGAAGAAAGAATTGTATCTAGGTTTACAATCTATGCAAAAACATTGTCAATTTTTCATTCTTCTATTTTTTGCCTATCCATTTTAACTTGAGAAAATTATTCAAAAGGATTAGTGGGTCTAAATATTTATTAGAAAAACTCATTAACCAAATTGAAGTTCGGTTAACAGGTGAAAAATAAAACTATCCAGTCAATTGAGTGCGGTTATTTTAGTACAATTATAATTTTTACAAAAATGAAAGAAAAGAAACTCATTAACCACATCCGTAACAGGATAATAAAAAGAGAAATATTATTTTTATACCATAAACTTCACCCCTTTTTCTACACTTTTAATGTGACAAATTTCTACTTATAACTCAATCTTTTTTCTCTCTCAATCTACTACAGAGGAAGTGTAAAGAAAAAAATATAAAATTTTAGTATATGGTCATAACATTTCTATAATTAAAATGGATTCTTTTGTGTATAGAAAGGAGTTAACGTACGGTAATTCATAATACAAATACGTAAAATTTAAATAAAACAAGTTAATATTTTTGCATAACTCAACTTCCTTTGTTTCGTTGAACCAGCATCTTCCCTTTTTTTTTCTTCCTTCTTTGTAGGTCACACATGCTTATGTGTGCAATTTTCTAATTAAATATACAAGAGTGTTTATATTACGTTTCTTCCCTTGTCATGGTCATATCAATAAAGCTCTTTCTACGTTAAAAAAAAAAGAAAAAAGAAAAAAAACATACGTAGTTTAGGGATGGCAAATTAATTTGCTCTGAGTAACCAACCCTCCCTACCTTGCATGAGGGAGGTTGAGATTAGGGATGAGTTAGGATTGTCTTGGGTGGGTGCAGATATAAGATGATTCGTTCCGCTTTCACCTTGTCCCTTTTAATTATGTTAAACTTTCATGTAAAATATATATCAATTTAGATATTATTGGATTAATTTATTTGTTTAAATTATAAATAATGATAGTGAAAGTATGTCTCTTCAAAAATATTTTTTAATTTATATGAAATTATAGTTAATTTTTAAGATGGTGATTTATTAGTATATAAATTTATTTAAAATATTTATAAGCACTAAACAAAGTCAGTAGAATGTGAGTTTTAAATATCTTAAAAAAAATGGATTTGAGCTTTGTTATCAAGACTGACAAGAAAGGTGCAGGTTATATTATATTTTAAAGAATATAGAATGACCCGTACCAACCAATTGCCATCCCTATTGTAGCCCTCATCAATCAGGAAGTTAAACCCCACACTTCACAACTTGAAATAAGTTGTTTACCATAAAGGTATTAATATTAGTCACTGCTCCTTTGAATAGAAAACATGTTGCCCAAGTGTTGATTATTAGCTGTCTTTAATTTTTGCTGATTACGTGTTGATTATTAACCTAACGCAGAGGATATGGCATCATTCGTCAGCAGGGACCTTCTTGATAAGGGAAGATTTTCTAATAAAAATTGGGGCAAAGTTTGAATACAATTTGGGATTATATTCCTAAAAAATCACTTACACCAATATGTAATTATCATTATTACTAATTTTGTCCCTAGGAAGTTAGGAAAACGGCCGAATTTAAATGAACCATTAATATTTTCGAAATTAAAGAGAAATTAATCACTGCCTGTTTAGAATTTTAAGGTATGACAATGATAAGGTTAATTTCTAAAATGATATGATTTTTTTACAAGATTTGACTCTTCTAAAGTAAGAAGTTCACTTTAAATAATAAAGTAAAGAGTACTAACTATTAATGATAAAATTAAGAGAGTGAATTTTAAGTTTTAACAATTTCATAATTTGTTATATATGTATATGTATTTTATCATGATTTCAATTGTTAATTTTCTCATCAACAACTAATAGCTAAATCCTTTCATGAAGATTAGTATCAATCAAACATTAGAACTATTAATTACCTACTAATAAAATCAACTTTCTTATGCAAATCACTTTTAGGATCAAAGGGTGACTTGGGGAAGAAGTGTGGTGGCTTCACAGCTGCCGGGACTGAGTTGGATTACCGAACACAATTACACAAGTAAGAAAACTCCTCTTCCCTCTACAGAATTATTCAAAAGAAAAAATAGAAGTTGGATGTCCTACTTTTGAATCTCCACTGCTATACTAGCCAATCACCACCACCACCACAACAGTAGTACAACAACGTATTAAACTGTCTAAGGAAGGTTAGCTAACAAAGAAGAAATCTCAAAGGGTCTTGGCCTCAAACTCAAAGGCTTGCACTCATTCTCTATAAAAGGCCAGCCACCAGTCTGTGGAATATGCACACAAGCTCAAAGCAAAGTCCTCTGCAGCTAGCTTGAGACTTGTAATTCAATTAGCCATGGCCTCTTACAGTTGCTTCATCTTGGCCTTTTTCATTGCTATTTCCTTCTCAAGCATGGACACTGGCCTAGCAGCTCGCCATCTCCTGCAGACAACTCCTACTTTGCCTAAACCAACATTGCCACCATTGCCTACAATCCCAACACTGCCCCAGCCTCAGGGCAATGTTCCCCCTTTGCCTACCATTTCATCTCTGCCACAGCCTACTCTGCCGTCTCTGCCCCCTCTTCCTGCCATCCCCACCGTTCCAACTGTCCCACAGGCCACTCCGCCACCACTTCCTGCCACTTCGCTGCCAAACATCCCCTCCATCCCCACAATTCCAGGCACTATCATCCCCACAATTCCAACCACTATCCCCTCCAACCCGTTCTTCTCCCCACCACCTTCAGCCACCAGCCCCTGAAGGCTGAAGCTGCTCTGCTTAAGTTGGATAAGCAGTACTACTCTCGGGTGTTGGGTTCTGGCTTTCTGTGATTAGCTGCTTTTTATGTTGTTTTGGCGATATACTAGACATATGTGATGTTGTTATGCACTGTTCATTTATTGTTGCTGGAGAATAGTTTTAATTTTCTTTTCTTTCATTCTTCCTTTCTTTTTTTTTTTTTTTTTTTGCATTTTCTGCATTACTTCATGTACTTGTTGGAGACCTATTGTTACAGAATACACTATATAATAAATAATTCCTGTTGTCTTTCATAAAGATATGCACTTTGCATTCATAAGTTGTTTTGCTCCAATGAGCTGTTAGGTTGGTGACATAACATAAAACAAATATAAACATACAGTTCCCAAAAGTGTTCCAAAAAAAGGAGAAGAATTGTACAAGGTATATGGCATGCACTTCTGTATTGGGAGAAGAAAGAATTAAATTTCGCAATATCTAAGTAACTATTAGGAATGAGTGAAACTCAAACAATGCACTTATATAATTTAGATGCACTGTTGCAGCCTCTGATAAATTAAAGAAAAAATAACACACGTAATGTTCAGTTCACACCCCCAATCAATGATATTAGGAGGGGATTTTTGAAACAGCCCATATCCAGCTTGAGTTGTAACCACGAGGAAGAGAGTCAAACCATTCAGGATATGATTGAAAGCAAACTGAGCACGGAATAAAAATGGAAAGAATGAACGTGAGAAGATCAAATTATAATAATTACAAATTTTTACTATTTATTTAAATATAATTAAATTGAAAAATTGAAAGATGAATAACCGCCACAAAAATTGAAAGAAAATTAAATTTATTTTTTGTTTTTCTTTTACTCAATTTATTAGTGATTATAATCATTTTGAATAAATTTGTAAACTTTATAACTAATTATGATGGATCTTTTAAATTTTTATATATGTATTCCTCTCGTAATTAAACTCTCTACTATTATTAAGTAAACAGAGAGGATCTAAATTCTAGTTTTTTCTTTTTATATATTTCGTCTGGTTGATTTTTTTTCAATTGGATCCACCAACCTTTTATTCAAATTGTATCATTATGCTTCCTATTACACTAATGAATACTTTGGCGGCAATTATAACTGTGACTTTAATACCTTTTCTATTTTAATGGTACACCATATTCTAATTTTTTTTTTTTGGGTATGAACGACATTCTAATATTTTGTTTTCAACCACCCTTTTCCGGTATTTTTTGTATGCGTGTCATATTCCCCTATTGAGCAGCCTTGTTTGCAAATTACAAGCTTGTCCCAGTAAAATTGTTCTTTTTTTTAATTAAAATGTGTTCAATAATATGATATAATAGTGAGGAAATCATATACTTTATCAGAGTGTTATTATAGTTCTCTAATTACAATATTAATATGTTGAATGATTTATTAAATATTTATTGGTTGTTATTTTTTATAATAAATTATTAAAATTTATAGAATAAAATTTTAGATAACTAATCAGGGTACCAGTATAAAAAGAGTTATTGCAGTAATCCTCACTTTACCAAATATCATAACACTGTAGCAACTCTCATCCTTCCATAGACTATGTCAACAAAAAAATGACATATCATTTAACGAGTGATAATGATGGATCAATTTTATATTTGGTTTAGTCCATACAACTAATACAAGTTGTATATACTAAATGCATAGAAAATTTTATGATCTAGTTTGCCTATAGCGTGAAACGTCATTGGCTGTAAGTTTCTAAGACTATTTTTGAATGGAAGAGAGCAGAAAAACAAAAAAGAAGAGAAAAGACAATTTTAAATATTTTAACATTAAAATCTTAAAATAAATCATTCCTTTTCTCCTCTTTTTCTCTATTTTTATCTAATTCAAACATATCCTAAAAGGTGACTTCTGGCAGTTGTGGTGAACTCAAGTAGATAAACCAACTCTTGGATATTTCCCCGTTTCCAACACCAATTCTTCCCGAATGCCAAACCCAGAAAAGAAATATTTATACACAGCGGAGCACTTTGTTCCATTTTTTTTTCCTATTTGTTACATTCAAAAGAGGAGTTGGCCATCCTACATTTGAAATTTTGAATGTTTGGGGTTATAACTTATAGTTGCCAGCCACCCTAGCAGTCTAACATAATAAAGTGGTCTATTCAAATACAGGAAGGTGAACTAACCAAAGATTGCAAAGCCTCTTTTTGGTTCTTCAATGTCGAAACCACACATGGTGGCCCAGTACCCTTCCCTTCACATCTATATAAGACCAAGCACAATCCACTGGCTTCTCATGCAATCTCAAACCAATTCCCTCTCTGGTCTTTGCACATCCTATTTCCCCAATTCTTCATTCTTGCAATTCATTCAGCCATGGCCTCTGGCAAATCCTTCATCACAGCTTTCCTTCTTGCTCTGACCTTCTCAAGCATGAGCTTGAGCCTAGCAGCTCGCCATCTTTTGCAGACAACTGCACCAGCTGCACCAACTTTGCCGGGCATTCCCACTTTGCCTAAACCAACATTGCCACCTTTGCCATCAATTCCAACATTACCTCAGGGCAATGTTCCCCCATTGCCCACTATCCCATCTCTGCCACAGCCAACCCTGCCATCTCTGCCTCCACTTCCTAGCATCCCTACCATTCCAACAGCAGTCCCACAGGTCAACCTCCCCCCATTGCCAGCCACTTCCCTGCCCAACATTCCCTCCATCCCCACAATCCCAACCATTATCCCCTCCATCGCCACAATCCCAACCATTATCCCCTCCATCCCATTCTTCTCCCCACCACCTTCAACCTCTAGCCCTTAAAAACCGTTCACTAGTTCATCCTGTGCTATCTAGCCTCTGACTTGGTATCCCTGCCAAGTTGCATGATGTGGTCAGCAGAATGCATGCTGTAGATACAACCTGAATGCTTTTCGTGTGTGTGAGAGAGTTGTGTGAGGTTATCATTATTGTATCTTTGTTGTTTGGTGTGAAAAGCAGTGTATTTTCTTTTATATTCATGAGTTTCTCGCTATTGCTTGTACTTTTTCTTATATTATAGGTTATGACTTATTTACAGATTTATACAATAATGTAGTCTTCTTTTAAACTCTTCTTCCTAAAATCCTTATTGGCTCTTTAATCATATTTACATCACGGAGAGAGAGTAGTTTATTTGAGCCATTGGGTTCTCACTCGTAGTTTGGTTTGGCTTTGCTCAACTACTATTTTACTATGTATGATTTTAAATTGCAGTCAGTAATCGCAACTGCGGTCATAATGTTACTGTTGTAGGAGTTTTACGACTGCAATGCAACTTTGCAAACAATAAAAATGGTATACATTTTAAACCTCCCTGTATCTCATGTTTCACTTGTCAGTAACTTACTACTCTGTCTCATTAACTATTGAAATGTGCTAGTAACTTGAATTTTTAAAACAGTAACGAAAAATGTTATCTATACAAAATAACAAGTTACCAACAACCCAAACACAGGCAGTACCACTGCCATTCCTCTACTCTAAGCACTTACTCAAAAAAGAAATCAGAAAATAATTGTGAAGGAAAAAACAAAAGAAAAAATAATTTGTATTATAATAAGCTAATTGGGTTACATAATTTTTTTCGCACAAACTGTAGAAAAACAAATTAGTAGCTTTGTCTAAGTTTAATTGGCCCCACTTGATGGCTGAGCAAAATTCAAATACTATCAGGAAATATGTAGAGCTTATGAGTAAAAGTCAGTTAAATATCATTTTTTGATTTTAATGAAACTAGTTTTACTTCAGTCAGTTCAGTGTGAAACGCCATTGGCTGGAAAGGGCGACCATTATTGAATTCAAGTGCATGAACTCACTTAGTTAAACCATTATTGCTGTAAATGACCATTATTGTTTTATATTTTTTTCATATTCTGGAAGGTGAACTAGCAAGGGATCTCGAACAGTAGTTTTGGTTCTCCCAGCCATGCATGCAGGACGGGACGGCACTGCCAAAT
The DNA here is from genome assembly GCA_019955255.1 of Castanospermum australe. Taxonomy (NCBI): domain Eukaryota; kingdom Viridiplantae; phylum Streptophyta; class Magnoliopsida; order Fabales; family Fabaceae; genus Castanospermum; species Castanospermum australe. The sequence goes on from NSJW01000067.1 coordinate 388,849, forward strand.
AATTCTCCAATCTTGCAATTCATTCAGCCATGGCCCCTCTCAGCTCCTTCATCATAGCTTTATTGCTCAGTCCATCTCAAGCATGAGTTTTAGCCTAGCAGCTCACAAACTTACTGCAAACCAAAATTTCCCACTTTGCCCCAGCCCTCAAGGCAATGCTCCAACATTCACTAATTTTCCCATCTCTGCCACAGCCTCTCCACCAAATAGAACTTGGCCTACTTTTCCCTGCATCCCACCATTGAATTTAAAAGCTCCACAGATCACCCTTTCCAATGCTTCTTTGATATTCTTTTTCCCCTCCCCTCCTTACCACCTCCAACCACTAGCCCTTAAAAAAGTTCACCCTTTTCAGCCTCAGTTCCTTTATCTATTTTCCTTTGAGAAGATCAGCAGAAATAAACTTGTCCAGCACAAGATTGACAGTCATGGGATTCACGGGAGTGCAAATAATAACTCAAGCATAAATCTACATTTTCAGCTAAAAGAGAAATGCATACATACAGCCTACAAATCCAAGAGTTAATGGATAAGATAACACTAGGCATGCACATTCACCACATATTATTCTCTTGTTTAAAATGCACTTGAGAACTATAATAATTAATATACATTGCCGTATCTTTAGCTAGTCTACTTGTAATAACTCAGTGCTTCCTACCTAACAGATCTGGGACCAAGTGAATAATGGCCTAATGGGTACTGAACTGTAGACACTGCCAGCCATGAAGATAGAAGATAAATAATGCTATACGAGAAAAGGGTGGCCTATTGCTATACGCCTATATCAATAATGCCTAGCTGCCAATCTATCAACAATTAGTGAGGTCTGCTGGAACTAGGTTCATTCTCTATGTGGTTGTTGAATCAGTAATGTTGTTGTAGAATTAACCAAGCGTATCAAAGTGAAATTAGAACGCCCATGAGTCATGTGACTCCTCTAACCAAAATGTAGGTTAGCACAACTACAAACATAGAAGCAGGAAGGCAATTTGAAAGTGACGCAAAATGAAAAGAGTGAACAAGAGTGATATGTTAACCTGATTTTTTGCAGGACTGAATTTACAGGATGCTAACTTGTAAATGTTTTCCTTAACCAAGACTGTCCACACCAAGTCATTACGGGCTTTGACACAAAATTCCTGTCTGATGCTACAACAATATCATGAAAAAACCCTAGCTTCGCTGCCACCAGGACTTGCCTTGCATAACTGATACTGTACACAATGAGCCCATTACCCACAGCAGCTACAACAATGTTCAACTGCTTTCTATGGAAGACCGGGAGGAGCTGCCACCCAACAGAATGCAGCATATTTATTCTGCAATGACCAAAGCATTGTGAAGTGTCACAAGATATAGGTGACTCTCACTTTTTCTCATATGACTTTTGGCAGGTAAGAGAATTTTCTAAACTGGTTCTGGTCATTTATAGCCGTTGTCAATGTCATTACCTGTTAGTTTAGGTGGGCGTGCCGCATTTAGTTTTTGTTCTGTTATGACAATGAGTCATACTTTTCTTAGATCCAAACCAAAAATTTTCATTTTCAATCTAATCATGCTTCAACATGTCCAGTTATAGCCTTCTCGAAGGCACAGTTAAGTATTTCCACATTTCATCACATTACGAGTAACTCAACTTTTTAGTTTATTACAGATAAAATCCATGACTTGTACTCTGATTCTACTCCTGTCCAACCGCTTAAGCTACGTCCAAGTGGCATTTTGTCCCTTGAAAATTTGCTTGTGACATTATTTATTGAACTACATGACGATAACAAATTTACAAGGCAGTGCATTGAATCATAACGTTGATTAAGTATAAGAAAAGTAAATCGTAAGGGAAAACATTCTAATTATCCTAATACCAATTGTATTAACATCAAGCAGAGTGGAGTCATCTGCTCAAAACCAGAGACAACCATGTCTGCAAATAATGCTTCTGTGGAAATATCAACTTCATGCAAGTTTAACATCAAGGAAAAGACGGCTAACTGCAAAGATAGGACATCATTAAAAGGCATGAAGTGGGTCACTTTTGCATCTATATCTGACATACCGTACTCAGAGTAATGCACACCAACATTTGACGCCATTTAAAACCAACGTAGATGAGCGGTGCAACCCTATTTATGAAGCATCGCTCTTTAGGCGAATTTCTAACTGTTACCAAATGCCAAGCCTAAGGGCCAACCTCTTTTAAGGTGCACTATAAAAACCCAAGGGCAGGTCCTTGTCTCATCACCACAAATCCTCTGACTCGCTCTTTTGCTTATTATTGTTGGCTGCTGCTTTCCACTTTTTCCTACAGATTGACTTCAACTTTGTCCTAAAATGGCCTCCACCCGTTTGTTTCTGTTAGGTTTCTGCATTGCTTTGTCACTTTTGAGTATTGGCAAGGTTCAAGCCAGTAGAAAACTTTTGGCACCAACATTGCCCGATTTGGGCAACTTTCCTGGCCTGAATTTTTCCTCCTTTTCCCCCAGTGACGGAGTGGCCAGAGTATAGGTTGCCTCCACCAATTATCACAATTCCAGACATCCCCTTAACTCCCACATTTACATCCTTCTTCCCACCTGCCACAACTACCAACCCTTGAGGATAATTTGGCACTAGTATGTAGTGCAGTAAAATAAAGTTCCATGCACAAGCATTCTCATCATGTTTACTTCTTGGTTTGCTTTCCTTTGATTCGGCGAACATGACTTGTTAATCATGCAGAGCCTTTGTATAAGATGTTTCCTTCTGTTTTTGTGCACAATGCCTGTTGTATGAATGGAAAACCTATTAATATTTTTCTCTAAATTACTTGCAATCATCATGAGTGAGTGTTTCGCCAACTAGAATTGACTCAATTTATAAGATCAAATGCAAAGGTCTTATATTTGATTCCTAATGATAATCCCTCATTGGTATGCATCCACCAATTGCGGTGCATCTTGCCTTATCTGTAGAGCAACTTATCCACCTCTTAATTTTTTTCTCGACAAAAAAATGAAAGTGTTTCTGACAAAAAATCAATGACGATTGAGTGGTATATGTGTGCTATTCCAAATTTTTGGCAGGTGACAACCATGGGAAAGGAGTGCAGGGCAAACAATATTTCACATTCTTAGTTAATCTAAACAACGCCATAGTCGCATAGCATTGAGCAATCAGTACTTTGCATCCTTAGTTAATCTAAACAGTAATCTAATATACCAAATATAGACCAATGTCGATGGAACAGTGCTCAAAACCAGTAGACAGAGCAACATAAAAACTAATATGGTTAACAAGTGCTTTTAAATATTGAAGATTTAGTTTGCATAAGCCAAAAACTCTTATTTCATCAAGATTAAGTCATATAAACTGACCTAACAGATCAATCAAAAAAACTGAATCAATCAAACTAGTGTCTTGAATACATAAGAAAGTTCAAAGCATCTAGCTGGATTCATATTTCGGGTCCGCTGTGACCAAGTGATAGGCTATAACCAAAGCAAAAATGAAGATGCCAAGATAGTTGGCAATGAATCCCAAGGCTTGATCATCAATCATCTCTTACTTCCTGGAGGAGGCAAGGAAAACAAAAGGAAGCAACCAAGAATCAAATACAAATCACTACCATAATTTCATGTATGATGATATCAAATTCGCAATCATGCTAAATCAAAATCCACAAAATAAAAACAATACCCCTTAAGCCGAGAAACTAAACACTAACAACCCAGGTCTTTAAGGAAAAAAGTTATGAGTCTCATGAGTTTATGACCCCTTACACAGCCCACAGGACAAACATATCCCGAGATATGTGACCAATACATGGTGACACCAAAATTTTACCTTCACAAACTAATAATTTTAGTAAAAGAAAAAAAAATCATCAACATCAACATGACCGGGGAATAAATGATCAATGAAGCCATGACAGTGCATCAAGAGATATGACTCAGAAAAACAACATATATCAACCTCATGTGTTATGACAGGATCATAAATCACAACACTAACAAGTTTTCCATCAGATTTCTTAATCATCAATTAAAAAACCTTGACTCCCAGCTAGCTACTTCCTGGACCAAAGAATCCACAATTTTGTCCAAAATCACCCATCCACCCACCCAAGATTGTTATTTCCACTTTGCAACAAAAGGCATCGAACCCTTTCACATTGCTTACAATACAATACATCAGCTGAAGTGCTGTAACAGACATGAATTGCTTTCTAACACTGTAAATGAATTTCCCATCATATGAAACTAAAATGGATCTCAAATCCAAGCAGAGCGTTAAAAACAGGGGACGACTGAAACTGAACCATATAAAAAAAAAGAAAAGATTTCAGATTTTTCAAATTCACGAAACAGTGACCATCAGATGAGACCAAAAATGATACCTTGCTACTGCCATAAAAAAACCCTAGCATTTTTTCAATTGGGATAAATGGAAAATTAACTACAGAAACAAGCAAATCCGAGAATGCAAAGAACGAAATCGAAAAAACGAGAAGAAAAAAGATGGAGGATCAACGACGATTTGACCTTTGCGTCGCTGAACTTCTCTGTGGGATCGGGAACACAGACTCAGTGTAGCAGCGACTCTTCAATGGAAAAACCCCGGGGGAAGTGGGGGCGGGGTTGAGTTGACCTGGCGTAAGGCGAGCTTTAAAACGCCGTCGTTGGTCCTGAAGTTTTAAAATCTGAAAAGTAAAAAGGCATGGCGGAGAAACTGTGGCTGCTGGGATTTGAGCACAGGTCTCCACGGCCACAACGTGGAATTCTTACCACTAAACTACAGCCACCTCTTAATGGAGCAATTGAATTCTTTTGCTCTTATTAAATTTTCAAATTATTTTTGAAAAGTCATATTTTAGGGAAAAAATATTTATTTGCATGAAATCTTCTTTTTACCTACTAAAAGTTTACTTGTATTTAAACATATTTTAACATAAACTCATGAGTTATTGGTGTCATAAAAATGACATGTTCTCAAGCATAAGAATTATACCTTAATTTTTAAGAATCGTATATCATGAAAAGAGTTATATTATTATCACTTATAACAGTAATTTAAATTGTAGTATTTAGAAATAGAAAATTTAGAATGCAATATTTTTAATATTGAAGTAGTAATATGATAATGTTTATATTAATGTCAAAAATAAATAAGAAATAATATTTAAAAAAATATTATATATCAGGTGAGATTGAACCAACCCAAAGGATGATACAGTCTTTACTTAAAAATGTACCAAATTTAATTTTTTAAGCTCGAGCTTGACTCAACTTTTCATTAATATTAAATTTTATCCTGTTTAACTAGCACGGACCCGGATAAGATTATCGAGTCAGATTAAGTTATGAACCTTCTTAATATTAATTAATCCATCTTAAATGTATGATTCCTTAAGGAAAGCTTGTATCTGAAAGAATGAAGGTGCTGTTTTTTTTGTTTACTCTTCTCACAAGCATATATTTAGACCTTAGATATAAAAAGAGTTTGGACTTACAAGTCACGACGCAGTTATTCTGCACAAATTAAGAGGGCTGAAGGGAGGGAAAGATGGTTATGGTGGTGCTAAGTGCTAACTTGCCTTGTAAAGAAAGATAAACAAAATATTTATCTTGGTGGATAAAATTTAGTTGAGGTACTTGCTGGGGAAATTCTTCAGATTCTAACTATGGCGGCGGTGGATGGGGTGTAGACTTTCTCTCTTTTGGGAGTGAAAAGTCAGGAAACAGCTTCATGTTTGATACTCTAATGATGATGTGGTTAAATCCGTGTTTCTAATGATTATGTCTCAATCTTCGTGTCTTTGTTCAATGAATTACTTTCAAAACTCTCATCCTTGATTTGAATACAAAATACTCTCGTCCTCAAATAATTCATTTTTAAAATTTATTAATAAAAATTATAAATTTTAACTAATTTTTAAAAATATTTTTTTGGTCAAGTGAATTATTTCAATTTATATGATGCAATTTAAATAGATCATGTCAGTAGTAATATAACTGTCATTTGTTTTAAAAATGTTTTAAATAAATAAAAGGTTGATAGTTATTCGTCGATCACTCTTGCACAATCCACTAAAAGTTATTTAATTTTTTTCAATTATATTTCTTAAAATTGTGTTTATGAATTGGAGTGTTATTTATTTATTTCAGTATTTTCTTTTTTAGAATATATATAGAAAGATTTATCTAATTTCTTTTGTACAATCACACACTTCTAGTCTTCTACACTTCTCAGCACTAATCCAACACTATTGGTTTAAAATTTTCACCATAGTAATTTCTCTTCAAAGTTCAACCTTTTCTCTACTATTGCTATGCTTCTTCTACCTCTTCCTCTGATATAAATTAGCTTGGGTTCTTTTATAATCTCTCTCTTGCTATGGACAACGGAAGAGCAGCAGCCAGCACATCGTTTGGCTTCCACTGAATTCTCTGCAGCCGACAACCTCAGAAAGCTTGTTTTTTGTTAAATGTATAAAATTATTTTTTGTTCTTCATTTAATATTTACACTTTCTAAAAGAATTAACATGATATCAGATTCTCTCACTTATTAAGTCTGCATCATCAACTCTTTACTTTAAAATCTCTTACATAAAATAAAACTACTATTAATTAATCTTATTTGGACAGCACTTAAACATAAGAGTTGGTCATTGCTAGCATCAACGGGACAAACCGCGATTTGGTTTCTTTTATTAATCGCGTCAAGCTTTCCCAATATCTCCTTCATTTATTTCTTCCACTCTTCAAGCTCCTCTTTCTTCGCTCCTGTGTGAGTTTCTCTTTTCCTTTTATGCCATTTTTTTCTAGATGATTCTAAATGTGTTGTCCTTGCCCATGATTTTTCTGTTTCTCGGTTTGGTTGCAGAGGCTTAGAAACCAACTACCCGTGGCCCCCTTAAGCTATCTTCACATCCCAAATATTAAATTACACACATAATCTTGGCACTTAATCAATCAACGCAGTCATCATGTGTTTGTTTATTTATTTTCTTTGCTCCCCACTTAAGCTGATGCCCTCCTTAGCATGTTTACTTGCTAAACCAGCACAATTAATTCATGGTACTAATAAGCGCACAACAGCATAGAAACACATATAGCAAAGAACCGAGGAAAACAAGCCTTTTATTTGTGGCACTATCATATCATTAATTCATTATTATAGCGCCATGGAAAAGAAATACAAACAGGCAACACCCCATTGCACACAACACTAGAAAGAAGCCAAGCATGCAGCACTGCAGAGCATATCACAGCAACACCCAGCAGGCCTAGCACTAATCAAGCTCGGTGTACTGCAACTCCCTCATCCCTCAGCCTTCCATACAAAGCTAAGCACTCCCAATATGCTCTGCCACTCTTGCTTCTCTTCCCGCTCTGCCACCATTCATTCTTGCACTCTAGGAAGAGTTCATCCACCAAGCAGATTGTCCCTCTGCTTCTGCCTTCATCACAACATACTCTTCCTCCTTCACATGCATAGATAACCAACCAGAAACATTCTTCCTTCCCAACAAGGAGACTCTGAATCTCGAACTTTGCATTCTTCTTCGGGTAGTCCCGCTCGAACCATTGTATTACATCCCTGTTTTCCTCTGCCAAGCCTACACCAATGAAGACCCTTCGCTTGTAACCTTCAAGAGAATCACCCAACAAGTCAGGTAGGTACTTGATCTTCTTCAAGTACTTCCTCGATTTGGCGAAAGCCTGTCTCGGTGGCTCGAGGAGTACATCTTCAAGATCCTTCAGCGCTGCTCTCTTGGCCTCTGTATCTGTTGCCAAATGGCAAAGCTTTCTCCTTGGGGAAGAATCCATTGACTTATGAGCCGTGCCAGTTTTCCTCAATGCTACAATGACAGAGCCATATCGCCGAAGATACACAACTCTGTAATTAGATTGTTCTCTGAAAGCCGCATTTGATGGTTTAGTGCCCAGTGGGAGAGCCACAATGCCATCAATTTTCAGAATGCGATCAATAAATTTAGCATCTTCGAGGCTGGACGTGAACACAAAATCATATAACTCGTCTGGGATCAAGCTCTTTGTCTCCAAATCATAGTCCATAACCACGTCAATTTCATTGTCTTTGAACGGCGTAGCACCCCCAAAGCCATTGGGAGGGCTCACAACGAGAGCCTTGTCATCCTTTTTGAGAATGCCCTCGTCAGCCAAGTCATGGAGAATCGAGTTCAATAGCTCAACATTGATCGACCAAGATGCAGTTTCAAATCCAGAAAAAATTGAATGCGAGCTTGATGAGAATCCCCTGAGAATGGACCACAGGAAAGGCAACGCGGCAAGAATCATAGTCAAAAACAGGGACCGGGACATAATGCGCAAAACTTGTGCATCGGGAATCTTGATCACCAGAACAGTATCGGGATTCGAAGCAATTCTTCCACCATGCAAATGCTTAATCTTGCTCCCGTTCTTGGATTTATACCCACGACCCAATTCCATTCCCTTCCTTGGATTCCTACTTCTCGCCCCAACTACCTTTTTCAGAAACCCCGAGTACGGACGCGCAGCGAGAGCGAGATTGGCTCAATTGGCCAAAATGAAGACGACCCAGATGCAGAAAACTGAAGATGATTAAGAAAACGAAGAAAGCCAAGACCAGCAATTTGGAAAGATGGAACTTTAGCGGCTGCAAAACCTGGCAGCAGTATGGTTTCCACCCACAAGGGCGACACGGGTGCTCTGCATTCTACACCATAGGAGCATCAACTGCCTCATCCTCTCGACCTCCATTTCACGGCTTTGCACGCCCAGCTCAGATCAGAACGGTAGCGTTTCAGATTTCACCCAGCTGTTGTCATCTGAAACTCAGCCACCACCAGAGACCGCACAGAGGGAGAAGAAACGAACGCTGTGCAGAGGAGGAAAAGGCGGAAGAAGTGATGAGAGTGATGCAGGAAGAAGAAAGTATGAGATTTTGTGAATCAATCTGAGAGAGTGACGCAGAAAGCGAAAGAGACGGGTATTTATGCAGTGGGACAGAAGCGGCTAACGAAGGATGGGCTGTGAGGCGCAGATGAGCTGTGCATTGTCGTTTGCGAGGAGGGGTTCTTGCCTTTTTTAGCACTTTGATGCCGTGTGAGGCCAGTGTTACAAGAACATCAACGCAGTTTGGGTTAAATTTCGGATTCATGGGGTGGGTTGGATCAATTTATGACCAAAAAACCAAAAAGCGGTTGATCCGTAGTTTTGTTCTGTTTAAATTTCAATTTTAACCTGTTCTTTTTATTCTGTAACTTCGGCTCACAAATTTCTAGCACAAACTATAGTTAAATGTAGTATATACTTATAGTTGTCTTTTTCAACTGTTCAGGTGCTTCAATTCTTTGGGATTAATATCTGCAAGTTCAGTGAAACTGAAACCAGTAGAATAGAAACTGCAGGTTCATTCGTCTCTGCAGTTGTGTGGTTAAGCTGCTTTGTGGTGTGGGCCGGGTCATTGAATCGGCAGATAAAATATCTCTGTACTTGCAAAATGAAAATAATGTATACCAAACAAATAAAAGAAATAAAAAATAAAATAGAATATTCAATTCAATAATATTATTTTTACATAATTTTTATTATATTATTCTTATATTTTTTTATAATAAAATAAGAATATATATTTTAACATATTCTTTCTATTTTTAAAGTAGTAGAAAGTTTGATATAAAAGTTTTGATATATATCAAACATTTTTATATATAATTTATGTGGGAAAGTTTTTTTTAAAAGAAACGACCGACAAGTGTAGAGTCCTGTGTCTTACTAAGTTGATGCTCACGTGAAGTATCTGTTAGCCTCTTCCATCTAATAGTAATGATATCAATTTTACAGTAAGAAATTTTAATTAAGCAAATATTAATAATTAACAAAACTAATATAATTATTATTAAATAATATAAAATAAGAAAATTTACTCCTTAAACATATATAAATCTCCCCGTGAAACTAAAGGCTAAAGTGAAAATCATAATATAAAAAAATAGAAGTTTTTTTTTCTTAATATATGAACTTTTTAAGAATTAAATTGTAATTTTTATATTTAAAAAATAATTTATTTCTATTATATTTACACTTCTTAAATTTTTCTTCTCCTCTTCTTTTTAAAAAATCTTCTAAAGTTGTTGTTCAAAGTAGTGAAAAGATAATAACAAATGAGAAGTTAGGAGTTTTTTTTTTTACTCAAGAGTAATGGTATTTTAGGTTAATTTTTGAATTAATTAAAATTAAATTTATTTGTAAATAATTTTAAGACTATTTTATATTAACTTAGAAATTTTTAAATTTTTAAATTTTTTTTTTACAAAAGGATTATAAAGGACAAACAAAACGGTGTGTGATCAAATAATAATCCCAAGAAATATTTGAGGACAAGGAATTAACTTTTATACTCCCTTAATAATAATAATCAAAACCTTCAATATTTCGATAGTAAAAAAATGTAAAATGAGTGAATGACGGGTATAAAAGGAGAGAAGGTGATGGGAAGGTGGAAGCAAAATAGAAAAAGAGGGGAACAAGAGAATCGAAGGAAGAAAGGAGAAAACAGAGAAGAAGATACGTAGATGGGAGTGGAGAAGCAAGTCGTGAGGCCTGGAACCGGTCCCAAGCCTTTTCCCGGTCAGAACGTCACTGTTCACTGCACTGGTTACGGTTAGCCTCTCCCTCTCTCTGCTTCTAAACCCTAATCAAGCTTCACGAATAGGACATGATTCTTCATTTGTTTTTCCCTAATCAATTCATTACTTTTTTAATAATAGCTTCATTTTTTTTATGTGATTATTTTTGATTTCATGATTTTCTCTGAGCAGGCAAAAATGGTGACCTTTCTCAGAAGTTTTGGAGGTATATACTATCTTTGGGTTGTTAGATGAAAAAAATGGGGAAACACATAGACCTATGGTCTTTTATTTAATTAAACTCACACATTTCTTGTTCTCTTATAGCACAAAGGATCCTGGGCAGGAGCCTTTCACATTCAGAATTGGCCAAGGTTCTGTTATAAAAGGTAACTCTTCCATTAAGTTTCTTGTTACCCATAGCTATGCATGTATTCATGTATATAATGATACTAGGATGTTCATTTTGTCCTCTAAACGTGCAGTGTAAATTCAGATTTGTTAAAAAGTAGAGAACTGGTTCATTTATTCCGACTATATTTTATCTGCAGGATGGGATGAAGGTGTGATTGGTATGCAAATTGGTGAAGTTGCTCGTCTGCGGGTAATAATAATATATGTTTTCTGTGCTGTTATTCCCGCTAAAAATAAAATCAAAGTATTATTTACCTCATCTGAAGTGTCAATAATATTATCTCCCATCAATCTTGTGCCCTTTGTTGTTCTCATTGTTTTTCTAGTTACAAAGTCTTCAAAACTTCATGCTGTGGTAATGATCTCCACAAAGGTTTGGTCAAAGCATCGGAGTAACTTAGAATCTTTGTTGTGATTCAGTTTTTCACTTGTTGGAATTTCCAGGATGACTATTTTCTCCACTATATATATGCTTTGATGTGCAAAACTTCAATTTCTTCTGAGATTCAATCGAGCTATTGTGGCATACCAAAATTAGCATTATGATATGTTGATCTTCCCTGTGAAAATATAACTGATTTAAGGTTGTTGGTGCTGAATCCATTGTATTTCCTTAGGTGTTTGTTTGTTACTTTTTCTGGTGAGTTGTCCACTGGAATAAACCTTGATATCCACTGTTATGATAATCTTGCAGTGCTCTCCTGATTATGCTTATGGTGCTGCTGGTTGTCCTGCCTGGGGTATACAGCCACACTCTGTCTTGGAATTTGAAATTGAAGTCTTAAGTGTGCAGTGAAGCCTTGTTAGTCTGGTCCATAGCCAGAAAACAATAATTATTCTGAATATCCTGCTTTGCCATGGACATGTATAATAAAGGTATCCCTGCATTTTGACTGTTATCTATAGTGGTTGAGTTGTTTAACTGAATACCTTTTGAGTGATCTCAAATTCTGCGATATGTTTGGTAGCATTTCCCTTCTTCGTTCCTCTTTCTTTAGCAACTAGCTGGTTAACATAGTTTGGTGATACATGATCTGAGTTACTACTTCCAAGTGAATGGATGTGGGTGGTTTTTGTTGACCCTGGTGAATCTAGTTCTTTACCATTTATCCCAGCTTAATTATCTGAGCCCCATAGTTGTTAATAGTGCTATGCCAATTGCTACCAAACTTTGAGCTATGTTACACCTATAGTGTTGCGAGATCCCCATATAGTGTGGCTGTACCACACATTATTTGAGCTTGTTGTGTGCTATTTGCGTCATAGTGACAATGTGCTTGATGATTCTTTGGCCCTAAAACATTTCGGCTTGGCTGCAATACTTATGAGCATATTGACGCCTTTTGTGTCATTTTTACCATTTTCTGAGCTCACCCGGTTCTTCTCCAATAACTTGGAACCTGGTTATTTCTTTTGAAGCTGTGGTCTTTCTTCTTTCGAGGTTCTTCGACTTCCCTTCCTTTCTATTTTAAACTGAAGGCTTCAACTTCTCAACCCATTGGTACTGGTGCCATGGTTCCACCTCTTTTTGTTCTGTCTGTATTCGGCTTTTCTGTTTATTTACTCTTTGTTCAAGCTCTGTTTTAGCTTGGTTTTCTCTCTAATTCGTCTCTCTATGGATTTGGGTTCTGAAGATGATGAATTCTAGATCTCTTAGGATAATGTCTAATCTTGGCATATTTATAATTGAAGTGCTTGATGTTTTATTTTATTTTATTTTATTTTATTTATTAATTTTAGTAAAACTTTGCATGATTATTGATTTGTATGAGTTGTATTTTTAATTAGAGTTTAATTTTTCATATATGTTAGTAGTTTTATTTGCTTAGTATTATCATTTTAAATTATATTGAATATATTAACTACTTTTAATATATGGTCACTATGAATGCTCTATTTGCTATTAACATTTATGATGAGCCTTTTGTTGATGTCTTACTACCCTTTCTTTGGATAAAGTAATTTTTCCCCTTGTATATTTTTACAACTCAAGATTTTATCTCTATCACTTATAATATAGCATATGCATACTTTTATATAATATTTTATCATCTTTTTTTTTTTAATTGAAACAACAGACTTATGTTCTAACCCTGTTTAACTTTATCAAATTTTGGCTGTGTTCTCGGTGGATGCTGGCCTGTTCTTACCGGTTAGAATTCTGAGAACATATCTATGCCTTGTACCTAATAGTTCATTGTACGTATGCTACCTCATCATCGGTTTCTTTACCTCATCCTTCAGGTCTTACTGCAGACTAAGGCTTTCGTGCCTGCCGTACCTGTTTTAGTCTTAGGATCTATTCCTTCTCCTTATTTCTCTTATTTTACTCCTAAATGTACTTATTCAAGGCTATGGTTGGTTGGAGTGGAAAACGGCAATGCATTATTTTGGTATATAGCAACGGATGTCGGATTTTTCACGATCTCATTTATCAAATGTTAGTTTTCACTATAATTAGTTCTCATTTCAAGAATATTCCTCACTGCAAACAATCATATTCTCATTCTCAGAAGGTCCATTCACTGTCATCTTTGATAACAATAACATGATGTTAAGGCGTTCTGTTTGAGCTATGCATTGCTCATGTCAAGGGATGGAATCTTGAATAGTAAATACACGGTTCGATTTAAATTTTTTTTGTCACACAAACAGCCTTAATGGACGTGAAGGGCTTAGGGACACTGTAACCGAGGCCTCTATGCACTTGTTTCGCTCTCTTTTCTTAAAGAAACCAAACAGATTGAGAGATTGAATCGAAAGATCTTCAGCCTAATCTTAACCATGTTGCTAGGTGTTGTATCACACCTTCCATTCACTCATTTGATCCCTATCGAAATGAATCCAATTTGTGCAACTTTATGTGATTGTTCTCCTAAGTATTCAATACTCACTCATCCACTCTGTATTGCCTCTGACGTACTCACTCTGTACTTTCTATAGCAATCCTTGCCAAATGTAGAGAACAACTAACATCTCATTCACATTCAATAAAAAGCATAGCCTAAGTAACAAGAATTGTTCACGACAGCCAACCATCGAGAACTAAATGACGCAGCTTGCGCTCATCGACCTAAGAAATGGATCAGCAGCGAACTCCTTCCAGCAGAAGCAATTTGATTGATATTGTAGAAGAGAAGTGCAGCACAGTTGTCGCTTTTGAAGCAAAAATAGAGATGAAGTCTAGTGCATGAGCAATACTCCAGCTAACCCATTTTAACGGTAATAAACGGCTAGTAAGAAAAGATTAGGGCTCAAAATCCAAATTCTAACCAGATATTCATAAGATATTACTAATGCGATTCTATAAATAAGGATTTTCAAGAATCATACCCCAAGCAATGTGAGACTTGCTTATTACATGCATAAAGAAGCTTCCATATTCTTTATGGATCATTTTTTAACTTAAAATAATCCAACTGAGGGAGAAGATTTAAATTTGTCAATGCTGCATTGCAACCACTAAAGCTCCCAAAAATTTATGTTTGAAAGGATGCAAGTTCTCTACCGATGTAATGATGATCAAGGATAACAATCATGAATTTTTTCAATGCCTTCCATAATTTATTCCTTCTAGTTTCTTTTTCCTTGATTCAAATTAGTGACAATGTAGAGTTTTTTTTTTCCTCTTCAAAAGCATAGGGCGAAAAGTTGAACTGAACTGGCTAATTTTGCAGTGCAAAGGTTCACTACTTCCTTGATTATCACCACTTCCAACATTTCCAATCGCCATTGCTGTTACAATTGCGTTCAACCAATGCATTTCAGCTAAAAGAAGATCATGTAAGCATGTTTCGTAGTTTTTAACTTTGCTCACAAAACCTACTAAGTACCCACTAGGTCACTACCATTAGTGTGTCTGATAAAGATCACTGAAAAAACATTTGCAGGGAAAAATGTTGCGGAGCCTTAAGAGTAAAGGGTTAAGCATTTGCCTTCAAAAAGAACAAAAAAATAAAACAATCAATTCCAAGGATGTTCTTCATACTATGTTTGGATGGGAGATTAGGAAGGAAAAATGAGAGAAAGAAGAAGTTTATTATAAGCCTCTCTCTTATTTAAAAGTTTTAAAAAAGAAATGGATGAAAATGATGATTTTTAAGTTATCATCAAAAAACTCTTCATTAATAATTTTTGTAAACATTTTAAAATTTTTTAAATTTGGAGGATTTTTGAAGATTTAAAGCATTTAAATAAGAGAAGGGTAATTTATTAATTAGCCTTCCAATCTCTTTCTTTTCTTTTCCCTTTATTTTTTTTTTAATTTCTTTTCTTCCCATTTATTCTAAACTCCCAAACATAGCCTTAGTGAATATTGATAAAGGGTTAAAGGGAATCCCTGAATTCTAGCTTCACTCACTGAAATCCAACCACAGTTTGGTGTGACTGTAACCGAAAGGGTAGACCTCATTATAAGATTTGGGTATTTGGTGCTCATGCCCTCCACTCCAAGCAAAATGGTGTAGCACCATGCATATAATTTACAGTATTATACATAAATTATTGGGTGGTATTGGCCTCTTTAAAATTCTGGGTCCTTTTTCTTTTCTTCTTTTTGGCTTTTCATCAAATGCACGGGTGTCATATATTAGGTTGGATGTTGTAGTCAGTGGGAAAAAAATGGGACTGCACTTGATGGTTGTAGCATTTGCATAATTCTGTTATTTTTATTGTCATGCCATTGCATGATTCATCCAATGTACCTTTGGCCAATGTACTCACTGTGGTGGGGGCAATTGGGCCCTTGAGATTGGTTGCATTTCAATGGCTAATTTGCAACGAATTAGATTGCTAATGAGTGGATTAGATTATTCATGAGTGAATGACACATGTTTATGTCTCTTGTGAACTGTGACTCTTGTGTCACTGTATCAGCACTGTCATTGTCATCATAATCATTCTAAGTATAATTATTCAACCGTATGATAGGAATGCTCATGCTTTTGATAATCACCAATTAAGGGCCAGCATCAATTCACTTTTTAAGCAAACTACTCAATTCTTTTAACTGTTTGTATATAGATTTTGAAGGAATGGGAAGTTTGGTCCAACTTACATGTTGAAAATGAAAATTATGGTTAATTAAATCTTCAACATATATATGTGTGTGTGTGTGTGTGTGAAAATTTTGTGAAAAAGAAGGAATTGTTTAAAGCCTACTCTTAAATTAAAAATTCCTTTCCAAAGAAGCTGATTTAAAAGTTATATGTACTGTATTTTTAATTTACTTTTATAAAATGTAAATTTTTTAAATATATTAAAAAATTATTATTCAATTTATCAAAATTTTTCAACTACTTAGAGTTAACTTTAACTAACATAAAATGCAAAGTTTGAATAAGTTTGTAACTGTATTGGGAGTTAGTTCAGTTAGTTCACTTAGTTAACGTTTTGCTTATGACAATTGTATAATTTGAGTTTAAATTCAATAATTCTCTATTAATAGATAATTATTAATTTTATTATAAATTCTCGTTAAGGTTAATAAATTTATAAATTATTTTGAGCATATAAATGATAATTTTTATGAAAGAAAAAAATAAAAGAAAAAAAATATAATTTATTATGAATTATTTTAATAAAATATTTAATATTATGAAATTAATATATTTATTAATTTTTAAATAAATAAATTGTATTTATTATTTTATTTAATTTAATAATCATTCTTAAACTTTGTTAAAATTATGATTATTTTTTAATTGTATAATATTATTCGAGATAGAAAATAAAAGAAAAAGAATAATGGTAAATAGTACATAACCAAAAATACCATTAGTCGAGGATCGATAAAATCTCCAACTCAAGGGCAAAAGTGACATTTGGTTTTCTACAACTCTATATAGTCTCGTCATCCACACACTCGATTGCCTCTTTGGACGTTTCTTGAATTCTTCTAGTTCCACCGTTCTTCACTGTTCACGGCCTTTCCTTTCGTTCTCACTCCTTTTTTCCTCTGACTCTGCTGAAATTCTGAAATTGAATCCTACCGGAAGACATAATTTTTCCTGTAATCCGTCTGTAAGTATTTCAAAACCTGATTAATCTCATCCTAGGGTCTTTTTTTTTTTTTTTCCGGTGGGTTTTCTGTATTCTTTGGTCAGTGGGTATCAGAAAAAAATGTAAAAGGTAAAGGCTTGAACTGAATTGGGATGGGATCTCCATGGTGGAACTTGGGTTTGGAATCCAATCTTATGGGGTTTTATTTTTTATTATTTGGGACCATCTTGCCGTTAAATTAACATACTTTGGTTGCTGAGAAATGTGAGGATTTTAGAGTAGTTTAATTTTGTAATCTTCTCTTATTTTATGTTATTGAGTAGAAATTTCGAGAAACTATTTTTAACTGAGCAATAAATACTAGGCTAAGTGGGCTTCATGTCCTATTTTTTAAGTTGCCAACAAGTGAACAGCGTGCTGATTATATCCCTTTTCTTTCTCTATTCTCTTATTGTTGCTGTTGTGAAGCCAAAAGGAGTCTCCCATTTGGATAAGAAAGTTAAGAGAAGGGTGAGGCTCCTACAGTTTTATTTTGAAGAAATGAACGGCTGAGTTGTGTGATGCAATGGGTTTGCAGTTGTCACGATAGTTATTGATGTTGTGTCATTTACGACGTTTTTCTGTAATTTTGGAGGATTTGGTTTATAAAACACTGTTTTTTTTTTTTTTTTTTTAAATGATGTCTGGCATGTATGATGTTTATCCTATGATATAATCTTGTTTCAGGGCATCGGTTTTGAGGACATAACATCTGCCTGGAACTCTAAGGAATTTTAGACATCTTAAGTCACACAGGAAGAAATCAGCATGCGCTGGTTGGGACTTTCTGTTGATGTGTTCCACCAAGTTGTACGCTTGAACTTGTATTGTAAAGTTATTCTGTAGATCACCATTCCCATAAATCCTCTATTTTGTTGCTTTAGGTCCCTTGTTCTTAGATACTGCCATGGAAGCCAACCATTGTTTGGTCATTTCTTCAGATAAGTATAGAATCAGCTGAAAGATAGGAAGTGAAGGGCAGAGTCTGGTATTTTGTGTCTTTAGTGTGTCCTTGTCTCATATTGTTCTCTACTGCTGGGTGATTTTGATTTTATATTTAGCTTGGTGCCTTCATTGTCATATTCTATTGGGCATTTCTTTAGTGTGTGTGTGCATTAAGTTCAGATTGATTGAGTAGTGTGGTGAGGATCAAAAGAAGTTATGGTGTTCCAAGCAGCAAGCCAAACAAGATTTCGCGCCTTAAAACATGAGAATGGCATTGAAGGTGAATCAACAATTATTGTTAGAGTGATAGCATGCTTTCAACCCTTGCACGATTGTCAGGTTAGTAACATGTTGCTGATGGTGTTTTCCAATTGCAGTTCTTTTCTATAACTATATCCGTGATTATGAACCTAGCTGTTTGATGAAAATTTTCTTTCTGTCTGTTTTGTGCATCAAACATACACATCATGACCAATGAACACTAATGCTTTTGTTATCAGTTACCAGATAGTTTTATGAGCTCATGGGTGATGAATGCTATCTTCTGACTCTTTGCAGGCTGAGTACTTCCGTCATTTGCTTAAGCCTGTCACGTAAATTGATTCGCATTTCTTTCTTATTAAGCTGGAGTTTGTAGTTTTCCTATTCTGTCCTTTGTTCATAAGAGAAGCAGCAAGTTACTGAAGATCCCAGATCAAAGCACCAGAACATCTACTGGTACATATTTTCAAATGCAATATTTTCATTGATACAGTTGAAAGGGTATAATATTTTCATCTTTAGCATTGAGTGATCAATTCTATTGTTCTTTAGGTCATATTTTTGGTTGGATGGTTAAGGCTGATAGGTCTTGGCCTCGCCCACAGCATGTGGCTTGGCAATCACCTAATTTGAATTGCTCCTGCACAGTGCCGGAGCCCAGATTATGTGGTCATCCAGCATATCAGAATTCTAGCACCTGCATATTTCCTGCTGTCAGTGCATTTCCAGGATTCATAGCTCCTGCTATCCCAAGTCTGAAGACTGAGCAGACCGATCAAGTGCAAGGATTCATTCAGTATCCCAATTCAGAACCATGTTTGAAAGAAACACATAGTAGAGGGGCTATGCAAATTGCAAATCCTGCATCTTTGCAGAAGAAGTTACTTATTTTTGACCACTCTGTTTATAAGACAAGATGGTTTTATAGGCCTGTCTTCCCTCTTTTCCAGAGTCCAATTGTTACTGCTACAAAATTTGCCCAAGCTTGTGATGTAAATGAGGAAGGGCAGGCAACTAATATGTGTCAAAAGTATCTAACCAAATACAGTTTCTCAGAAGAGTCTGATAAGGATCATATGGTTAATGAAGAAAGTGAAATGCATGAAGACACAGAAGAAATCAATGCCTTGCTTTATTCTGATGATGACGACGACGACGATGACGATGACGAAGATGAGGTAACAAGTACAGGCCGTTCTCCATTGGCCACTAAAAGGACTTATGTGATGCAAGAGCAGTTTGAGGAAACCACTGAGGAGGTTGCTAGCTCTGATTGGCCAAACAAAAGGCAGAAGATAATTGATGGTGGGTACAATAGATCATCACCACCCATGGACAGTGCTAGTTCAGTAAGACTAAATGAAACCTGTGAGTGTGTCAGTGATGCTGAATCCAAGTATTCTAGTGGCTGGGCGTATTCTGCTGGGCAAACTAAAGAAGATAATTCAATGGTGGCCAATATTCAATTGAAAAAGGATAAGATCCGTGAATCATTGAGAGTTCTTGAGAACTTAATTCCTGGAGCAAAGGGAAAGCAACCACTTTTGGTCATTGATGGAACTATTGAGTACTTGAAGTCTTTGATGTCCCAAACTGGTACTCTTGGAGTGAAATATCACTAAGTTCTCACTGCTGTTGTGGCATGTTGGTTGAAGGACACATGAATGGTGAAAAGGTGGTTTCTTTGAATTCTTAGCTTTGTTACTTGAGAAGTTTGAACTTACCATGCTTGGCGTCTTTTCTTCTTTTACCCTCTTTCTCGAGGTGTATTTATGGTTGGGCAATAAAAGGGACAAAAGCAGCAATAGATAGTACTGCACTTTGCTATTGCAATTGAAGAAAAGTGGGGCTTGGGATTTCTGCTTGTTGACCAAAGTTCATATCTTTTAGCTTTTGGAGGATTAAAGGTCAAGGATTAAAATGGACGGGAGATGGTAGTGGATGGCTTTGCTGTAAATGAGGACACTTTTTCCTCAAGTGTTGAACTTTCTTGGTGATTGAATGCATGCGCGTTAGGTAACTGGGGTCCCACTCTCCACCCTCCTTTTCATTCTTCATTTTATGCTTTTGTCCTCTCTTTCAAGGTTGCACGCATATCATGCTGCCATAGACTCTAAAGTACCAAGAAAGTTTCGCATGTTGGGCAGTGCTTGAAGGGGGGAGCGTGGTGTTTCATCATGAGTTGATGGGACCCTTTGTTGGATATAGCATATGTGGTAAAGGTTACTTTGTTTTACATGTTGAGGGTGGAATGATAAGCAATTCTATTTTCTACTTTGTAATTGAGAGGTGGGTTGAGTATTCTAGGTTTCTTTTTCATGATGCTATTATCTGTTATGTATCTGTCTGTTGAGTGATTGTATGAATAATTGGAGTGTGAATGTTGGGGTAGTGGTGCATTCTGGTTTGGGTGTATCCTGGCTTGATGGCTGGCACGTAGTTCACTATGTCTATGTTGGTTGTCTTATGTGTTTCATGTTCGTGCCTGTTGAGTGATTGAAGATCATTTACTATGAATCCATGATTCCTCATTATGATTTGGATCCTCAACGTCTAATTCCTCTAATTTGCTAGTTTGCTCCCTCAATTGATATGTACAAATTTGTAAGTTATAGATTCTAAAATTTCAACAAAATTTTGGCCTTCTATCCCACACCTAGTTGGCATGAGTAGAAGTGTAAACTATATTTGAACATTCAATCTTTCAGTCTTGCCATCATTTTCAAATTCAAGATATATAAATCGAAATTCTGATAAATAAAACAACCTTTTAACTTATTTCGTTCTCTTCAAGTTATATTAACCTTGCATAACATCCCAGTCAAAAAAAAAAAAAAACCTTGCATAACTTAAGTTTAAGGAGTGTAAAATTAAGTCCCTTAAAGTTTGTGAAAATTAAAGAGAACATCACATTTAAACATCTTGTCATTTTGACTTGCAGTCTGAGTTTGCCTAAATAGAGTTTTATTGAATGACAATATCAAAGTTTTCACGAACAGTGTAATATACATTTGATCTCGTGTTTTCTCTTGGAGCAGTTAAGATAATGAGAGTGTGCGGCGTAATTAATTTTAAACAATTTTTTATCAATATTTAATCATCTTATTTTGACCTTTGCAACATTTGTTCCCTGGATATGTCATTGTGCACTGGACACAACTCTTGGACACCATAATTATTCATGATAATTATAACATTAGCTAAAGTTGTTTTCATATCTTTAAAATTTTATTTTTGCAAATGATTCTACTTTATAATTACTTAAATAAATTAGATTCTAAATTTAGTTCTTTTACCATGTAAATTCAATAGCACCATTCTGTTAAACTGCAAGAGATTTCATGCTGTTTTGTCTATTTTGAAGTTTAAATTATGCTTGGTTCATGGGATTGCTTCAGCCTTCAGCCAACAACATTGTTTCAAGATTAGAGGATGCAACTCTTGTGATGCCATGCCACAACTGAGAGGTTGTTCTTTATACGAGTGTCGGATGGAGTGCCTAATGGCTGCAACAAGGACATAGGGCATTCATGTATTGCCAAATTTGTTCATATTGGCAGGTCCTGTTTCAAACTGATAATGGTGCTGCTACATCCTATGCATCCAAGCCAGAGAGAACTTCTTGTTTGTATTGCTGCTTTCACCTTTTGTGCACCTCTAGAAATGAAGATCTTCTGCAACTTAAAATTAGGACTTAAAAGGAATGGCTTAGTGTAACTGGTTTCAAGTATACATATCATATCGTTAAAAAGGATACATGCTTGGATATTTGGTTTGCCCTTTCTTGAAATTCGATGGTACTATGCAGAAAGAATTGGTTTACAGAATATTCCTTTATGAGGTGGTAAATGGAGTGAATTTTGAGTTATTCATAGAAGCATTATACAGTAGGGTCCAGCAAATTTTCAAACTTTGTTTTGGGGGTTTCAGGATAAAATTGAATTGGATTAACACATCCTTTGATTTGCCACATACACGTCCTTGTCTTCTTTTTAGCAAGCAAGACATGCAATTATCAAGTGTTTGGCATTGAGACTGACCATAATGCAGCTTCTGCAATCTCATGACTAATAATCTAATCAATTGATGGCCTACAATCATTCATGGCCACTGTTACAAGAAATAGTTTTGGGGAGGGAATGTTCAAACTAGAGGCTATAATTATAGGAGAGCTGGTCAGAAAATCTGTGATAATATTAGCACTGTCTTTCTCATGCCAAATAAGTGCTTCCAAATGCACACAGAAAAGGACACTAGAATCAAATCGATCAAGAAAATGTGTGGCACTGAAAGATAATTAACAGATAATTTTTGTCATTTTTTTCTGGTTGTTTCCATCAAAGCCATGCCAGTGACTGAGTTCATAGCCGTTGATGGGTATTTCTCTTGAAGCAGCAGCCATGATAGGTGCAACCGGTCCTTTGTCGTGTGTGTGTGGTAGTCTTTAACTGATGATTTGAAAGCATCAAAGAAATCCGACACGGTAATCTAATCCCATTGAAAGCTTTACTTATTGCCTATCTTGGACTCGTGGAAGCCTATTGTCTTGTCACATGACAACTGTGTCACTATTTTCATGCAGGATGACATGATTTATGTTGGAATATCTAATCATGTTTCTTCCTTTATAGTTCTGATGTAATTACTTCTTTTTTCTTAATAACAACGTATCTATACATATTTTGATATAATTCCCCTTTTGCCGGTTGAATCTGTTTGGTAGAGAAGATAAGAGAGGATTAGAATTGAGGAAGTTAAAAATTAAAAAGAGTAAATATCTTTCTACACTTTTTTGATAAGAGAAAAAAAAAAGATTTTAGAAGAGTAATTACCATTTATAAATTTTTTTTATCCAAAATTCAGATAAAAGTGAGACGAACATGAAATATGAGGAGCTTAAACAAGGAAAGTTTTAACTATCATATGTTATATATTCTCTAATAATACTAAATATTATCGATTTCATCTTTTTATATTCTCGCTTTGCTTGTAATATTTCACCTTCTTTTCTGTCTTTCTCACTAAGCATACCCTTAATGTGAAACCAGAATGAAGCATTATTGCCATCAGCTACTTTTCTGCACTCCCAACAGTTAAACTCGAGAAAATGCAGCAGAATTAAAGGAATATGCTTGTCTTGAATGGCATTTGTCATATTAAAGATATTATGGCGTGTGTGCATCTTATGAAATTAGCGTTTGCATAGTCCTACTTACTTTAATTGGTCTAATGATTGATGACTGCTGTTTTAATATGATCTTCTAATAATTTAGTGCATCAGAAGAGTGTAAATGTAAATTTAGGCGCCATTTTTATTCGGGATACTTTAACTATAGCTTCATAAATGTGCACTCAATGCATTTTGTCCATGAAAGACAGCATAAAAAGGGGCATTTAGTCGTGATTGAAGTACCAGTAGAACTCACACATAAAAAATATGATTGAATTTGGTGACAAATTACATAGTAGCTTGAATTTTATGGCAATTCCTATAAGAAATAAAAAAGGAACTAAAATAAGAGAAGCCTCATTTACTGTCCAAAAGAAGAAAAGAAATGCAATATGACCAAAGAGGAAAGAAAAAGTCTGGGACCCAGAAATTAATATGAGAAGAATCAGTTCCAAAGAAATTGAGAATTTTTGATCTCTCAGGATATTGAATTTCTCCACCTTCTAGTAGTCTTTCTGTTCTGTTCTTCTGAAGTTGGAATCTGGAGTGCAATATCATGATTTTCTACATTTGTCATTTTTGTGAGTTTGCTCAGTTTCTTCCACCCACTGCTCCATGCTGATGTTTGCTTCTGCTTTAGCATCTTATCAAATTGTTTTCTGCAAACTTTCCATATCATTTTGAAGCTCCAAGTACTTGGCTTTCACACTCTCAAGCTCAAACTTCAGAGTGTTAATGTCTTTTTTAGCAGCTGTCCATCCTTCTTGGAATGATTGTGGTGTCCCTTCCAGAAGTGTTTTCCGGTTTGTAACCACTGGCTGATTATGAGATTCAACACCTTTCAGAGAACTGTTGGCCAGTGCATTGCTTATCTTTACCTGTTCAGAGAATAGAACTTGCACCACTACCCTTAATGGAAGCCTTTCGTTTTGGGCAGCATGCATGCATGCATCAATGGAGAGTTTCTGACAATCCATTACACGGCAGAGTCGCTTCCTTTCATGCTCAGAAAGTGTTGGATGTGCCTGTTAATTTGTTTCACAGATTAGAAGTTCAGAAGTAGAAATCATTGGAAAAAGTGAAGCTAAACTACTAGACATTCCTATTCATCCTTCTACAATGAGTGAAGCAAATATCAATGCAGATTCTCAGAATTTTTTTCTCCTTTCCAAACCAATGGAAATATAGCTATCAGCTAACATTGTATATAAAAAAAATCATTTTGCCAGGTAAGTGATTGATTCTATGTTTAGTGACTGATCTCATATCTGTGATATAGTAAATATCACCATATGCCCTAAATTCTAATTATGGGAGAATCAGCAAAAATATTCTATAACTCAAATGTACTGCCACTGAAAATGATCCAGAAAATTTTATTCACGTGAGAGAACTAACTAACCACATTTTGAACTTTTTCCTAATCCTTTTTTCAGTGACACATTTGAGTTTGAAGGGCTTTATTAATGATTCTCCCTCTATAATGTTTGCGTTATTAACACATAAAAGTACATAACTTGAATGGTGATTCTGGACCCTGAATTAGTTTCATTTATTCAGAACATGCATATATGCATGTCTTTTCTTTAGTAAAGCTGCTGAAAGCAATGGATTTTTTCCTTCATTATGATGAAAACAAGAAGCCTGCTAAGGTAGCATGAAACCCAATTTTCTATTTCAAATTTCACCATGCTGTTTCACCAAAATTTCATGTATAAGTAACTCTAGATAATTCAAAATCATACACAAATCAAGTGGCATTTTTGTTTCATTTTTCTTTAGAAACAGGAATTACCTTAAGATAGGAATCAATTGCCCTGTAAAGTCCATCATCACAGGTCCTAGCTGAATCAGGCAAAGCTTCTGCAAGTACCTGAAACTTTGTCAGGGAAAGGTTTCTATCTCTGGACACCTCTGTAAGATAACTGTCAACAATCCTTGCCACTCTTGTCTTGGCATTTAGGTTACTACCCATAAGTTTTTCAGAAAAGGATTGTCTGCTTGGACTCGACCCTTCAGTCTGTTCTTGAACAAGAAAATGCTCCAATAGCCTCTGAATAAGATCCACATCATACATAGTCTCTCCTTTATTGAAAGAAGGAATTAAAAGATCAGCCAGTGTAGCTTGCTCAAATTGCATTCCCACCCTTTTCTCTAATTCAGTAACTAATGCAGGTGCAACCTTCAACATGTTTGCCACTCTCAGGAGCCTAAGAAGGAAGCTGCATGAGACACTGTCCTTCTGAGGTGGAATAATGCTGATGAGGCTCTCAATGATCATCCTTTGATCTTTAGCTTGAAGACTTGAAGTGTTATCTCTAGTTCCTGCCACAATCATCTGAAGTCCACCTTTCCAGCTACCGCAACTACTGCTACTGTTACTGATACTGCAGTTGCTTGCTTCATCACCTGGGATTGCTGTTTCACTTACCAATCCTGGTAGCCATTTAGTTGCATAGTGCATTATTGCAGCACCAACCAATTCAAATCTCATGCCCTTTACCTTAATGGCAGTAATGACTCTGACAAAGTGATCAATCCTAAGGATTGAAACATCTTCAAACCACCAATCAGGAGGAACCTGCTGATTCCCACTGGGGCTTGAATCTTTCATGTCATTCCATTTTGGGCTGGAAACTTTTGGGGCTCTTCCAGTATATGACCACCTTATTCCTTTTGGATTAGCACAAGCTTTCCAAGCTATGGACTCGCTGCATCTGCGGACTATTTGAAGGTTCTCTGCCCATGGTGAGAGCTTCTCACAGCTTTTCAACACTACTATGGAGTCTCTCCATGAAGACAAAACCACATAGCTAAGGAATGCTTCTGTCTTGAATATAAGATTCCCTTCCTCTAGGTCCTCTGTCATTTCAAGGTACTCTGCAGCACATCTTAGGCCAGAGATATTGCCTGCTGTTAAATCAACAGCAATTCCATAGCAGAACTTGGCTGCTAGTTCAAAAGCCTCAGCCCCACCAGGGAGATCATTCATAACTATCTTATTCAAGTCTGGGTCGCGGGATTCATATATGATTCTGTTCAGCTTTCCACTTCGAGTGAGCAGGGGATACTTTCACAAGAAAGGGGAAGAAAAAAGTCACAAAATTCAACAGTACCAAGTGACTAGTATCCGATCAATTTACATAAAACCACAAGAGTACAAAAATTCAAACTTTCGGCAAAGAGAAAAAAAAGATAGCTACCTTGTGCAAGTGGAAGTTAGCTTCTTCAATTTGAACTAGGAGGTCACTCGGAATATCAGTTGCAACATACCTGAATGCAAAGAGACTAAATGTTTAAGCAGCTTACATGCTCTTTAATCTCCCAAGTCCCTCTAAACCTTATTGTTCAAGATAATGAAATGGATAGATTAACGGTACAAAACAGTATAATCACAAGTCTCAATCTTTATTTTCTGCCAGTGTCCTAAAATATCAATTCACTCAACATACCAAGAGTGGCCTCTTTGCTCAAATCCTTCTGTCTTGACACCATGCTTGCTTGAAGTGAGAAATCCACCCCCATATTCCTGTCCGGCTGCTGACTCGCTCTCTGATTCCCACATGCTGGAAACCAGATTCACAGAAACTATCGGGCTAGAATTTTCTCAGGAAAGTGGCTTTAAGTCAGAGTCACAGCAAAAAAAAAAAAAAAAGAGCAGAAGAATGGCCCAGAGAAACAGAGTTCAAGGAAAGCAGGAGGAACCCACATGGGATGGTTGGAGTAACCACTAACCAGTAATCTGAAAATTGTCGGTTTCTTCACAAAAAAATTGAAGGGCCTCTTACAGGCTGTGCTGTGAGGGGCATAGTCAAAGAGTGTTGTGAGTGATCATCTGGGTTTCTGTTTCTTTCAGCTTTGGAATTTAGATAATCCTCAACCAGTAAAGACAGTGCAGTTTCAGTTTCTTTATGCCTGACCATACATGTCTCTTCCTTTTCAGCCCATATTTTCTTATTCTTTTAGGTGTTATTGAATTTATTACATTCCAAAGACATTCCTCCGATGATGAGAATTGAGAGAGAATGAAAAACGCATTCCCATAAACAGGATTTTGGGCTTGGAAATTGTTAAACATGAAATCAAATTGTCACTTAATTGCCAGTGAGCTCCCCATTTGGCTTTTCTAGGTTTGATCAGAAGGAAGGCAAAAAAAAAAAAAAAAAGAGGAAATCTTAGTTAGCAGAACAAAGGGGAAGAGTGTAAAAAAGAAATATCTTTTTCCTTTGAACTAGAATTTAAAAAAAAAGGAAAAGGTAAAAGAAGCAGAAATGGATGGGATGCAAAATGACTAACTTGTGGCTGTGTGTGTTTTCTCCTAGTGGTACCAACTTCTACACTCATGAGCTTATACTAAACTCCACACATTTTGTTTTAACTACCAAGGTATATTTGGGAAATTGCAAATGAATGATTGGAGTAAGATAAGGGCCCTTTTAAGTAAACTTTTTTATGTTGTAACGTTCTCTCTAAATGCCTTGTAGCAGAAGTTATAGGTGAGAAAAAGTAAAAGTTGCACTGAAGAAGTTACAAAAAGAAATTACAGAACTTACAATAAAAGTTGTAATCTTTTTTAAAAATCTTAGAAAACCCTCGTGACTGCGTAAGAGGCTCGCTAAAATTTATGAAAATGAAGGATAAGAAATCACTGGACTATGCTCTGTCCTATGGTTTGCTATATCAAGGTAAATTTTGGTGCGTCTTTCGTACCTGAATTATTGGATTTTCAACTCCCACAGCAGAGAGAAGTTTCAGTTTGTCTCTTTAGGTTATACTTTACCTGGTTGTCCCCCCAAATGGATGGTTTTGGTTTCACCACGCTGAAAATAAATCCAAGTAATCTGAACTACCAATCAAATCTATCCGAATTTATTTCCTACTGATAAAATTAAAGAAGGGGTGTTCTACGGCATGATTTTGCTTGGTAGGAAATAAAAATAGAGAATAAATTTTTACGGTGTGATTTACAATATTTCAGTTAAAAATAAAGGTTATGGCTTTTTTATACGAGAATTTGTTTTTTTAGAGAAAATCATTGTGTGACACCTGTGCCCCGTGGCAACTCTATTCTGTACGTCTTAGGTTGCACCTTTTTTTTTAACCCAAATTTATCTTCTAATAACTGCTTTTTGGCAGAATAATTATTTTGGAAATAAGATCATTGCATTATAAAAAATAATATTATAATATAAAGTTGTGTTTGTAAAGTTTACTAGTAAGAATTCTTTGATGAGTACTGCTACAAAAAATAAACATTTCAACTCAAAACTAATTAACTAATTAATGTTTACTAATTCCTTTTCTGTTTTTTCTTTTGTTTATTTGGTTCACAAAACTGTAGAACATTTCAAAATAAATGAGGCAAAGAAAAAAAAAGAAATCTGACTAATCCCAGAAAAAAAAGTCATTTTTCAAGTCACATATGTTTTTGTTGGCCTAAACATATTAAAGTTTTGGCTATTTAATTAGATATGCTTTGCATTTAAAAAAAGATGATAGTTATGAATTCAGACAACTAATTATAATTTGTACAATCATATATATATATATATATATATATATATATATATATATATATATTATTTTTATAAAAATTAATAATATCTTCACTCGAGTTAAGAGTAATAATAATATTATTCTTGATTCAATTTTTATGTCTAAAGACATAATTTATTTTTATTATGTTAATATTTATTAAATATTTATTAATTTTATTTAAAATGCATAATATACTTTAAAAGATAAAGTATGCTTATATATATTTATTGATAAAAAATAATTTAATGTAAATTTATTATTTATTGACCAAGAAAATTAAATATAAAAGAAAAAAAAGAAAAGATAAACCTCAAAGTTTAGCCAGTTTAATAGTAATTGCTGAAAAGAAAAACTGAACATTATAAATTGATGATATATTTTTCTTTCTTGGTTGTTGGTGTAGACCGGTGATCATGATTCATGAGTCTGTGAAAATACGTGAAAGATAGAGTGCTTCCCAAGTGCGCGGTGGGAGATACGCCACGTAGGCTCCAACTCTTTTTCCCCACATGCCTCTGCCCATTAGCTGTTGGGTTTTGGCCAAGCAGTTAGCATGGGGCATGGAACCCTTAACTCTAAGCTGCAAATTGGATGTGCTCCCTCTCCATTTATTAGCATTATTCATTCATTCAAAGACTCATTCCAATAATGCATTTCCTATTTTCCTATATGATGCATTGTGTTCTCTCTGGGCGTTATGAATGGGGGGTGAGATTATACCATATTGCAGCAATCATTGAAATTTCAATCCCCAATCTTTGGATTATTTGGGACCACCCATTGTTGTTTGGTTTTGGTGCACTGAAAAGAACATTCACTCTATAGATGTGTTGGGTGAGCCCAACCCATTTCAATGTTCCTCATTTTCATTTGGACCTACTTTTTCTTTTGAAGATTCACGCTGCATTTGATTGAGGATTTACGGTATAGAGCAGCACAGCATTGGATTATTTGTCAACGGTTGCCATTTATGGAGAGAAAAGAGTCCTCCTTCAGCAATCACCAAAAAGAGTTTGGCTTGCCTTTTATCTTGACAATATCTGAAATCAGTCTTAAAAAGGGTGTTTTGCCACATGCAGAGCAAAAATCTGCTATGATACATTAAGTTATATATGGGATTTATTTGAAAATGAAAGAAGCCAATTCTAGTTAAACTTGAGTAACATCAAGAGATCAGTGTTTTAACCCGTGACAGATTATGTATGTATTAAGAAAAAATATGTTGCTTGCCCACCAAAATAGATGGAAGATACATTGGCCAATGCCAGCAAGTTTTAGCCAACAACTGGGAAAGAAGTTCCATGACATTGCTGCTTCTTACCATAAGAAAAAATATTGCTTAGTTGAGCAGCATGTGGGGATGTCAGAATATGTGTCAAACAGGTCAATTTCTCTTGCATTAAACAAACATATGGGCAAATGTTTGTACGTATTCTGGCTAGTTTAGGGATTGACCATTTTTCATGCAACTACGAGATTCTAAACGATACATCTCAACCTCCGCTTCATGATATGATGAATACTGTGGACAACAATGAATCTTGCAAAAAAAAGAAAATAATAAAGAAAAATTATTTACAGTGACAAATTGCACAACTGTGAGCTTTTTGTTAGCTAATAGACCACGTAATTTGAGGCTTATTTGTGGGTTAACACTCTCGAATCTGGTCCTTCAAGTGGAAAATCAAAGTAATTGACAAGTTGTATAAAAAAAGAATTGCCGAGTTGAGTACCTATTGAGTTATAACTACTAGGACTTACAAATTTCACCAAAATTTAAACGAAAATAACACACAGCTAGATTAACTTAAAATCCCAAATCTGTGATCAAAAGAATATTTCTTAACCCACGGTGAACATTCTTGGAGCATACATGGATTTCCTGCATCCCTGGCCAAGAATAAAGACAAGGATTTCCTGCCTCTTGCGCTTAGTTGTAACATTGATCAACTAGGAAGAAATATAAATTACTCGGGTGATTTATTTCCATCAAACCTACCTATTGACTTATGTATTATCACTTCATTGTCATAACCTTATTATTCATTCATATAACGGCTTCTTGGATTTGAACACCAGGCTGCTCTCACAGCATTAGCAGCTCTCACAGCATGCCACCGATAAACACAGGAAATGGCAACATACATCCAAATTCATGGGAATAATTTTGATCACAGCAGCATTACGACCACATCATCAGAACAAGGGAAAATTGAAGGCTCTCACAACATGAGATGCTAGCAAAGGGCATCGTAAAATGATAAAATTAGAAGCAATGTAATCTTACACCTCCACAAAAGCAATGCAAAACTGCCATTCACACTGCAGGTTATTCATTCGGGATGGATCAACAAATTGCAAATGAAATATACATAGATTCCCTTCTGAAGGTTGTAAGATTGATCTCAAATCTATAAAATGTATGTCAGATTCACGCCCAAACAACTCCAAGTTAATTATTTCCAGGATTGAGGTTCTTCTGAATGAGAATCATATTCAAGTTGTTGGCTATTTCAGCTAACCCAATGTCTGTAAATGCAACCATAATCTTTTCACAAGCAAGCATATCAAAATCTGTGGTAGTTGATTGCTTCCATTGATCAATAACTTCACCTACTTCTTTCATATAGCCGAGCATCAGATATGAAGAAAGAATGCAAATATAATTCCTGCCAATCATTTTCTGTCTGGTCATTCTCAAGGATTTCCATATCTGGTCAATTTTATCCTTACTTCCCAACCCAGTATATAGAATGATTAAGAAGTCATATGTTATCCATTCCCTTTGGGTGATCCTTTTCTCAGACTCAACGAGTGAGTTGGAACCGTCATTATTGAGATGACCTACAGTAACATATATATTGGCCAGGTTCATATATCTTATCCAACTCTCATCGCAACCAGCATCGTGACTCATTTCATCAAGAATCCTTCTAACTTCAACAAGATTAAGACTAGCAGCACTGGAACTAATCCATAGATTGTAAGTGAAGATGTCTGGGGCAACCTTTTGTTGTTTCAGTTCTTCGACAAGTAATGGGACCTTCTCAACCTGCCCGACTGACATGTAAAGAGTCATCATTTCATTGTAAGTAAGGGCATTAAAGGAAAGGTTTGAATCCTTTATCCTTTGATAAAGTTCTTCAGCCTTTTCAGTCAATTTTGCTCCTGCATAAGAATGGAGGAGGGCTGTGTAGGTTTCACTTGTCTTTGCAGCAAGAGGTAGACCCTCAAAGTAGCGCTCTGCAGCATCAATGCCAAAAACTTTGGTCATCAAGTCTATGCGGACAGCATAATCAGAGTCGGATAACTTGTGTTCTTCATGGGTAACCATCCATTCTGATATCTGCAATATCGATAGTCATAAACTGCACTGTCATTGTCAGCAATGAGCACAGAGCATTCATGTCATATTTGAAGAAAAGTTGAAGCATTCTAAAAGAATCAATATTGTGATCTCCAATTACCAACCCAGGAGTAATCATATAAAGAATAATATATCCAAATTGGATAAAATGCACCTTAGCTTCTTAAACATTGTTATTCATATAAATTTCCTCCAAACTTTCAATTGATGTAATAGAATTTGTGAATGGGTTCCAATAATTAATATATGAGGGTCAGGTCTATGTGCAATCCAGGTAAGCATACATTTGAGGCTTTAGTTGCCCGAGTTAAAACACCTCGGATGTAATGTCTCAACTAGCATCTTTTACTATCCTCCATAGTAAAGACCCAAGAGTGAAACAGTTGAGGCTGATCAAAGAGCGCATGAGTGTAGAAAAGAGAATAAATGAGTGATCATGGCATGGAGATAGAGAGAGAGAGAGAGAGCTGTGGGCTCACCTGTAAATAAACAGTTTAGTTTAATAAATAAATCACCAGCTTCCATTGTTAACAAACAGCTTTCTTTTCAAAGGAAGTATGGCAAACAGGTACGGAAACAAAACAACAGATGAAGAGATCATTACAAAATTAGAGCTTATCTTAAATTTGTGAAATTCTTCTATTAGCATGGTCTACTTAGGTCTGGTGCAAAACGTAGCCCAGAACTTCAAGCACAACTGATTTAGACCACTGTTAAAAAAGCCAGATTAGGAACAAGTGCAAGAAGCCCTAGATCGCACAGAAAAAGAAAGCCTTATTCATAAAGCTTGCCAAGTCCAATGCAATCTTATATTATTAAAAAGTTTGTGATATTACTCAGAAACCACTGAAAGTATTTGAAATTGATTGAAATTTGTAGTTTGTTGGAGCAAAATTAATTTAATAATCTTAAATAATCTGGTTCTTGTGGCCTTTCTAGTTTCAAAGTTCTCTTCCACAACTGGTGGAACAAAATGAAATACCCCTATGGACTTGAGAAGGTGGGTGCTACTTCCATTTAAATTATACCATAATGACATTTTTAAGATCATGGCTGAGTTAGAAATGAGAACTCAGAAGGTGGTTTCTTGTCAAATTGTTTGTGGACGTAGTACCCAGTTTTTTTCAGTACTGCTGGAGTACTAAAATGTTTCCCAGCCAGTGGAGGTTTTATGAATTATGAAAGACGAAACAGAAATGACGCATGGCAGAATGCTTGCCACAGAGACAACCCTCATTATACAAGTTCTAGGTGTATATCGGCTAGCTATTAGCCTGATGTTAGCTCGAAATTCACTACCCCTCATGTGAGGCTTCTCAGCAGTAATCTCTTTCCTCCACAACCATATAGAACAACAAAATAACAATTGAATTTTTTTATGGAAGTGAACACATGAAACAAAATTTAAGCAGTAAAACAGCCCAGAAATAATCAAATGACATTGATTCAAATATATTCATTTGAGGAAACTTCTATGGTGCTGTGACAGCATATATGCTGAGAATTACCACAGGCCCTACTTACTACCTAGTACATTACTGAATACCACCGCCCACCGGAGGACCCTTCATTTCAACAATTGTAGGCATTACAGAAATAATTAAACTGAACTACCATGTGATCTTGCTTCTTCTGAATTTTGTTAACCATAAAGCTATAAAATCATTAATAATCACTCTTGTAAATTCAGCTACATGCTCAGATTTGTTTCTATAAGTGCTTCATTTTAAAAAGTAAATTTCAGAAACTTGTATTGATCTTACATTTTTCCATTTCTTTATGGTAGGTGGCCTTTTACACAATGTTTTTACAACCAGATGAGACAGTGAACTAGTAAGACTTTTGGTTTAGATTGAATTGTTTAAACCGATTGGTCAAACTAAATGACGTCATAAAAATAATTCGCAAATAAAATTTATGAAAACATTCATAAAATGTGAAAAATATTGAATTTCTTGAAAAAAAAATTAATGATCGGCTGGTTGAACCGCTTAAACCGATCTATCCAAGTGGTTTTGACCGATCCAAACTGTCAACCCGTAAATTCGGTTATAAATCTAAATTATAATCAGTTGAGTGCCTAATTCACAATCGAACTGATCAACCAATTCTAACAAGAAGTATTTTCCTACTCTACACCTTGTGTTAAAATTATTCCTAATTCACCATCACAGACTTATCAGAGACCTACGATACCCAGAACTGTGCAGACATCTTAGAGCTAAAAGTTATGAAAATACAATACTGTATTTTTCTATTTTACCCATTGTCATGGAAACCAAACAGCCTACGAGAAAACACTCGAGAGAAAGGATCAAACCTCCAGAGCATGTTTATAACGCTTAGATCTTCTGAGCTCTTTGGATATATCCCGAAGCTCGGACACCGTAATGCGATTCCCTTCGCCGACCCATTTCTGAAGAATGTTGGTAGCGCTTCGCTTTGGGAGCCTTAGCCTCAAGATTCTGCTCCTTAGGTCGTCACCTTCCACAGAGCTCGGAGTCTCTTCCACAAAATCACTACTCACTGCACTCGAAGAGAGAAATCTGGAGATTTTTGCTCTGTTGAGGAGACAAGGTGACTGATAATCTATGTTGATTAAACCGCTATTTTGGCATCTCCTATGATGGATGACCAATTGCAATTGGGTTAGTTAAATAGGAGCACTAATACCCAACAATTGAAATCTGATTGGTTACTGAGAATATGCTAGAAAAGAAAAGAAAGTTTGGAACTTCCATATGTTCCGACTCTGGGGATTAGAAAACTCAACTCAGTGGGATACATGGACTGAACAAAAAAAAAAAGGTCCAGAATTTTCATAGATGCAGGAGCAGATGCCCAAATTGGGTACACATGGTTATTCAAAGTTGTAATTTTCTGTTGGCTCAAAGCCTTATTTTCTCGGCAACCAAACAGAGCGAAAGTAGAAATTTAGATTGAAAAGTTTCGCTTACCGTCGGAGAGAGAGGAACACTGAGCGAGTCGCCATCGGCGGTGTTTGGCACCTGCTCCCTTCACATTGAGTGCTGCTTTGATTTGAAATGACGGAGCTTTACCATTAACAACTAGTTTCGTTTTTCTTTTTCCCAATGAATATGAATTATTCGTTTCAGAATTTTAACTCCAATTTATATCCATAAGAATGAAATTTTTTATTAAATTTTAAAAAATTACCAAGTAAAAGTAAATGGTACTAAAACATTATATATATATATATATATATTAAAAAACTAAGGTATTTGATGTGTTATAAAATTACACATATTTTATATTTAAATTATTTAGACTTTTATCCATTTTTGTTTAACTTTATTTATATTTTTATTATTTTTTGGTTTTTTTTATATTTTTAGGTACAATTTTAAAGGTATTAAAATTTTAGATTAAAAAAAAGTATAATTAAACCTAAATGGATCTAAAAGTATAAATGGATTCAAAACTTAAATTAGAGACCTAAAAAAAAAAGGAGACTTAATAAATAGAAGAAATGCACATAATTAAAGAAAAGCGGTTACAATAATTAAAGGAAAATTAAGAAGAGATTCAATACCATTATTCATCTAGTTCTTTCTTCTCTTTTATTTTTCTAGTTGAATTTTACTCCATATTACTTTTTACTTTCTTGTATTTTATAGATTGTTTTACAACTATGAGAAGCTAATTTCTTTATTTTTATGATAGGGATGTAACTATTTCTTTTTGTTATGGATTGAATTGATTATGTTGTTTATCAATGGTAGATTAATGTTTTTTGATTCATTAATGGTATTTTTAATGTTTGTTGCATGTTAGTACCCATGTATAGATGATCTAAAACATTTGAGTAAAGATCAAAAGATTAAGCCGAATATCAGAACTCTATTAATTGAACTTATGAATTAATGCTTAGAGATAGGATTAATCTTATTAGGAACCATGAATTATCAAGGAATTTAATAGATTTTAATTGAGTTAATGGTAATGAGAATATGATTAATTTAATTAGAATACTCCTTTAGGTCTTGTGAAAAGGTAAAGAATAAATTATGATAATTCACCTTCAAGAACTTAATCAACAGTAATAAAGAAAGTCTTAATCTTCTATTGCATTGAGATTAGTGAAATCTTTATCTTAGAATCTTTTGTCATTAGTTTTTGTGAATTTTATTATTTGATTGTTTTGTTGTTGTTAGTTTAGTTTCAATAATTTCTTTTAAATTTTTTGTCAATTTCAAAGTCTAGACAACTAAAATTTCTTTAATTTAATACTCAATCTCGATCCTTATGAAAACAATATTAAAATTTACTACTTGTACGATCCGTGTACTTGTGGAATCTCAACACTATTTGAGTAATTTGCGTGAAGTGATAAATTTAAACTTATGTGTTGTTGTTATACTAAAAAAAATAGAAAAAAATCCTTTGTTAATTTAATTTCACATTCTTATTTGATTTCAGTTATCCAAAGTATTAGCATAGGTTATGACTTCTTAAAGTGAATCTTGACAAAATATGTGCGAATTCCATTCATTATTGTGAGTGTCTTCATTTTATCCATATTAAAGTTTTGCGGTTAAATCAATTGTAAAATTAAAGGATGTATTTTTAAGTTAGAGTTTCTTCTTTTTTTTTTCCACAGCAAAAACAGATTGAAGAAACTCTAACTTATTAGCAAACTGTACGTCAAAAAAAAAAAAAACTTATTAGCAAACTGTTTAAGTTCATTGAAATCCAATTATCCATATTACATATTGCTGGAGAGATGGGGAAAAATCTACATATTTTTATTTTTGATTTATTTATTTGTTTATATATAAGAAGACAAGAATCTAGAGTCTAGAGGTACATTTTGAGACACTTATTCAAACCCACAGAGCAAGAGACACAGTAAATTACCAAGCCACAAGATTGAGGCCTAGCCTAGGAATTTCCAACTTGCTTCCTGGAATAGCGACACATCCACAATCAAAAACAGAAAAAAGAAAGCACGGAACCTTCAATCACTTATTGATACATGCATTCAGGTGACACCTGCATCTGTATCAATGAACCTTGTAGGGCATCCTGTTTATTTATTCATTTACTTTTGTCTCTAATGAGTCTGTGACTGGCATTCTCCTACATCTGACAACTTGTACTTGCGTGTTGAACAGAACAGTATAAGTTCCCATCTGAGAACCATGCAGTATGTAGTAACTCAGATGTCATGTTTGCA
Organism: Castanospermum australe; assembly: GCA_019955255.1. NCBI lineage: Eukaryota > Viridiplantae > Streptophyta > Magnoliopsida > Fabales > Fabaceae > Castanospermum > Castanospermum australe. The sequence continues at coordinate 426,399 of NSJW01000067.1, forward strand.
ATCCTAGTGATCCTTTGGGGGGCGGCCATTGGCAGAGGAAACCCTGCTTCCCCACTCAAGCAGTTCCTTGCTGGTATCGTCTTTGTGTACAATCACTTCAATGAAGCACAGGCATTCCTTCTTACTTTCCATTGCCGTCTGTATTGCTTCTATAAGCTCCTCCTCATAATGGACCTTCAAGTATATAAAAATGGATTGAAGCTATTAGAAGCTTATGAATGTGACCACATACTTTTAATGTCTTTTGTTGTACTAGGTTGATTGATGTTTCCAAGTGTTTTTTAAGGTTGTCTCACCTTGGCAGTCCAGCACCTGCCTTCACCGTTGTCTATTGCTTCGACCAGTCCAGCGTAGTTCCAGTTTTGTATCACATTGTAAGGCCCGTCATGGATTTCTACCTCTATTGTGTATCCACCATTGTTGATCAGAAAGATGATGCCGTTCTGCCCACACCGCAACATTGTTGAGACTTCCTGTGCTGTCATCTGCAGGACAGTTCGAAATCTAGAGTGTTAATCACTTGTAAATTGACAGCTTTGTAAAATCACATAACACCAGAGACCCATCTGATATCATGTTGGATTTCAACTCAAAACCAATTGATATTAAGTGGAGTTGCTCAACAGATATATAAACCACACCCCAAAAATTGAAGCAAGTGAGACAACGTGGACTTTAACAATAATAAACAGTGAACTGATCTTCTAAATTTAATTTGAGCAATGCAAGCAGTCAAATTGAATTACCTGGAAGCTTCCATCACCAATACAAGCAATCACTCGCTTTTGCGGATCAGCTTGTGCATAACCAAGAGTTGCACCAACTGACCAACCAATTGATCCATACTGCATCTGAAACTCGTACCTGCAAACCCAGTATTAGCATCTCTTTTATTATATTCGTAAAGTGGTGTGCAAATTGCCTACCCGCAGCCTTCTGGTAGTTTCAACTTCTGGCAATTAAACCAAGAGTCTCCTGTTTCAGCAATCAGAGTGGTGTCACAGGACAACATCCTCTGTATGTGTCTGAATAAAACATTGACCCTTAATGCCTCCTTTGGATTACAGTGAAGAGGAAGGCCATCTGGGATGTGTATTCTTTGATAGTTCTCAGAAGCAGTTGTGTTGCGTTTGAGCCTTTTTGTAAGTGCTTTAAAGAAGTCCTTCATTGAAATACACCCAAATGTAGGCCCATTTGCAATCACCACTCGATTAGTCTGCACTATAATGGCTTTTTCCTTTTTGAGCAGCAGCGAGTACCCCACAGAGGTATAGTCATTGAAAATTGGACCAGCAAACAGGTAGGCATCCGCAGATTCCACAATTTCTGCACAGAAGGAAGTGCTCACTGCTCCCCAGTAAGTGCCAATGAAGTTGGGGTGGTGCTCCGGCACAAGCCCTTTTGCTGAAGGCAAGATTGCTATGGCGTAACCCGAAATATCTGCCATCTCCATGAAAGCATCACAAGCCTTTGCCACCCGCAGTCTTGGCCCACTCACCATGACTGGTTTCACTGCCTTATTCAAGAACTCTGCTGTTGCCTCCACCGCAACTTCCAAACACTTTTGATTTGTCAATCTGAATAAGAAACCGAGATTAAAAAAAAAAAAAAAGAAAAAAAAGAATCAACATGAAACAGAAACATTGGCATATATGAGTTTGATAAGAAATTCACAAGCACATATTACTCGGGAGTCAAATAAAATGAGACAGGCTCCTTAATGAAGGAAGGGTGAGGGATGCCAGCCAAGTTACAGCTTATGCTAATATAGACAGGCTTGCTTTCTCTCAAAGCTTTTGCGATGGCAGCATCAATCTGTTCATGTGCATCTTCCAGGTGGTTTACTACAGCCTGAAAATACAGTAACCCGTAACACATAATACGTAGAATATAAATAGCACCTAGTTTCTACTCTGATATAGAAGGCTTTTGATTGTTAAAGAATCCAAGAAAGAAGAAGGAAGAGAGTTTTCCTCATCCCTTTTGTTTGAATTTGGTCAGATAGGCTACCTGATGGCAAGTTATAGGCTGAAAGCAACGGAGTTCCTGGCTAAAATCTGGTAACCCAATGGTGTGGTGGAGAATCCTATTGCTGCCATAGTCATTGGAATTTGGTCCCCCAACAATGCAAATGACGGGAAGATCCTGACTGTAGGCACCGGCAATAGCATTGAGAATGCTGAGGCCACCAACAGTGAAGGTAACTACACATGCCCCAACTCCTCTGCATCTGGCATACCCATCAGCAGCATAGCCAGCATTCAGCTCGTTGCAGCACCCAATGAGGTTAAGCTCAGGTTCGGCCACCAAGTAATCAAGAAGGGTAAGGTTGAAGTCCCCAGGGACGGCGAACACATCGTTGATGCCGATTTCAACGAGACGCCGAGCAAGGTGGTGACCGAGGGTGGTCTCATTGGCACCCAAAAAAGGTTTATGGACAGAATTGGCTTCAACAGAGCCAACGTGGTTGGCAACAAGGTTGCATGTGTCCATGGTTATGACGTTGGACTCCATGAAAGATCAAAATAGAGAATATTGGTACAAATAAAACTTTGGGTGCCAATGGGGGTTTGCTTCTTAGTGATGCGAGAGTATTTATAGGGACTTTTGAGCATGGGTAATGCTACACATAGGATAGGAGCAGTAATATTCCTTTCACATTAAACACTTAAACTGGATTGATTGACACGTGAGAACGAAACATTATCGATATAGAAGAAATATTTAATAGAGTGCATAAGTTGGATAGTACCTACTTAAAAATAATGCAGCTTTCACATTTTTATTATAATTATAAATTGTGTACAAAATCATGAATGTGAATCACTTGAATGTTAGAAGGGAAAAATTCTCCGATGTTACAAACTGATTTATAAAATATTTACCAAACATATTATATACGAAATGCATTATAATCTTTTTCTTACGGACTACTTCTTCGTACAACTTGGATTTATAACAAAAAATATATTTTTCGTATTTTACATCTAGAGAATAGATAAACAGTATAAATCCAATGTTTTTATCACATAGTAAAATGTTTTCATGTACACTATCTATTTGTAAAAAAGAAAAAAAAAAGGAAGAACCCTAACAAGTTTAATATTATAAATTAAAATTTTAATTAGATATGTATGCCATAAATTATGAATGTCATGACCCGCTATAAGTTAAGAATAATTGAGTTGTAATATTTTTTTTTCAATAAAGCTAATGTATATATAATTAATCAAAGTGGAAATCTTATTCATACAAATTTTCATATTTATTTCTAAAAATAATAAAAAGAGCACAAACTTCATAGGGGGAGGTTACCAAACATATACAGAAGAAAGAGATATATTATTATAATTTATTAAATTTTTTGTTTTATAATTTCTCCTTAAACTGAGATGAGAAGCACGCTTACGCAATGCTTTAGCTAAATGTAAGGCACTCAAAATTATAATTTATTAAATTTTTTGTTTTATAATTTTCCTTAAACTGATAAGAGAAACACACTTACGCAATGCTCTAGCCAAATGTGAGGCACTCAAAAATCAAAATGGAACATTGAAACACAATTCAAACTCATAAGCCAACAACCACGGTCTTGGCATCTAAGACGGAACGGCTTAAGCAAGCAACCATTAAGTTTATGAATTTTTTCATTTATAAAGTCTTCATTCGATTAATTCTTATGTTATGTAAGATTCTCACTCACACTTTAATTCCAATATTTATATCTAATGAAACTATGGAAGTCATTTTCTTTCTAAAGAAGAAAAACAACTATTTTCCAGAAAGAAGCAGCAAGTTTCCCTCCTGCAATGGTTCAATGGTGACAGTTCAGCTGCGAGGGTCCACACCACATCCTCTTGATTTTCCTGTGCATGTTTCACACGTCGGTGGGAATCTTACTGCTGGTCGTCTTTTAAAACAAATAAATAGTTACTTAAATTTTACAACGATGGCTTGTCATTTTTGATAAATTCTGTTTTTACAGCCCTGGCTACTGTTGGGGTTGATTGCAAAACTGAAATGGGAAAAATTTTGATTGGTGGAAAAAGGTAAATAAAAATAATGAGACGATCCCAATGGAGCGAATGTTTTGTCCGTGATTTTAAATTGTAGTCGTGAGTTGCAGCTGCAACGATAGTAAATTTTTTTCACAAATAATAAACTAAATATCTTTGGAAAAAATTAATATAAGAGACATAATGTTGCTGCCGTCACAGTTTTTTCGTATAAATAGAAATTACCCACAATTACAGACACTTGCAGGTGTGTTTTTTATGCAAATGGGCAGAGGTAAGAGTGTCTCCTTCCAGAATGATTAATAGATAGATGGGGATGAGAGTACAAAGAGTCTTATTCATGGCCGTCTTAACAGAGGTGAGGAAAAGATGAGAGTTGCTTACTGCATAAAAGATTTTTAATTGGAACCTCAATTATTGCTCCTTTGTTTTTCCTCCTCAGTTGAAAACTTTTCTTATGGGTGTTCCTTTTAGTCTTTGACCCTTCTCACAATGATAAATTTTGCAAAAAATTTTTCTAAAAAATGATAGAAGTGCATACTGAGTTCTGAAGCATGATGAACTTGACTCCTCCACAGATTGTAGATAGATTAGTAAGATCCAAACATTCCAATTTCAATTCTTTCTATGATTATGTCTTCTCTTACGGAAAGCGTTCTCATGCGGCAGTTGCGAAAGTGCAAGAAGCACAAAAAGGAGACAAATTTGTGTTCCCAACAAATTTCTGTGAGAACCTATTCATTAAAAAAAAAAAACATATGCATTAAATGATGGGATCCACCATCTTAATATGAACCCATGCATGCAGCAGAGAAAAAAAATAAAAGCACGAAAGATACATGCATATGCATGGACAGAAATTTTCTTCTTCCAATGCAGAGACCAGAAGGAAAAATTCACACGCAATTTATTTTATTACATGCATGAAACCTTTATAAATAGAAAGTTTCGAAGTAACAAAAGTAAAAGCAAGAAAAGGCTTCTACGAGAGAGAGAAATATTTGTTATATCTTCATTTTTCTTTTATTATTTTGATAATATTATAAAGAGAAATATTAGTTTAATATAATCTTCATTTATTTTGTGAGTATTTAGAATGCTCTTGAGTTACTATCTTAATGTCACTTTCTTTTAATTTAATTTTCTTAAAAGTTTATAACAGGAATATTGCTATGGTTTATATCCTAAAATTATTATACATAATATGATTTATGAACTTGAGCTAAATACTCTAGTTTTTAAATTATTATATTTTGCTACATAATTTTGATAGTGAGCTAATTTTTTTTAATGACATAAGTATATTTTGAACACTTACATTTATTTTTATTCATATTTATAATGTTAATATTTATTTTATGATTACATATATAAACTATGTTGTTAATATTTTTGATAATATATTTAAAAATATTAAAAGTGCTAAGAAGAATCCTTGGTATATTATGGTATCATAAATTATCAAATTATTATGAGATTTATGCGTACTTAATACCTGAGTAAAAATACTTGGTACTATAGATATGGTTAGTTGATGCCCGAGTATAAAATGTTTGGAACTAAAGGTTTAAAGGTTAATGTATATGTATGTTATTCTTCTAATAATACCTGAAAATATTTATGTAAAAAAATACTATTTAATAAATAAAAAAATTTTACAAGAGGGATTCCTTATAAATATAAAATTCTTTGAAGAATGAATTCTTTAAAGAAAATATTTTTAATATATGAAAATTTGAATTCATTTGAATATCAAATAAAAATATTAAAGTACATTTATGATGTTTTACTCTTATTATCAATATAAAGTATATTTATATTATTTTTGTTTAGCTGCACTTGAGTACTCTTATGCTTATTGAGTTGCAAAATCCATCTTTTTTTATTTTTTTTTTAGAGTTTGATCAAGTATTTTATGTACTTCCAACCTAGAGAACTAGTTTCTTATACTAAGATAACTTGAAGATATGAACGTTTAGAGTTGCAATCATAGAGTTGGTTCTGTTCATCTTTGCATAATAGTCAACAAATATGATGTCTATAATTTAAATAATTTATAATAAAATATGAATTGCTCATATGTGTTTAAGTTATTTTGACAATAATTTTATGTATTTGATATAGTTATTGTTAAATATAAAATCATTCATGTGATTTCACCTAACAGCTTAAGTTTTTGGAATAATTAGTTTATGATATAGTATCAGAACCTTCCTGACATCCTTACTACTCCCATTCTTCATGATTTTCTATGCATAAAAATTATGTTTGTTTTTTCATAGAAAAGATAAAACTTACATACTTTTGTTTAGAAAAAAGTTAGAACTATTTTTCACCAAATACCAAAAGTTTGTAACATTTTTAGTGAATGTTGTAAATAATCAACTATAATAAGCATAATACAAATATGTCCCATAACAAGCATGCTAAGTGTCAACGAAGTACACAGTTTTCAAGATTGAGATTCATACATCATCACAACTTAAATTCAGTAGTACTCTGCTACTTGAGCAATATTGACAACCATAAACTACAAATTTTATCGTAACTCAGTATAACTAGTGACAAGACCTTAATACAGAGGTATACTTGAAGTTGAAGCACCGTAGCATCTAACTTGGAATTCGTACACGGTCCAAGGCACTTTTCATATCAAGTGAGTTACTTTGATGAATTTCATAGTATTCCCTGAATGTTAGAGGAATATAGGCTGGTGGGTGGATTTCATTCACAAGCCCTGGTGCTGGGCTTATAACCTGGTCTAGTGATGGTCCATTTCCAGTCACCAGTGTAATCCTCGTAGCATTGCTGTACAGAACTGCTCTATGTACATTGCTCTTGTACTTCCCATTAGTCACAATCTAAACAAAGCAAATTAACAGGGTTAAATTTGCACATAATATAGCCAATTCTATGAAGAGAGATGGACCCATAATGATAATACTAGTAGAGATTCAACACGAATGCTAGATAGCCACCTCTAGTTGATCAGCTGTATTCACCATGATGGCATTGGGAACAGCATTCACTTTGACCCACTTGCCATTGTGCAGAGTCTGAAGGCCACTGATACCATTTTCTAAGACTATGGTCAGCAAGCCATGATCCGAATGAGGATGCATCCCCATAGCAAGCTCTGGCTGTGGACATGGCGGGTAGAAATTTGCAGCGAAGACTTGAAAGCCCGAATCAAGATTCACTGCCTTGCTTATGTAGTTTGGTTCCAATCCCAAGCTTTCTGATATTCCTTTGAGCAGTTCCTTTATGATTCCTCTGATTTTTCTGAAGTACTCAAATGCAGTGTCACTGCAGCATCATCGTCCTAATTATTTCTGCTGTTATTTAAGTACTTTATTACAATGAATTGTGTGAGAAACTTTAGGAGCTAGCTTGGTATTGATGAAAATGGGAAATATTGGAATTGGAAGGGTAAATGCTTGCTTGGTATTGATGAAAATGGGAAATATTGGAATTGGAAGGGTAAATGCTTGCTTGGTAATAAGCAGGATAGAATGAAAGATGGAGCGGTCAACATTTGCAATCTATCCTTCATGAATCCTTTTAATCACTAATTGGATGATAATGATAAGAAATTAAAGAGCAAACCAAGAGTTAACCACAAAATTTCAATTTTTCCTTGTTCAACTTTCTCTACTTAGAACCGAGGGAAAGTCAAAATACTATCATCCCATTCCATTTCCATTGCTGTTCCTTAGTTTCGCTACCAATCAAAAAATCCATCCAAGCTTTTTATATATTGTAATATAATGATAAATGAAAATAGGGTAATCAAAACTATAGTTAGTGATGTGACAGGGGCTTCTGTCTCTCGTCTTGTCTAGCCCCGATGTATACCAAAAAAAAAAAATTCTAAATTTTAATCTTCCAAATCATCTTTAGATGACTAGTCCAAATTTTCGACAACTATCAAACAAAAATTATCTTGCCATTGAATATGTTTTGATCTTAGTAGGTTGGATGGGAGGTTTGTCTCATTTGCCTTTTAATAAAGGACCTATTTTGGTGGAAGTGAGATATTTACTTTCAAAAGGGTTGATTTTCTTCTGACATAGACATAGTAGCTACTTTGTATCAGTACACTAGAGAGATCCAGATACACAGAAAAGATGTACCTAAATCCAACAGGTTTATGGGGGAAGTGGAACTCTGGATGCACAAAAACTTTGAGAAAATCCCTCCAGCAATGCACCTTCTCTACAGCAGTGTTGAAGCTAGAGCCACACCTCACGGGAAAAAAAATATGTTTCCCTTGGAATTCTCTCTTTTCCTCATCTGACAGATCGAAAAATCCTTTGGCTCCTTCCATCATGCTGTTCATGAGGCTCTCTGGGATGCCATGATTGATCATCTGAGAATCATGAACTTCCGTACTCAATCCAAATAATATGTTGCATGCAAGTAACAAGATAAACAAATAACTATGCAGGCAAATACTTTAAACTACTTCGTACAGTGAAGAAACCCCATTCTTCACAAGCTTTGCCAAAGCTCTTGGATCATTTTGCACCTTTCCTTCCGGGTTGCTGGAGGTAAGGAGAGAGAAATCAATGATGGGAATTGTATCTTCCGGTGTGCCTGTAACTGCTAGATCTTGAAGACTGTTGGAGACAAACGAGGAAGGGATGGAAGTCAGGCCAGATTCAGACAATGATTTGATAGTGGTTAACTTGGGTGCATGGATCGAAGACTGCTCGGAGAAATCACTAGCAATGGTAACCGCTGCAGCCATGAATTTTGGATAAGAGAAAGATGGACTAAGAGAGGCAGAGAAGGTGGGACGTGAGTGAGACTTGGGACTCACACTGCCAAGTTATTTCTCTGTACTCTGTAGTAAAAGACAACTGATAAGAGTAAGATTCCACTGATGAAGGCATCAAGCTCAGGTGGACCACTGCAGCTGAACTATCACTATCGTACGCTTGAATCATTGAAACTTTACATTGTATGTAAATAAACGGTGGAAATTCAATTTTGAGTGAAGAAATCTTACATTGAAAAAGAATAAAGTGGTTACAGTATAAGTGAAAAGATCGTAAACTTAATGTCTTAAAAATTTTGGATTAAAATATGATGTAAAGCTTACGAGTGTGCTCCTCGCTACCCATGGAAGCATATCATACTTGAGAAAGATTGTTGAGAAGCGCACAAATGTAGTTCTGCAATCACACTTGAAGAGAATATTGTTAAAAATTCAAGTGTAAGTAAAGAAGTGTTCCCATTAAAAAAAAATAAAGTGAGTACCATATAGGCTCCTCAGACTCAACAACAAAGTGTTTGATTTGGTGCGCTAATTTTTTTTTTTTAAAAAACTTTTGAATAATCACTTTTTTTGTTTTTATAATTGAATAATAAAATAAATGTTACACTTTATCATAAAAAGTGATCAATATGTTAAAATTTTGTTATTCAATTTTTATAACAAAATAAGCGCGCTACAACATACTGTTACGAATAATTATCCTATTTTATAAACTGATTTATAATATATTATACTAAATATTAAATATAGAAATTAATTATGATAATTTTCTTACTGATTACTTCTTCGTACAACTTGGATTTATAACAAAATATATTTTTGGAATTTTACATCTAGAGAATAGATAAACAGTGTAAATCTAATGTTGTTATCACATAGTAAATTGTTTTAAAAAAATAAAAACTAACAAGTTGAATATTATAAATTAAAATTATAATTAGATATATATTCCATAAATTATAAATGTCATGACCTGTTATAAGTTATGAATAATTGAGCTGTAATTTTTTCAATAAAGCTAATGTATGTATAATTAATGAGAGTAGAAATCTTAATCTTATGCATACAAATTTTCATATTTATTTCTAAAAAAAATAAAAAAGAGAACATACTTCACAGAGGGAGGTTGCCAAACAAATCCAGAAGACAGAGATACATTATTATATAATTATTAAATTTTTTATTATACAATTTCTCCGTAAACTGAAATGAGAAGCACCCTTTAATTAAGCAATGCTCTAGCCAAAGATGAGGCACTCAAAAATCAAAATGGAGATTGACTGTGATTGCTTGAGTGAGCATGCGATGTGAGGTGGTGGGCCCAAAAAAAATAGTAGTATAAAAAAATGCCAAAGTGTAAGAATAATTGATACCAAAAATATACATAGTTTAGCATATAGCTTAAGAGACAAATACAACCACCAAATTTTACTACGCAAGTATAGTGAAGAATACAAATGTAGTTTCACTTACTAAAACAAGGTCAAATACTTCACAATATTTTTTTAACCAATAAATACTCTATGTACTTAACAGAAGATTACCAAGAGAAGATGTTCCAAACTACTACTGTGTTAGTTCTTCTCTACCAAAAGTGTTGTCTTGAATGCCATCAGAGATTGGCACTTATAAGCCTTCCACTGCATTCGCATTATTATCATGTTTTCCTTATTGTGTTAAAATTGGACAACGTGCTTATCTAAATATGCTTTTTAGTCTACTTGCAATAAATGAAACCAAATAGCAACAACGAGTGTTGGTTCAATTCGTATGCTTCAATAGCGAATTCCAAAATGTCTTGGATTCAAATCCTAGCCACCTAGTCTACAACATATAATTAACTATACATGTTAACATGCACATGGGATGTTACAATCCATAAAATTGTTTTTCTTTAATTTGGACAATACTTTCTTTTTTCTGCTGAAAAAGGTTATAATCTTTGATGGTCCTTCATGGTTGTAATCCTTGCAGGCGTGAACTCTTAACACAATGCTAACTTCTAAGCCGACAACCACGCCCTTAGGCCTTAAGGCCGAGTGACGATATCCGTTCAGTACTTTGGCCCCACCTTTTTGGTTACATCCACATAAGGCTTGCATGCTTCTAGTTCTTCATCAAATCATTCTTATTTCTTCTGGAAAGCCACATTAATTATAATTATTTGATTTTGTAAGTATCATTGTTGTTGTGAGTCTATATCTAATGAAAATATGAAAGTCATTTTCTTTCTAAACAAAGAAGAAAAACAACTTCTCTTTTTCGAAAATGAAGCAGCAATTTTCCCTTCTGCAATGGTTCAATGGTGACAGTTTAGCTGCAATGGCCTAACCACATACACTTGATTTTAATGTGCGTGTTTCATATGGTGGTGGGAATCTTACAACTGGTCGTTGTCATTTTTGATAAATTCTGTCCTAACAGCCCTGCCTGCTGCTTAAGTTAATTGCAAAATTGAAATGGTAAATATTTTTATTGACTGAAAAGGTAAATAAAAATAAAAATATGATGCCAATGGGGAGAATGTTTTGGCCAGGGTTTTATAACAAAAAATTTAAGTTGAGAGGAAGGTTCATTTACACTTATATAAATACTTATAGATGACTCACCTAAGAGAAAACTCTAAAATTAAACTCAAATTATTGTAAAGTACAAGCAAAAGACTGACGAGGTAAGCCACCTTTATTAGTTGATCGTGGTTTTATATAAAATGGTTGCAGGTGTGGTTTTTATGCAAATGGACAGACTTAAGAGTCTCCTTCCAGAATGATAAATAGATAGGGAATGAGAGTATAAAGAGTCTTATTCATGGTTCCCTTAACAGAGGTGAGGAAAAGATGAGAGTTGCTTGCTGCATACAAGATTTTTAATTGGAACTTCAATTACTTCTCCTTTGTTTTTCCACCTGAGTTGAAAACTTTTCTTATGGGTGTTCCTTTCAGTATTTGACCCTCTACAAAATGATAAATTTTACGAAAACTTTTTCCAAAAAATGCGCACTTCTCTTGTAGAGGTGCATACTGAGTGCTGAATTGAAGCATGATGAACTTGACTCCTCCATATATTGTAGATAGATCAGCAAGACCCAAACTTTCCCAATTTCAATTCTCTCTCTGATTATGTCTTAAGGAAAGAGTTCTCATGAGGCAGCTGTGAAAGTGCAAGAAACACAAAAAGGAGACAAATTTGTGTTCCCACCAATTTTCTACGTAATTTTGACTGTTACTGGCAAACACAAAAAGAACTTGTAAAACAAATTCTTGTAAAATTGGTTAAAAATACATGACTTTGACTGTTATTCACAAATTGTAAAATTATGTTTATTTTTTAATGGAAAAGATAAAAGTTACAAACCTTTTTTCTGTAAAGAAGTTACAATTATTTCTCGCAAAATAACAGAAGTTTGCTACTTATGTACTGAATGTTGAGAAAAATATCATATATATAACTTTCCTAAACATGTACCACACTAAGCAAGCAAGTGCCAATGAAGTACACAGAGTTTTTAAGATTGAGATTCATACACATTATGTCACTACAACATAAATTCATTAGTATTTACTACTCAAGCAGCATTGACAACCACAAACTCTTTAAACAGTAACTCAGTAACTAGTAACAAGACACCTTAGCACAAAGGTATACTGAGCTTGAAGCACCGTTGCATCTAACTTGGAATTCGTACACGATCCAAGGCACTTTTCATATCAAGTGAGTTACTTTGTTGAATTTCATAGTATTCCCTGTATGTTACAGAAGTATAGGCTGGTGGGTGGATTTCATTCACAAGCTCTGGTGCTGGGCTGATAACCTGGTCTAGTGATGGTCCATTTGTTGTCACCAGTGTTATCCTCGCAGCATTGCTGTACAGGGCTGCTCTATGTACATTGCTCCTGTACTTGCCATTAGTCACAATCTAACCAAAACAAATTAACAGAGTTAAATTTGCACATAATATAGCCAATTCTATGAACCGAGATGGACCCATAATGATAATACTAGTAGAGATTCAACAAGAATGATAGATAGCCACCTCTAGTTGATCAGCTGTATTCACCATGATGGCATTGGGAACAGCATTCACTTTGACCCACTTGCCATTGTGCAGAGTCTGAAGGCCACTGATACCATTTTCTAAGACTATGGTCAACAAGCCATGATCCGAGTGAGGGTGCAACCCCATAGCAAGCTCTGGCTGTGGACATGGCGGGTAGAAATTTGCAGCGAAGACTTGAAAGCCTGAATCATGATTCACTGCCTTGCTTATGTAGTTTGGTTCCAATCCCAAGCTTTCTGATACTCCTTTGAGCAGTTCCTTTAGGATTCCTCTGATTTTTCTGAAGTACTCAAATGCAGTGTCACTGCAGCATTATTATCCTAATTATTTCTGCTGCTACATAAGTACTTCATTACAAGGAGTTGTGTGAGAAACTGTAGGAGCGTGCTTGGTATTGATGAAAATAAGAAATATTGAAATTGGATGGGTAAATGCTTGCTTGGTAATAAGCAGGATAGAATGACAAATGGAGTGGCCACCATTTGCAAGCCATCCTTTATGATTTTCATCACAAATTGGATGAAAATGATATGAAATGAAAGAGCAAACCAAGAGTTACAACAAAATAATTTCAATTTTCCCTTGTTCAACTTTTTCAACTTATAACCAAGTGAATGTCAAGATACTTTCATCCCACTCCGTTTTCCTTGCTGTTCCTTATTCTCACTACCAAACACAAAATCCAACCATCCTTTGTATATATTGCAATATGATTAAAAAAAAAAAAAAACTAGGGTAATGAAAACTATAGTGTAAAAAGTTCTAAATTTAAAATTTCTAAATCATCTTTAGATGACTAGTCCAAATTCAGTTTCTGACTTGATCTTATACATCAATGTCAAATAATGAATCGTCAACCAGAGATGCTGTGAGACTATACTTCAGCATGCATTTCTTTTCTAAAATTTTCGACAATTATCAAACAAAAAGGATCTTGCCATTGAATACCTTTTGATCTTAATAGGTTGGAAGGGAGGTTTGTCTCATTTACCTTTTAAAAAAGGACCTGTAGTTTACTTTCAAAAGGACATACTAGCTACTTTGTATCAGTACTCTAGGCAGATCCAGATATGCAGAAAATGATGTACCTAAATCCAACGGGTTTATGAGGGAAGTGGAACTCTGGATGCACAAAAACTTTGAGAAAATCCCTCCAGCAGTGCACCTTCTCCACAGCAGTGTTGAAGCTAGAGCCACACCTCACGGGATCAAAAATATGCCTCCCTTGGAATTCTCTCTTTTCCTCATCTGAAAGATCGAAAAATCCTTTGGCCCCTTCCATCATGCTGTTCATGAGGCTCTCTGGGATGCCATGATTGATCATCTGAGAATCATGAACTCCGTACTCAATCCATCTAATATGTTGCATGCAAGTAACAAGATAAAACAAATGACTATGCAGGCAAAATACTTTAAACTACTTCGTACCGTGAAGAAACCCCATTCTTCACAAGCTTTGCAAAGCTCTTGGATCATTTTGCACCTTTCCTCCGGGTTGCTGGAGGTAAGGGAGAGAGAAATCAATGATGGGAATTGTATCTTCTGGTGTGTCTGTAACTGCTAGATCTTTAAGACTCTTGGAGACAAACGAGGAAGGGATGGAAGTAAGGCCAGATTCAGACAATGATTTGATAGTGGTTAACTTGGGTGAATGGATCGAAGACTGCTCGGAGAAATCACTAGCAAAGGTAACCGCTGCAGCCATGAATTTTGGATAAGAGAAAGATGGACTAAGAGAGGCAGAGAGGGTCGATGTGAGTGAGACTTGGGACTCACACTGCCAAGTTATTTCTCTGTACTCTGTAGTAAAAGACAACTGATAAGAGTCAGATTCCACTGATGAAGGCACCAAGCTCAGGTGGACCACTGCAGCTGAACTATCACTATCGACGATTGAATCATTGAAACTTTACATTTTATGTAAATAAACGCTGGAAATTCAATTTTGAGCGAAGAAGCCTTACATTGAAAGCGTTCAAGATAACAAATAAACATCCTGTTCATGGAATACCTGAACACACCCTTACAGAATACACATACATTACATATGTGACATTGTCAAGATCTAATTGAAGAGTTGAAGTGCTGTGTGTGTGTGTTTTTTTTATATTTCTTTTTACGTGCCTCAACCAGGGATCAGAGACTTTCTCCCCCAGATTGAAACGTCTTCTGTAATTGTAGCCACAAGGGGGATTGCATTTGCATGTAACTTCACAGAAAACGCAAGCGCGAGAAAGAGGCTCCCGAAGCTCACGAGCGCTCTGCCAAAGGTTACACTCCTCACTATCCTTCTCATTTTTCTTAAAATTTAACTTAAATTGCTTTCATTTTTAGTCACTTAATTTTTTCTTTTCATTCCAATTTTTTGGTTGATTAATATTCCTTTGATGGGAAGATAAGCTAGCAAATGGGGCAAATGCGGAAATGATTTAAATGTGCTGAAGCTGAGCTCTTTGAATATTTGTCGTCAATGTACAACTATTCTTATTTCTGGCATCGATCAAACACACAAGACTTTGGTCTACTGACTATTTTTAATGCTCTCTTGGAGTCTAGAGATGTTGCAGATCAATGCAGGGAGGGGACCAGAGGTTGTTACAATAGAGGAAGATGCTTTAGAGAGAGGTGGTTTTGAAGATCTTGACAGAGATTAAGCTGCAGAAGACGTTGCAGTGAAAAGTTGTGCCAACAAAGTTACCTACCAAGCTCCGATGGGATGACGGAAGTTCATGCCGGCAAGGGCAACCTCAACAACGTGGGGCTTTAAGATGATTATCCTTCTATGTAAACTATGCCAGCAAGGAGACAGGAAAGGTGGTGGGAGGGCGGAAGCATCAGGATGGTTGTGTATTAAAAGGGTGCAGCGAAGAATTTCACATAGTAGTAAATTCTGTAAGTGGCAACGGTTTCCCTCTCAAGGCATTGGGTACAATGAGATGAACTATGGAATTAAGTCCCCGATTATTTTGTTTTTGCTAACCCCCACCCCACAAAAAGAAAAATCATTTCCCTACTCCTGTGTCAATTTCTTCTACCTTGGCAATAAAACAGCAACTAATGGATAATGTCAACAGTACGTTGAATACAAATGTGGAAGTAACTGATATTGTTTAACCACAAAACCTCCCGTCAAAGTTAACAATAAATCACAAATTGTTGAAGAAAAATTTGAGCTTATCAGAAACCGAAAGTATGCACAGTTCATTAGGTCATCAATTCACTCTCGTAAAAATGCTCTGCTTTGAACCAAGCATCAAAATGAATGCACTGGCTAATAATAGTATGATCAATTGCATTGCATTGTAATCTCTCACATAACTGAGGCAGATAATTGAAGCTGTCAAAACTCTGGAAAGAGGAACAGAAGACCAAAAAGAGAAAGAGTTACAATTTTCGATCACTTCTGCCCTTTTCTTGTTTTACAGGGCAAGAATATGGAAATTCCTGTTTCCAGATAACAAGCTAATTAAATTTAAAGCCTTATGGAGAACGATACACCTTTTAAAGTAATTATTTAATAAAAACATATTTTTTTTAAAAAAAAAACAGCATGTATTTTCGATGTACTTAATCACAATTTTAGAAATGATTACTTGATCATTGATGCCCCTTTGCGCTTCTGTTCTCACGCTCCAAAGAGGTAAACATGAAATTCCCTGAATATATTGCTTCTTTATCTGCCAATCCAAATACCATGACTTAGTAACTGAAACTAGGCAAAATAGATACAAAGAAGAAATTCAAGAAGAAAAAGAAAAAAGAAAATATTTCCATAAGATCTTTGCAATTCTTTCATAAACATATCTTTCATGTATTCTACTAGCAAAACAAGTAACATGCAGGGAGTCTATGAATTCAAAACAATTGTGTGTTTCTTAAGGAAGTCAGAAGTGACATGCAGTGAGCATTATGTAAATATGCAATGACTTGATAGAAATTCTATATGAAAGATCAGTGCATGTTGAAAACGGTCTAGTTCAAAAAGGGAATGCAGCCCATGAGGCAGTTTTTGGCCAAAAGTTTAGAAATATAGAGACAAGTAGCATATGGCCATCAATTAGTGATCCTCCATATGATTCTGACTGTTATGCATGCTTGTGCACTGATGCTAATGCAATGGCATTAAAAGCTCTAAACCAGGTCAAGTATCCACTAAATTGAAAAACTCACATTAAACCAAATTGATCAGCATTTTCTATTGGAATTAAAAGTTGAGTTCCTTAATAAAAAAATTCCTTATATCCATGGTCTACAAGCCCATTTTCAGGGAAGGTTTTCAAATGAGACCTTTGCAGAGTGATAGGGAGCTCTTCAGCTCACTTTACCACCAAGTATATAACATTAGCACATCATTTTTCATCCACTTTATGATCAATAATATAACACATATAGAAACAGTTATTAGACCAGGACAAAACAGACGGACAGTATTTACCTGTTAAAGATAGGCAACTTACTTCCCGGCGAGCATACCTGGCCATTGCCTATATACAAACATGAGATTCAGTACCAATGTGTGTGTGTATTCCATAATAGTTAATCCCGGCTAGCGGCGCAGAGCATCCGACCTCAAAAACGCTATAGCGTATAGCGGATCGCGAAGCAGCCGCTATACCGAAAATAACAGATACAATATAAATAATTTATAATATACACATATAAATGCTCAAAACTCAAAAATTACTCAAAGTTTAAGACATAACTAATAACAATAAGTCAATAACAACAAAAAGTATAACAAAATAAAAAGTACAGCACCAAATCCTAGATAAGTTTAAGCCTCCGAGGCATAAGCTAAACATTCAACACATAAATAACTTTATAAGCAACAATTCTCCTTATTCCTCAATCAAAATAATAGCAAAAGGAAAAAAAAAAGCAAATAATATGAATAAGAAAAAAACAAAACAAAAGCAGGGGCAAATGAAACTGGGGCCAAACGAAACGAAACGGGCTGAAATAAAAATAGAAAAAAAAAGAATAGAATACAAAAAGGGACTGGAATAAGAATTAAGAAAAATATGAAGAGGAAAAAAAACAAAAACAGAAGCTGAGATACGAAACAGGCTGATACAAAACGAAACGGGCAAATGGCAACCTCAAGCTTCAAGATGGCCGGGAATGGGGTGGGCTGGCCGGAAATGGGGCCGGCGGCGTGCGTATCTTCAGTGGGAACCTACGGCATGCAAAGAGGTGCTGGAACTTGAAAACAGGGATAAAAATGACGAAGGAAAGAAAGGGTTTCTAACCCTAAACACCTTCAGAGGCAAAAAGGAAGGGAAATCACGAAAATCTCCCTTAAAAATGGGTGGGAAACCCAAAAAACTGTGGGCAAAAATGAAATTTTAGCACCTGCACAGTGGAGCGGCCGCTCCTGCCGCGATTCTGGCTGTGGTTGGCTGCGTTTCTGGCCGCGACGGGCGCGACACCAAAACGCAATGCGAAGGAGAAGTTGTCGCAGTCAGGTGCTGCGACGCACCGCAACGACGCTATAGCGCCACAAAATGCCGCGATTGACTACTCTGGTGTATTCAATATAAATGAGGACAGAAAGCATTATGGAAACGACTAAAAACATCAGGTATATAATTGGAAAACAAAGTGCAAAGAAAACAAGAAGAAACCAAAAGATGGTGATACTAATGACAAGGACTTCAATATGCTGAAAAAAGTTTATTTTGGAATCAATTATAGACAAAGTAGCAAATTGGTGATCAATACATGATAGGAACCAGATATCAAGATAGTAATAAACAGGAAAACTTGTATTAATTCACTGGAATTCACTCTCCCTAACACTACTCAAAACAAGGGCAGTGCTGGAATGGTTACAAGCAATAAAAGAGGAAAATGTGCTAAAATAGAATGATAGTGCAGACGCTTTGAGGGGTCTTGCAAGCCTCCCCACTCTACTCCTTTCCACTCAATTCTTTTCTACCTCTCCCACTACCTTCTCACTCTCCTTATACCAGTCCTCCAACTGAATCGTCTCTCTCCATTGCCAGTGTCCCCTTCTGTTATGCTCAGAGCCCATTAGTGTAAATGGGTCCACAAGTGAATATTCTTTTATGATTTCCTCATCCTTGCTCCTGGGTGCTGATCCACTACTCCCCTTATTTCTCCTAGTGTAGACCTTAGTAATCAGTAGTCTATCAATACACAAGACAGGCAGTTCTAGAAACATGAAATGCCCCATGTGGTCATATCTATTTCGTGAAAAGCGATCACTACATGCTCCCCAGTTTGGGGTACTATTTCGAAAAATTAACCAGTTATAAAAGAGATAGTTCTTGAGAAGTCAAGCCAAGCCAAAAAGTAAAAACTAGAGCCGGAGGGAACTGGTGAATGAAAATGGGTGAATGAGGTAACGTAACTGGTGAATAGTTAAAATCAATTGTATGACTTCATTTACCAGCTACCTCTGGGTCCAACATCTTGGCTTTGCTTGACTTTTCAGGAACTGTCCCATACCAGAAAGCCTACACTTGACTACACACAACATCTGTTCCATAAATATAATGAAAAATGTCATGTACAAGACATACCTGCACTGACTGTGACGCAGCATCATCTGGGGTTGAAGAACCATCATCAGAGAATATATTCCTGAAACAAAAATTAAAAAAAAAGCACAGATAAGGATAAAACAGGAATAAATCAAAACAGGCTTTTAAAGGAAGTAGGCACTGTCATCTGTCGCACTGCATCTTCACTGATTCAACATTTAAAACAGAGAGAAGCAGAGAAAGGATTGATTGAAAGTTTCCCACTCTCAGCAGGTGCAAAAGGAGCAGCGGAGAGGATTGAGTTTGGATCAAAACCAACCTCCATATAACATTAGAGAGATCACCCGGCTTAGCTTCTGGAAGCATGGCAGTATCATAAGCAACTATGTTTCCATAAAAAATCTTCTCCAGATCCTTCATCCACTTAGTCAATAGTAGGTTAACCTGTCATTTCAAATTAAATGATCAAAATCCACCAATACAGAACCACCATTTGTATAATAATACAAGCAAACCCAAATCCCACATGAAAATTACGAAAAAGGAATTAATGGCAAAAATATTCCCAACTTTGGAAATATTACCCACTTCAATGGTTAATTAAGCCAATAAGTAAATAATTCATTAACCACTCTGAGAACATCATTAACCACTTGAGTGGATAATTGTTCCTAAACTGAAAATATTATGGGAAAAATACAAAACATGAATTCTTGATAAAAAAAATTTCAGCTTAGGAATTTACCACTCATGTGGTTAATCAAGTCACTAAGTGGTTATTCATTAGCCATTCTTTAAACATCTTTAATCTATTGAGTGATTAATTGTTCCTAGATTGGAAATATTTTTACCAAGAATTCCTTTTTGTAATTTTAACATCCAAAAATTCTTTTTTGGTAATTTTCCCACTGTCCTCACAGATTGAAGCATTAGACTAAAAGGACTGTGTATCATGCCACACTCTTCAATTCTTGAATGCCAAAAATCATGCACCATGTGACCTAAATAACAATAAAAAGTTTTGTTGAACATATATTGATATAAACCTGAGCAAACAACATCAAAGGATATAGTTTTCCAAATAATAAATTCATGTTAAAATAAATTTCAAAAGGAAAAATGACATCCATAGATTTATGCATTTGAAAAAATAAGAATGAAAATGAACTGTACAGTTTACTTTTTGAGTTAAATTGAGTATAATAGATTACAGGAGGGGAAAATCAGAAAAAGAACCAAAGAAGCAAATTATATATCTAAAAGTAATCAACATATAAATTCCAAAGCAGAAAATACACATAAAAGGCTACTCACTCCAGCTTTGGACACTCTTAGCTCCACATCGTGATTGTAAATCTCATACAGGTACTGCCCAAATTCAACACCTTCCTTTCCTTCTTGCTTCAAGCGACGCAAACATAACCACATATGAAGTACAAGTAAAGAGAATGTTGTTTTGAATGTTTTCTCCAAGTTAAACACTGCATGCATAAGAAAGAAGTTTAGAATGCTAAAAGAACCTTTGCTACATTGACAAGCATAGATCCAAATCTAAGTCCTTCAATACCATAGTTAGTCAACTCTAATTGCAAACAAAAAGAGAAAATATGAAGCTTATGTGCATTTTTCATGTTAAATTTGTATTAATTTGGGAAAGTGATATGTCTATTTCATTGGAGACACATTGGGATAGACAAAGTGATATTTTTCCAATCAAGTGTAAATCCATTCGTCTTTCCTTAAATAGCCGGAACTTCAAAAAAGCAGATATAAGTATCAAACGGAGGGAATATCATTTTGATAATTCTATCAGAATATGGCCACAAGAACATAGTTTTTGGTTTTATAAGAATTTCTCTAATAAAAAAAAGATATTCTCTAAAAGCCAAAAAAGTTAGAACAAAAGCAAAAAGAAATACGCACTTGCACAACATAACTTTTAAATCCCCGAATACCCACAAGAGAAACAACCCAAAATAAACATGAGTCAAACAACAGAGGAAAGTCAAGTGAACAATTACATCCCACAATATACATGGAGGGGGGATTTTTCTTTAAAATTCCATGCACATCCACAAAATTTTACACTCCTCAATTCTACCAAATACAGTCACCAAGAATTTAAAATAGTATGGGGGCAAACCTACACAAACTACTGAGGCACGTGAAACATATCAGATGCAAAGTACATTGATGGGGCCATAGGGGTACTCAAGCACATCTGTCTGATGTTTTGTATTGTAAGAAAATAATTGATTGTTAAATTATAAAACCACAGACCAGCCTAGAAGAGCGAATTGGTGGGATATAAGAACATACACATGCATGTAAGTCTTTGTGTGCACATATGTATGTATATCTGCAAATATGCATCTGACCACGGTTTTATTCCTATCAGTAATATCCAACATACTTAAATAATGCTTAAAAGTTTGCAAAATAGGCATGCCCATGGACTTGCCTAAGATTGTTTAATAATGGACTAAAGTTTGGGTCCTGAACAAACTGTAGGTTATATAGGTTAGTTGGTCTTTCGGATGGGATGAAAATCCTAGTAATAAGGTGAAAGTGACACAGGTCAGAAACATGAGCAAAAGGGAGAAAAGGAATAAGTTTTAATAACATGGAAATTTCAATATGTCGGACTAGGTGGAATCTCCAACTGAAGCAAACAGGGAAAGTTGTGCAAACAAAACTATTCTGTTCACAGCATAATAAATTTATGACCTTCAATTTGAGGAAAACATAAGTATACCACTAACCCAGTCAACAATGGAGCCATCCAATATAATATATAGCATGCAGTCAGCAGACCCTCAAAGTTTATTAATGGAATGCTTACTCTCCAAGCAGCAGGGCGCATAGAAAAGGAGTACATACAATCAACCCCACACCCAGTGAGGAGTTGAACGAGAGAGGTTATTCTTTAAACAAAGATAGAAGCAAATACCATTTACTATATTAAATAAATTATATAAATAAATCAAAATTACAGTCATGAACAGGAGAAGTCACCTTCGTAAATGGGAGGTTTATCAACCTGTGAAATGATTCTTCGGTATACCACATTAGCCCCTCGAATTGACTTGCTCTGTTTACTATAAAACAGCATCAGTTTTAGCATGAAACGCTTGACGCCCTGATAATTTGGTTCTTCAACTCTCAGTGGTGAATCATGGGCCAGGGCCAGTGAACAGGGCTTAGACCAAAACATTTTGTCCAAGTTAACCTGCAAAATACAGATTTTTCTTGTTATTAGCATCAAATCAAGGGGACAGCATTGACTATATATATAAACCGAGCAACAAGCAGGTGCAACCCTATAAAAGTTCATACCACGGGTTCGCCTGCGAAACCTTTCTCCTTTATAGTTGGTGCAGTCGCAGCAGCAACCTTCGCGTAACTTTGTCGCGTCCCAGCACAAGCATCTTTAACATATTTCAAATTACCCTGATATCCAACCTTCGAGATAGGCACAATTGCTTTGCTCCATCTTAGCAACATCCCGAATCACTTCCCTACCAAAATCATAGAGGGAAAAATCAATTCAAACTCACATATGTCAACAGCCCAAAGAAACCCCAGTTCAGACATCTACAAAATTAAAAAAAAAAAAAAAGTATGAACAACCCACAACAAATAGTGATTCAGTCATCTACATATACTTCACCCCACCCTTATGCAAGTCAAAGAAAGAATAGGGGAAGTATCACAATGCCAAAGATGAGAATCAAAATCCATAAAAACCCAGAATACAGAATCATATTATGATGCCATGAAATTTCAAAAGATAAATGGGCACGCTCGGATCAAAGAAAAACGCGAATGAATGGAGGGCCAAACCAAGCGACACACAAGAAGCAGGTATTTGAGTTGAGGAAGCTCTTGCCTTTTCTCTCGAATGAGGAAACTTGCGTGGCTTCGAAGTTGGGAAATTGGGCACTGAGGCTCCGATCAGAGTTTCAAGGCCTTCCTCTGAAGACGGACCAAGGGCACCGTTCGAAACAAAAAGATCAACGGATCCAAAACGCAAATAACAGATCTTCAAGCTACTAAAGTAAATATTAACCAAAAAAAAAAAAGAAAACAACTAAAGTAAATGTCTTCGCGTGCGAAAATAATAATAGGAGTAAAACTTATTTTTTAGTTTTCAAAAATTATAACTGTTTGTTATTTTGATTTTTTAAAAAAATTGATATTAATTTAATTATTAATTATAAAAAATGATATTATTTTATTTATAAATATTAAAAAATTATTAATTTAATTTTTTAATTATATAAAATAACATAAATTAATATATTTTTTATAATTAAAAAATTAAAATAAATTAAAATGATGATACTTGTATTATTGAAGAACTAAAATAAAAGTTAACTAACTCTTTTCTGTAAATAATAATATTATTATTTTTATTTTGAATCACTAATCTAGTTATTTCCTACTCGCAGTAATTTTCTATTATAGATTAGTAAATTAATAAATAGTTGTCATTTGTTATAAGAAAATTAATTTTCATCTGTAAATTAAACGGTGCTACCTAATTAAAAAATTGTGAAAATTTTTTATTTAAAGTAAAAAATCTTAATTGTGATAATAATGTGACATGTTTTATATTTTTTATAATGCAAAAGAACACGAGAAGGTTCAATTATGTCCTTGGCCATAAAAATTTCATAGGGTATCAATCCCTCTCTCTTTTAATAAGAGCAGTGCAGTGTGTAATGCAAGAAAGGAGTAAACAACAAGTAGAAGAATTCATGATATATTGTCTAAAACCCTAAATACGTATAAGATGTGCAAGTGAATATATGTTAACAAATAAATAATATACTATAATACTAGTTATATCTCATGAAAATAGTTTGTCTTTTTTATTTACTTGATTTTTCTCAAACCTATTTTTATTTTTAAAATTTATACATATCCCTTAAATATTTTAAAAAATCTATAAATACTTTTATGAGTACTTACACAAACATTTTTATATTTTAAATTTATGTTATACATAATTTTCTTAAAAAAAAAGTCTGTGTAAGTTTTTAAAAATAAATAAGTTTTTGTAAAAAAAAATAAACATAGAAAAGATAGGAGTAATTTACTCAAATAGTTTTTATGAAAGATTAGGGATACGAGACTTTAACTTATTTCATTGCAACATAAATGAAATTTCTCTCCCTCTTAGGCATGAAAATAAGATGGATAGCATATATTCGCAAGTCATTTTCGTACAAAAACCTTCATACTATATATATTTATCATTTTTTCATAATATAATGCACGAACATAATCCTAATCTAAGAGTGCATGAACTGATGAACATATTATGAGGATATGTGCAAGAAAACAATTAAGGAAGATGCTGTGCCCATAAGTAGAATTGACCTCTAGTAGAATGCATCTTTAAGGCATTGACCAACACACCTATAGAGGCATTCTTCAATAAAATAAAACCATGCTCTCCCCCAATAAGGGTTGATCCAAAGGATTATCACGAACATTAAGAGAACCATGAGATAGGATGCAGCAAAACTCCAATAAAATGCAATGAAATCAATTATTGCAGAATTGCTCTCTGCATCGTGCAAGGTAGCTAGCTGGTGGTGGTGGTGATATTGCAATTCCCCTGTTACTAATATTCCAAGAAAGATTTGGATTTCCTCTGTAGCCACTCTCATCAAAGGTTGCAAATTGTCCCTTATCAGGTTTTCTACCAGACAAATTGTTGTAGGACACATTGAAGACAGATAAATAGTTCAAGTCTTGTAATTGAAGAGGGATTTGTCCGCTCAAGTTGTTGAAAGAAAGATCTAAGCTTTCAATCTTTCTTAACTTGTGGAAGCTTCCCGGAATGGACCCATTCAAATAGTTGTGTGATAAGTTGAGTACAATGAGGGCAGTTAGGTCTCCTATTTGTTGCGTAATGTGTCGTCCTGTAAGCTGATTGCATGATAAATCTAGTCCTGACATATTTTTTATAATTTCACCTTTCTACGTGAGGGGTAAACTTTTGGCCGTAACTTGAATTTCTTCTGGGGCTAGATAAACAAGCATAACATCCAATTGGAGTTCAAAATAGGAGTATTGATAATTGATGTAAAAGCCAAAATGTCCAACCCTATCGTCCACTGTTTCAAAGTAATTGGAGAGAGAATCATAATAGTTTCCTTTGCTCCCAAAGGAAATCATATAGAAGCATATGGGTATGGATCCAGTGAAGTTATTACGAGAAAGGTCCAAGAAACCAAGTTTTTCAAGCTCACATATTTGACGAGGAAGCCAACCTTGTAACTGATTCCCGGCCAAAGAAAGGAACTTCAAACTTAGAAGCCCATTAACACTTTCTGGAATACTTCCGGAGATACTGTTGTCTCCCAAATCAAGAGAGAGTAATTCAAAGCTTCTTAACAATGATTCAGGTATGGTACCGGTTAGACTATTCTTTCGCAAGTGAATGAACCGTAACGGTAGCACGCCCAAACAAGCGGGTATTGCACCGGAGAATTTATTATAAGAGGGGCCCAGATATTCAAGTTCAGTTATGTTACATAACCCATTTGGTATTTCACCTTCCATGTTATTCTGTGATACACTTAAGAATTTAAGCATGGGCAGATTTCCAATCCAACCTGGAAGCTCCCCTGATAACTTATTGTTGGAAATATCTAGTACCCGTAAATCATTCACACTCAACAATCCATCTTGCAGTGTTCCATCAAAGTGGTTATTATCCATCATCAACACTTGTAAATAATCCATGTTCAGAGGTGTAGGAAATACCTGCCCTTGCTGGCTATTATTTGATAATCTCAAATATTTTAATGAGATGCATCCATTAATGAGCTATTATTTTAATGACATTGCTCGAAGCATTTAGATATTCTAAATATGGAAAAAAGAATCCCATGGTATTTGGGAGCTCATGCTGGATCTTCTTGTTAGATATATGCGATACGCAGAGATGATCCATGCGTGTTGATCTAGTTCAGAGGGCAGTAGAAAAGATCCAGTGAAAGAATTATCATTTAGGAACACACCTTCCAATTTTGAATTGTTCGCTAATAACCAATTGGGAAACCTACCAACTAGGTTACTGTGCGATAGATCAATGTATCTCAAGTCATGTTGGTAGGAAAGGAAGGTAGGAATAGTTCCTCTAGGTAAGTTCACTTGACAATCGACTATTTTTAGATATTGCAATTGAAATGATGTGTTCCAAGGGGGGTTTTCAGTTTCCACTTGAAAATTCTTGCTATGCATTCCTCCAAGTGCTAATACCTTAAGCTCTGAATGAATGATTCGCGAAGGAGCTTAATGAGAATGTGCCCTCAAAATTATTATCAGAAAGGGAAAGATACTCAAGAGATGGAAGGCGAGCAACAAAAGATGATGATATGCTTCCACTTAAATAATTACTTGAGAGATCAAGAGCCCGGAGTGATGTCAAATTTCCAAGGCATGAGAATGTATGCTGAGTTCCTATAAGACCATTGCCACTGAGATCTAGCACTTGAAGGCTCTTCATTTTGCATAAACCTAGAGTAAAAATAAAATTATCTTTTCTTTAACATAACAATTAATACACTTGTTGGTCGCCTGCATACTAGAACGGAGTATCATATAACTAATATATATGACATTTAAGGTAAGACTTTGTTCACCTGGAATTGGTATTGATAGGGGTATTGCGGGTGGGAAACTATGCCTTAGGGTAAGGACTTCCAAGTTGCTGAGGTTAGCAAAAACTTCACAAGGACATTGAGAGTGAGAGATAGATACAGAGATGTATCATTTAGAATTATTTAATTTGCATTTACAGTAAGCATTGCAAGTCATTTCATTCAATACAATTTACCATGCATAACAAATTCTAAATGCTATGTAGTCTTTTAAAAGAAAACTAGTCATTTAGCCTACGTGTTGCACAAATACTTGTATTTTTAAAGTTTTCACATATTAATTTTTTTTTATCATAATTAAATAGCTTAAATTGAATGTATGAACTTTTTTTTATTATGAATGTGTAACATAAGAGATCATGTACAAATTCATGCTTAGACATTTGTACAATATATGCATTTATTAATAGGTGGGGACTCGATCAAAGGGTATTATGCAGGTTGTGTATGTCATGGCCCCCTAAAATTTTTTAATTTGTTAGTTTACATTTTTTTTTTGAAAAATTTAACATAGCTCCCCCAAACAAAAATATTTAGACTAAATATACGAATTGATTAAATTTTGTAAATTTAATTGTGTATTAACTTTATTTTACAAACTTAATTTTGTTGAGAAATGAATTTATAGTAAAGTTATTTACATTTAGAAACATTTATTTAAAAGTGATCTTGGCATAGTTAATGTTACTTGATAATATTGATAAAAATCACTTATAGTTATGTAATTATTAAAAAAAAGATGACCTTTCTTTTGCCTCATTATTGTTCTTTTATTTCATTTCATTGTTATTATAATAATTTTTTATATTTTGTATGGATTCTAAAAAAAAATTCATATTTCAAATGAAAACAACTATTTTATATAAGTATCTAATTAATTTTTAGGTAACAAATATATTTAAATCATGAAAATATGTTAAAGGTTAGAGTGAGAAAAAGGACTCTTAAAATCGTTATTACTTGCAAAGTTTGTTGAGTTTGATGCCAAAAAAAAAGGAAAAAAACTTTTTAGGACTCATTCTGAAATGAAATTCTTGCATCAAATTTAATCATATTTTGTACATTTCTCAAAGCATATAGCCAAACATATTAATTTTTGTGAGATAAAAGTGATTTTAACGCGCAAATAAAAGCACCATAAGCTAATTGAAGCAATCAGAAGCTGTTCGTAGTTGGTCATGCAATAATGATGAGAAAATCTAATCATATTATTAGAATATATTTAGAATATATTATGAAATTAATTAGTGCTCTAATTGATAGAGCAATTTAGAGGTCATATCATAATTTTATTATATTTTTTTTTATTTATTTTCTTATTTGATTAGGGTTACTAGAATATAAATAGAGGTTAATACTTTATCTTTTGTAAAACATCAAGCACATCTATCAGATGTTATTATTTAATCCTCATTCTACTTTTTTCTTTTTCCCTACCTAAACCTTATAATTTTAACATGGTATCAAAGCGGTACTATCCACCTTGAAAGTGTCCATACTTTTCGCTGTGTCAAGTTTATAAAACTCCTTTGTAAATTTTTCTTTATTATTTTCTTAACCCATTTTGTCATCTATTTTCTCTGCTTTTTTACTGTTTATCTATTTTTCAATGCTAGCATAGCATTGAGTTTGAGTGATAATGATAGTAGTGACTTTTCAATACTAGTGTTCGTGATATTATCTTCTTATCGACGATCATTCTGATGGTGATTTCTTTTTTACTGATGAGTCATATCAGTAGTGTCTGTTCAATACTAGTGTTGTGATATTATTTTTCCATCGACGATCATTCCGATGATGATTTCTTTCCCACTGAAAAGTCATATCAATGATGACTTTTCAATACCAGTGTTTATGATATTATCTTTCTATCGACGATCATTCCGATAGTGATTTTTTTCCTATAATGTTTATTTTTCTGGCATCTTTAACATCTTAAGTTGTGTTTCAGTCATGGAATTCATTTTATATTTATGTTATTTAATTAAAGTATTTATTTGTAACAAGCTTAAAGCTTAATAAACTTTAACTTGAGGGGGAGTGTTATAATATATTTTAGAATGTTTTTAGAAGATATTTAGAATATATTATGAAATCAATTAGTGTTCTAATTGATAAAGTAATTTAGGAGTCATTTCATAATTTTATTATATTTTCTGATTTATTTTCCTTATTTGATTAGAATTACTAGAATATAAATAGAAGTTAATATTTTATCTTTTATAACATATCAAGCACATCTATTACATGTTATTGTTTAATCTTTATTTTACTTTCTTTTTTCTCTCTACCTAAACCTTATAATTTTAACACATATGTTCTTTACGAAATATATCTACGGGATATTCAAGTGGCTAGCTAGCACATACCTTTATCCTCTATATCCCCTTGCAAGCCCCAATTATTAAATAGTATGAGAGATCTGAGAGCTGGTAGAGCAGAGAAAAATTCGAATATTCTTTTGTCGAAGCACTGCTACTTAAATCCACAGTCCTTAACTTCTTTAACTTGGACAAAGCACTGGAGTCTGAAAATTTGAAGCCACAACTGTCAATGTCACATATGAAACTTTGTGCACAAATAAAGAAAGTTAACTGTAAACTTTAATTGGTGGCATTTGTTTTTATGAGAGTAATTTAAATAATGATTAATATTTGATTATGTATTTTGCTTAATTAAATAAATACAGTAGATTAACTTTTTTTCATGTGCTCCTACATTATAGAGTAAAATCATATTTTGGCCTTTCACAAATACAAGTTTCGTCAATTTTGCCACTCAAACTTAAAATATGCAATAATGTATACCCATTTGTCCATGTTAGCGTGACACTGTTAACGTAGGTTGACGAAGTTGAAGAGGCCACGTCTAGTCAGTCTTGTTTTATTAGGGATTATGAAAAAATAACATCTTTTTGCCTGACTTAGACAAACAAGATTTGGCCGCGTCAACATAAATGATCAATTTCAGCAACTTTTGTTAACATGGTCTCCCTGTTAAGATATGGACGGAATGATCAAATTGTTAAGAATTTTACGTTTGATAAACGAAATTGATAGAATTTATATGTGATGGGCGAAATTACTAGAAGCTTGTATATGTGAGAGACTAAAAGATAATTCTTGTTTACAAGTTTTATAATGCCATTTAATTTCAATATTTAATATTTTTAAAATATAATTATTAAAGTAAAAATTTTAATAAATAAATATTATTTTTTAGATCTAAATTAAGAATATCTCTATAGAATTCGATTCATTTGAACTGTCTTACAAACTTAATTTTTTTAGATCGAAAGTGATAACAGTAAAAAAAATTTTATGAAAATAAATAAATATTGTTTAACTTAACTTTTATATATATATATATTAAAATTAAATGATATTAAAATTCATAAAAAAATAAATTGTTATATTTATTTATATAATAAAATATTAATAGTGATATCAGTAGTTTAGAACTCAGCAACACGTATAGCTGCAGATTAGTTACGACATAATTTGAAAGGTCCAATCAACGCACGAAGGGCATGCACAGGCAAAAATGCACACAGCTGCCACGTCCCTTGACTTTTCGAGCGGCTTGTAAGAGAATTCCGGCTCAAATCCAGCATCTCCAGATGTTGTAAAGCTGATAATTCTGAAGACAGGTTTAAGAAATTTATATAATGACATTTCTATGTGTTTGGAATCGAATACATATTTTTTGAGTTTAAAATTTACGCATGTAAAGTACCTTGGACAGGACAGGGTCCACGTACTTTAATCCCGCTAAGAAGCAGCTTCTTAAGGGATTTGAGAGCACTCAAGGCCTCAAACATTTTATTGCTCGTTTCTTCAAAGTCATTCTTGCTGAGATCTAACGTCTCTAACTTCTTCAATGCTGACATGCTTTTGAAATCTTCAACAAGATAACAACGAAATATCATGATTCATACTTGCTTTCAATATGAAAATATTATTTGAATTTCTATATATTATCACTTTAATTAGCAAATCAAATCTAACCATTTTTAAACACAAATAATATTATTTTTGCAAAATATTATTAATGAGATGTAAAGCCGTGAATATATAACTGAAGCAAACTGCAGCTTTGTAATTGATGTTTTGAATTGAATGTGGCATTCTTTTCCTGATTATTACAATTAGGATCAATAAATTGGTGTCACAATTGAGTTTTAATTTGTTATCACAGACAAAACTTACAAGAAGTTAGAAACCTTTATGGGTTTTAGAATATAAAGAGAAGTAAAATTTAAAAATCACTAACACACCATATGAATTATCATAGCATGTTTTGGATAATTTAATTATAGAAAAATATCTTTTTTTAAAAAGAATTATCTTAAAAAAATTTTAATTATAAACTATTTTAATCACAAAATAAATTAATTCAAACACACAATGTGTTCTTCAAAGTACTAGCTATCATAATAATTACATCATAGTTATTCAAATAAGAGCAAATAATTTTAATTTATCAATGAAGGTTGATTTAATAGACAAAATTAAATTGTGCTGACATAAAAATATTAGATTCAATTCTTACCGATATTTTTCTTATTGATAGGCATCTATTATGTCGAACCATGATTTATTAAAAGTATCAAGATTAAGTTTTTATTCATTATGTGAGAATACATATGTGTATTTAGATTAATTTATTTTATTATTAAAATAATTTATAATAAAAAATCTTTATGAGAGAGGTTTTGAAAAAAAATAAATAAATTTTTTCTTAAAATTAAGTTATTCCTAAACATGCTAGTACAATCATGATTTATTACAAATTTAATTTTGATTTACTGTCAACGTAAAAAAAATTTATATTATCATTCAATTATATGTTACTAAATATTTAACTTTTTATGTGATTATTATCTTAATCAAATTTTTTTAATGATTTGGTAACTCATAATTTGAAGATAGTATAAAATTTTTTACACTAACAGTAGATCAAAATTAAATTTTTTTACTAAACTCATCATAAACTCTGGAAGTATAAGTGGTTTTGAAGTTTTATTTTTTTTCTTAATACACTAAACATCGGCATTATATAATCTGAACCAAAGATTTATTCAAATAATCTTCCGAATTTACCAATAACAACTAGCTGCAAAGTAAATCATAAGGTCCAAAAAGTCACACAAACGCCACGCACAGTGAACAGATGCACGCTGCCACATACCTTGGGTTGTCGAGAGGTTTCCAAGACGATTGCCACTTAAATCCAACTGCTCCAAGTTTTGTAAAGCTAACAATTCTGAAAAAAAGAAATAATAATGAAGTATTAATTAATTTTTAAAATCTATAAAACTATTTGAATTTGATCTCCCAAGAGAATTTTCAATTTAACAGTTGCATAGAAAAAGTTCAATATTTATTAAAAAAATATTACTTAATAAAATAAGTATATCAAGTTATACATGTGAGAAAGAGCAAGTGAATCTTCATACCTTGGACAGGGAAGGATCCATCCATATTGTTATCTGCAAAAAGGAGAGTCTTGAGGGATGTAAGAGCACTCAAGGGTTCCACGATACTAAGGTCAAAGGCACAGCCACTGAGATCTATGGTCTCTAACCTCTTCAATGCCGACATGCCCCCTTCATCTTCAAGATAATATCGAAATATCATGATTCACATTCAGCATGAAACTATAAAATATTAATCATTTCATTTTTTTAAAATAAAGATGATAATTTTATTTTATTTTTATTGTCAGAAAAGAATTAAAGAGAAGGGAAAGCTATCCATTTCAAGTCTCAGCTCAGTGCTACGGAAATCCAACAGCAAAGAAGCCCTACAAAAATATATATGATTGTTTGGTTTAACTTCTATAACCTTTAAGTAAAAACTAAACCAAACATGCCATATGCTTTCGATTATGGATTGATCTATATCCTTTACAGTTGAACGAATTAAAAGCATTTGTAAGTTAAGGCAAGTAACTAGAAAAAAAAAAAAAGTGAACTATATGCAATGGGTGTACCTTGAGTCAAAATCCAGCCATCGAAACAGTTGAAGGACAAATTAAGGCTTCTCAACTCCTTAAAGGGCAGCAACAAACTAAAGTTCAAGCTTGAGTAGTTGATACAGTTATAGCTGACCGAACCATGGTCATATTCTGCATATAAAAATTCAAGAGAGAGATGGATCACGTGACCCGATGCAGAATCGCATGTGACACGCTCCCATTCACAGCAATCACTCTTTGGGTTATGCACCCATGATCGAAAGGCATGGTCTACTGATTTCGTGTGAGGCCTGAGAAATTCCTTGAAATTCAGCAGTGCTGTCTTCTCTTCTTGGAAGCAAGCTCTGCTTCTGTAGCCTTGAACCAGAATTGTTGCATACATCAAAAGCAACCATGCCTTCAACCTAACCCACTCCATCTCAGAATATTTTCAATACTTGTTTTTCTGTTTCAGCAATTTTTCCAACCATGGAATGCCTATAACTAATACCCAAACTTTGGATGAGGTTCTTCAACAGAGTCAGGTCAATGCAAGAAAATTAATTCTTGCTTAAATTTCCTCAACAACAGGACCACAAGTCAATGCAAGGGAAACAAATTCTTGGTTAATTTTCCTAACGACCTGGACCATTCCATTAGCATAATTGAATTCCTGTGTGCCGTGCACGGAATACACACATTGTTGGATGGAGGGCAGGAGAAATTCTTAAGTAGTAAGTACACTTTGTAAACACACCCCACAACACGTTTCATATCAGTTATTGGCCATTATTGTCTCAAACTTCAACCATTGTATTTAATTTGTAAAATTTCCAAGACACTGACCAATGACCGTGACACATTGACACTGACTATACACCAACTGTGGAAACTCAGCTTCACTCAGCCCGTAATAAAACCTTGCACAACCTGCAAGTCTAGGTTATAGTCTCGTGAGAAATTTCAAGAATTTTCACTCAACTCATTAGTCAGTAGCCAAGCACTATTTCACAGACAATGAAGCTGGTTTTCTAGAACCATATGTTGGTTTTCTTAATCATTATAACCTAATATCCCAGTTCTTCAACTTCTCAGGAACAAATCAGGCAAAAACAAACATAATTTTGTTTTTTGTTATTGTACACTTAAGGATCATATAAGTTAATTGATGCATCCAAAAAACTCTGAAACTCTCTACTTGTTGAAAGTTACAGAGACAGAGAGGCATATTTTAGTTTGCAGATAACACTAACCTGACATATGGTAGGACAATCAAAATTCAAAAGCTTCTAAGAGGAACCATTGGCTTCTTCTGACTTCAGCTATAACAGGACAATAGGTGTTTCCCATTGTAGGAAAGTGATCTCTTCATTGAACTAGGCGCAATCTGCAGATAATTCCACTTGGATTACGTTTTAGTGACCCTTGGCTCTGTTCTTTTGTTCATTTAGAGCTGGATTCAACCATGTTTTTTTAGCCTTTTTTTTTTCTTTTTCTTTTTGTGTGTGATTTCAAGATGGACTTGATAGGCGAATGGAATTGTTTTTAAAGCCCCATCATTGCGGCAGTAATCTGAAAGGGCAAACACTATATTTTGCAATTATTCGCAAGTGGATAATATTATAGATTGAGTGATCAAATTCTTTTTATTTTAAAAAAGAATACCCTATGTCCCTATATATATAAGGTGCCCAACATTTTCATTTCAGCATCTATGGAAACAAAAACTTCGCATGCCTGTGTCATCATCGCTTTTGGATGAGGGAAGGGTCTACTTACAGTGTGATGGCTGGCTCTAGAAATTCAGAATATCATGTGAATATATCATATGGGGTTTCTGAGCTAAATTTAGCAAATATAATCTTCATTTTGTTTGCAACATTTTACTTTGCTATTATACACTTGAGCATCGCATGACTTATTTGAAGCATACAGAAAACTTTGAAACTCTCAGCTTGTTGAGAATTACAAAGACATTTTAGTTGGCACTTGGCAAGCAACCTAGCAGAGCTAGTAGGACAATTAAAAGCTTCTCAGAGGAGCATTTGGCTTCTTCTGACTGCGGCTATACCAGGATATTAGATGTATCCCACTGTAGGAACGTGACCTCTTCATTGAACTAGGCACACCCTGCAGATATCTTGTCCTGAAAGAAGAGCTACCTTTTGCAGTAGCTGGCAAATTCTCATTTCCATTAACCCTCTCTGAAACAATTGGTTCGTTGACTTCCCCCAATTGTCTATTTGAATTCCCTTCAGATTCCACTGACAGAACAGTGGCAACAGCAAGATTGATCTTTGCAGCAGAAGAAGAATCCAGAGAAACAGATCTTCTTGGTTGTATGCTTACCACCTCTGCAGCTGGGCTTTCAGTGTCACGTACCCTTGTCCCATCTTCAACCTCCAAATGGCCTTCTTCCTCAGTTCTATTCCTCAATTCGGGAGCACTATTTTCCATTAGATCACTGGATTCACCGCTATTTTCCAAAATTTCCATCTGGGTATTTTCCAAGGAACTTGAATCAACAACATTAGGCTCCAGAGATGGAATCCTTGCCGGGTTCGTAACAATCGGAGCCCGGCACATAGGGCAATTGGTATGTGATCTAAGCCAGGTATCAATGCAAGGTAAATGAAAAGCATGATGACACTTTGGTAAAAGTCTGAGATTCTCATCCTCTTGGAACTCACTCAAGCAAACAGAGCAGTCCGTTCCTTCAATCAAGCCCTCCCCTTTCTTATACTTACAAACCGTGATGGCACTGATAACCGATTGTTGGAGACCAGCGGTGCGAATATACCAAATGGGGTGATCCAGCACGGGGCCATGTTCTTCATCGAGAAAATCATCACGGGTCTCCTGTGTTTGTTGCCCAGATGATACCCTCCTCCTTGACCTGTTCGAACCAGAGAAAAACCTGGCATAGATGGCGTGGCAGCAAACAACAGAGAGAGCAGCAGCGAGAAGAGAAAGAGTGACGATCAAAAGGGCGGAGATCTTGTGGTACTTCCCTTGATGCTCATCTCCATCTAAGTCCAAAGGAGGAAGTGGGCATGGCGGTGGCGGTGGCGGTGGTGGAGGGTAAAAAGAATACAGCGGATTAGTTTGGCAGATCTTGATACACTTGTCCACATGGCAGATCCACTCACAAACTTGTGACATGAACTTTCTGTGATGCAGCCCCATATCGGAAACAGGGGTTTGGCTGTGAAGGGGAAGAGAGCAGGCATCAATCAAAGCGACATCAGAATTCCGGGGGGTTGAACGCTAGATGATGAAGTCAGGTCTTGAACTTTGACTTTGCTCTGCGGTGATTGGAGGAGAAGCCGAGAAGGCGAAGGCTACAACTCATCGCCTTTGATTTCGTTTTCATAGCGGCTGATGTCGGTGGCCTTGGGCCCGATTTTCTCCAGCCCGGCCCAATTTACAACAGCCACCGAATTACACATTGTAATTTTTACAATTTATTTACAAGTTAAAAATAAGCTTTTATATTTCTTTTGTTACATAAAAAGTTCAAGTAAAGGAGAACCTACTCTATTACAAGGTCGAGACATGTCATAATTTTTTTAAAAAAAAATTTATAATAATACTTATAAATTAATTCAATTTTAGTAGTTAAATCAACTTTTTTTCATAAAACAAGCTTTTATATAAATGAATTAGAACGCTCTTAAGTCTTAAGTTTAGTCTTAACATTGTCAAATTATAAAATTTAAAGTGTCATTATCAACCTAACGACTACAATTAGTGTGGGCGGTCTAGAGAGTTGACCAAAAAAAAGGACGGTCCAGACAGAAATTTTATTTTTATTCTAATTCATTTATTTTCCAAGAAAAAAGTAGTTAATAACTTATTGTGGTTGTTAACTACAAAGGTCCCATGTGCAGCCAATCAGTTTCCCAGTTGATTCCGAATTGCCCGTGTGTTGACTGTGGA
Organism: Castanospermum australe; assembly: GCA_019955255.1. Lineage (NCBI taxonomy): Eukaryota > Viridiplantae > Streptophyta > Magnoliopsida > Fabales > Fabaceae > Castanospermum > Castanospermum australe. The sequence goes on from NSJW01000067.1 coordinate 463,334, forward strand.
TGGAAAAGCCAACTATTCTTCTTCTTTTTTTTTTTAAGGAACAGAAGAAAGAGGTTAAAATATGATTATGGATTTAAATCTGATTTAATATTCATGTAAAAATTTTTGTACACAATCAATAAATAAAAAAAAGTGTGTCATTGTTATAATAATTATAATTATAATTTTTTACTTGCGATAAAAATTGTTAACCATTTTTTTTAGTAAGTGTAAGGACTTGGAACTCAAACACATCTTCACCGACAAGTAAAGGATTTTTAGAAAGATAGATGATTATCTCCTATTACATGTGATGGAACAAACAAAGTTTTCCTTATAACAAATGAGAGGTTTATATTGTATGGAAAACATTAATTTAATATTTTTCAAGATTATTTTGAACTAAAATCTATTTTAAAGCTCTCACAGGTCTCAATCCTTTTTCCTTTTAGTAATTTATAATTTTTAAATGTTTTGAAACTTTTTTTGCATCAACTTTTAATTCTGGTAACCACAAAAATATTCAACATTTCAACTTGTTAATCAGCCGAAATTCTTCTATATTATCGGTATATTACACTGAGCCAATTAAACTATCACATATAGCAAAACAGCTAAATATAAAATATTTAATTTAACTTTTTGAAGATAAAATATGAATCATCAAATACAATACAATGGGGGAAAATAAATTCTCGTAAAGGCCATTCAAAGCAAGGGCCTTTTTTCTTTTAATTGGGCTAGGCATAATCCAGGTGTTCATATTTATGAAGTAATTGAACCAACTCAGAAGCAAATCTAAGGCACCCCTCCCTGGCCTGTTTGAGAAGCAGGCTTGTAGCCCAAATCCCAGCCAAACCCAATTTCCTCAGCCGAAAGTATCAAATATTGAGTTTTGTTTTGACATAAATATATATTGGTTGTGCAGATGCGCTTGCTAAACACAGTCATCACCTCTCGTCAGGATTTCATTTCCTCAATTCTATTCCTGCTTTTGCTTTTATTGCTTATGTAGCTGATTTAAGTAACTGTTCCTTTAATCGTATTGTTTCTAGATAGTTTGGGTCCTTGACCCTGTGTGAATCAAATATATATATATATATATACACACACACATATACTATATATTGAGTTGTTAGAACGAGTTCGAGTTTGTCATGTGCCTCATACATGATAACATGATTATAAATTTAAGTCATTTTATTCTTTTATAAATATAAATAACATTAATTTTTTTAAAAAGTTAATATTAATTTAATTTTTAAATAATAAAAATTAATATTAATTTATTTTTAAAAAAATTAATATTAATTTAATCTTTTAATAATATAAAATGACATTAATTTTTTTTTAATCATAAAAGATTACATCAATTTAATTTTTTAATTAAAAATTATGTTAACGAATTCTCATAATTTATAATATAAAAATTATTCTGATATTACTTTTTATAATTAAAAAATTAAATTAATGTCAATTTTTTTTAATGTTACTTATATTTTTGGAGAGTAAACTATCTATTTTATCCTAAATTCAATTTTACAATACGTACATCCAAATAATTTTAAATTATCTAAAATAATAGATATGATGTGACGTATAGAGTTCATACTAATATAACTCTCAAATGTCAATGACAAGGATTCAAGGAAAAAGCGTTAACTTCCATCCCACGAATCAAGCCCGTTATCTTTCTTTCCCTTAGAAAAAATTCACCCCTTTTACATGTTTTAGTTTCATATTTCAAGAAGCAACAAGTCTAGTAGACCAGAAACAGGAACAAGCAACTGAGGCCAGAAACAAACCATGAGATTTGGCTTCAAAGCCAGAAACTTTAACTTACAAGGAACACACATGAAAGATCAAATACTTGGCGTACGCTTCCCCTCTTTAGGCCAAATCTTTGCTTGGAGTAACCAAATTCATATCCAGATTACTACCTTTTTTCTAGTGCTTTCTTCCTAGTGTTTAGCCTGCAAGTGCAGCCTATCCCACACCACACACAAATGCCATTACAAAAGCGAGGCACCTTCATTGCTGATTCGGTGACTTCAAACTAGAAACCAACTCTGACAAGGTTCAATCATCATTTTCTCATACCTGCGCTTGTGAAGAAATTAAAATCTATTCAATATGTCCAGAACAGGCTCATGGGTAACTTACAAATTCAGAAGTGTTCTTGATGTTGTTCATGCCACCAGATTTCAATCCAGCTATGGAAGACCAACGAGAAACAGCCCAACTTTGTCAGCAGCTAAGCTCGGACGTGGTTTTCGGATGCATCCTGGGCTGCAATTTTCAGCACAAAATACAAATAGCAACACAAGCACTTGTGCAAATGAGTAACTGCCCACAACCTTGGTGTTGTTTTCATCTTCAACTAATTCCAATCTGAATGTTGAATTTACACACTGAAAATTTTTTTCAACCTCTTACTTTTAGGGTACAGAATGTCAAGGTTCAACCACCAGCCCCTGCTTCTCCAAGCTTCACCTTCCCTAACTGGTCTGAACTCTGAACTAATATCCCTCACTGCTGCCATATTTAGAGTTTGTAGTTACTAATTTTTTGGAGGATCCAAACAAACGAGAGACAACCAATTCTTTCCATAGATTTCTGGATGTTCAATTGGCTATCAAGATAACTCAATGATCCAAATTTATTTGCAAAGTTTTTCAGCCAAAATAAAGGAGGATTGGGAATATTAATTAATCAATGGAAATTAAGATTATGCAAACTTTTAGTGAAATTTTCCATATGAACTTGCAGGCTGAGATGGATTTTGGGCTCTGTACTTTCTCTCTTGCTACCTTTCTGGAAAGATAATTGGGAAAAACTACAGAGAATAGAAGGTATACAAATGGAATATCAAACAAAAATAATTTCTTGACTTTTCCATATTTACTCTATAAATAATTGTATTAATTGTTGACTGGGGAAAAAATTGTGCATGGATGCACTCAGGAGAGGCAGAGTTGGTGGTTGAAGGGGTTGAAAAGGTAGCAAATGTAGTAGAAAAGGTGGCAACAGCGGCAGAGAATGTATCAGAAGAGGTAGCAGAGAAGCTTCCTGAGGATGGTAAGCTAAAGAAAGCAGCTTTGTTGGTAGAAAGTGTATCCAAAAAGGCTGTTCATGATGCTCAACTAACAGAAGAGTTCATACACAAGGTACTGTATTACTATTTACCACTACTAAAATTTGGTTACTGCACATGGCTTTGCCAATTCCACAAGTCACTGCTGAATCTGATTTTTGCTGCTATTTCAAATGACTTGGGTAATGGAAACACAGGTTGAACAACTCAAGAATCACCTGGATGATTTGGAGTCCTTTGTTGAACCCGTAGTTGACAAGATTCTGAAGAAAGCTGAAAGGAAGTGATGAAACTTACCTTTTTACACTGTATTTGTTACAGTATATTTAATCCTCTATGCATATAAGTTTTCTTTGCTGTGAAATTGTACTATTTGTGATTCGTTTGCCAGGTTAATTTAATTTTGATTGTTTTTCTCTATGGATCCTTTTCAATGAGTGGCACAAATGTTAATCATTTAACTTTTATATTTGTACTTTTTTCTTTGGGATTATTTATGCAAGTTACACAATGAGAAATATTTTTATTAAATTTTCGTTAATTTTTGCTCTCTAATAATGACAAAATTCGATTGCAAAACTTTATACTCAATTTAAAATTCTTTACAAAATCTTTTATTAGATGACCCTGAGTCACTTACATCTTTCCCTCTTTTTGTATTTAGCTGTGGATATAAGATATCATAATTTGAATTCTTATTATAAATAAGGTTATGAAAACTGAACCGGTCATTGAACCAGTAAAAAGGCTGATTCATGGTTTAATAGTTCAACTGTAATTAAATCGTAGTCAAACCGACATATATTTAAATATATATTTATGTTTGAATATATTAAAAATTTAATATGTATAAATTTTCATTCATATCAATATTTGTATTTATATTTTTATAAATATAATATATATTTACTATTTGTATCATCCTTAATACTTGATTTATATTAAACATTTATTTTATTTTCATTCTCTTGATGTCTTGAATATTTATTAAGTATTAGAATTGTAATCTGTTGATTAATATATTTTTTACTAAATTTACTTATTTATATTTAATATGTTAAAATATTTTTTTAATTTGATAAAACACTAGTGTATATAAGTTTATCAATAATTAAAAATAATTTGCTTATTTTTAAACCCAAATATATACATGTATAAAAAAATATAATTTAATATAATTATATAAGATATAATATGAATTTAGTAATTGATAACTAGCTAATATTAATTCGGTGTTAAGTTCGATTCTTGCCTTCGACATTTCTCAATTATATTAGATAACCCTCCTGTTATGGCATATAATAAAGAATGAGAGTATGTCAATTAAGTCGTTTACTTGGTGTGGTGGTATTGCAACAGGGAGAATAACTTGTAGGCACAAGATTGAATTTGGGCATGGAGGTTTTGGATTTTACGTAATTCAATCTTGAATGCTAAACCGGACAACTGGTTCTCAGTTGAACAAGTTTGATGGACTAGTCTAGTTCGATTTCCATAACTATGATTGTAAGATTAGTAAGCATAAAACATAGTAATGATATAATCAAAATTTATTTAGTATTAGTTGTTTCAACTTTCAACAACTCAATCTTGGAACAATTATTAGAGCTGTTAGGAGTTAGGGAACAAATAATTATGTCATTCAATTCCTCTGTTTTAAGCATTTTCTAGTTGTGACAAATTTTTATCGTGACTTACAAAAAGTTTTAAAATTAGTAAGATATGTTTGATTGGATAATCTGTCATGTTTGACCCATAAAAATAAGGTACTCAATCATAAATTTAGCAGTGATGATTCATTCAACGCATCTCTCATAATAAATCAATAAATCACAACTCTAAATTAACATATCATATATGGCTAGATTTATATATTTTGGAAAATTTGCTTTCAATTTACCAAAAACTAATATAGCTAGATTTATAATATTTTAAATTAGAAATTCAAATAAGTATAGAAAAGTTTAATTTCAAATATATTGCTTGCTCAATGTATATGATTGAATTATGAATGTCGATAATATTGTTTTGCCAAGTCTGTGATTTTGAGTATCTCTGTCTATTAATGAGGTATATTATTAATTACATATTTATTTCAGTTTTAGTAAATAATTATAAATAGGACTTTGTGGTATAATATACATACATATATTAAAAAAAAAAGAAAAATTAGCACATGGCAATTAAGATGAACAGCTGTGTTTTAGATATGTATAGTTGGATGGAAGGCCAGCTAATACTATAGGAAAGCATGCTGTTCCTCCTTCAACAATTGAAGCAAAACATGCAAAAGTGGACAAGTTTCATGCCCCACATTCACCTCTGAGGGTATCCTCCACATACCTGCAGTAATGATCACAATCTGCATCTCCACATCTCCTTCCATTATTTGTCTGACTCACTGGCCTGCATTGCTCTGCATCTCCTGCTGCCTCTTTCACATATATAAGAGGAAAATTTGAGACAAAAATCAGTGCATGTGTGTATAATACAATCTTGTTGTTTGGGATTGAGTGAAAGAGAATGGATACTATTTAAGATGAGAGGGGAATGATTTTCTCACATTCTCTTCATACCATATAAAGAAAAACTCTTGTGTGAAGTATGAGTATATTGGTTATGTGTAATTAAAGTTATAAATCCTATAATGAACATTTAGCTCACCTTTGTCCACAAGAAGTAGGATGAAGAGGAAGGAAGCGAACAATTTGAGGGACCAACTAGTGTCACGCATAGTTTGTTATCTTTATTCACTCAAGAGTGCAATGGGTGTATACTGTAGACTCTAGACTCTTGATTTGATAAGTATCCGATGAGATGGTAGCATCTTTTTTATTTTGGGGATCCCTCTAAAAAATAGCCAATAACAGGGAACTGGATCATACATGTTCATGGTCCGCAAAGGTTACTACCTCAAGCTTTCTTTCTCTAGTTTAAATTTTAGTTAAATTGATTTTTAAAAAAATTAATGTTAATAAAATTGATTTGTGCCTGAAAATAATATTTTAAAAATCAGTTTAGATTAATTGATTTTTATGTTAATGGTGTGTAATTATAAGATGAAATCACTTTTGAAATGTAATTATAAATATATTTTTAAATAATTTACAAATCTCACACCTAAAATCAATTAAATTCACAGTAAAAATAATAAAATCTTACTTTTCTTGAAATCAATTTTAGAACTTATAAATTTGTAAGAATTAATTCTAGAAATCTACCCAATTAATTTTTAAAGGCTAAACGTGATTTACACCTTCCAAAATCTTAAAGAAACAGGTACTTAACCACTATATACTTTTCAAAAAATATATTAATTGGTCATTTTGTAAATACACTCCGTGGTTCGTAAGACATTACTCCACTTCTAATATTATATTATTATTAGCCTTACCCTTTTGTTTTTTTCCCTTTGATTGGGGGAGAAATTAGTGGCATTATAGTGTGGCAGTTACTATTATATGTTTTAATAAAAATCTACTTTCTTTTGCGTGAATGAAGGGGTAGAGGTTAATTAGCTACTAAGCACTTGCGATGGTCATTTAATTTCTTTTTCTTTATAAAAAGAAAAACAAAAAAGAAAACATCAAAATCAGAGCCAAAGCATCATAACATGTCGGAAGAACAAGATGCTTCATAAACCTCTGAGAAGTGGAAAACGCCTTCACCACTTCGTGGATTGGTAACCTTTTGGTGGGAGACAAAAAAAAAAAGACTCGAAGTGCTGTTTCACCCGCGGCTCCTCCAATGGTCTGTGTGCGCCTGCCCTGCCCTCTCATTAACAACAACAGTTGACACCATCAATTCATCAATCCCTTAAATGCAAAACTTAATTGTTTCTTCTTAAAAAAACTTGCGCCTATCATCATTCCTAACCATTTAAAGTGACCGAAAAAACTCCAAGACAAGCATTTGAATCATTTGATTTTGCAGGGTTCAATAGATGGAATAGTATCTGATGCTCACAAGAGAAATTACAGTACGCTTTCTTACCCTTTTCTTCTGGATCACGATCCGAGAAATACAGAGAAGGATATTATAATTTGTATATATATTTCTGTCATACTGGTTTAAAATTTTTGATTTCTCTGTTAAATAAAAGAAGAAAAGGTTGTTTAACGTTTAGTTAACAAGTACTCCTATGAAATTAAAATTTGAAATTTGATTAACGATATAAAAAAATGAAAAGAATATTTGACCACGTTAAAAGAAAAACATTATTGCTACAATATAAAAATTTCATAGATTTTCTTCTGTTTTCCATCAAAATTGGTACTGATGTTCACGTTATCTCGTGTCCTTCGTTTCCACAGAACGAATTTCTTTTTCTATTTTCACATTTCAGACTTTCGTTCTTAGTTTTATTTTTATTTTTTTTAGTAAAATAAATTTCCCTTCTTCCAATTCTAGCTTAGAGCAACATTCTCCGAGTGTTAATTAACAAAAATCTCATCTATTTTCCTACAAACTGAAATTTCGGGAAAAAAAAATCAATCAAGTGATAAATAACGAAAGATTACGCGATCAAACAATTCTGATTGAAAAAACAGCAAATAGCGAGTACGAATTAACATATATATGCAAAATAACTCACTGAAACGTCGTATATAAACTCAAAATGCTTCATAACAATGTTAAAATAATAACTATCTAAAACTAAAAGACGAATAGAAAATAAATTCTCCATAAATGCCGCTTGGAGGAGAGCTACAATCCAAACGCGGCGCTTCACATGGCCAAAACGGCGGCGGCGAGGCCAACGGCGACAGATCCGGCGAAGGCGAAGCCATTCGAGACGGCGCCATTCTCGGACGGTGCAGGAGCCTCGGACGGAGGGGAAGAGATCGACGAGGGAGTGACGGAAGGCGATGGAGAAGACGACGATGATGGAGTAGGAGAGGGCGGAGAGCTCACACCGGCGGTGGGAGATGGAGCGGCGGCGGGTGGAGTCTTAGATGAAGATGGCGGAGAAAGCGGCGATGGAGCCACTGATAGGGAAGGTGTCGCCGCTTTCGTCGGAGATGACGCCGGAGATTGTGCGACTGCGGAGAACACGAACATTGCCACGAGCATCAGAATCACAGTGCAAAAGCGAGCCATTCTCGCAGTCGGAGAGAGAAACAGCGAATGAGCGAAAGATGAGTGAGGGAGTGTGTGTCTGTGTGTGTGTGTATGTGGGTGTCTGAAGAAACAGAGGACAGAAAGTGAGAATTTATAGAAAGAGACGAAGAGTGAGCGTTGGATGATGGGGAACGTGAACATCACGTCTTTGGAAGATGATCGGACGGTGGAGAATGGACATCTCTCTGATGACTTTGATGAGAAGGTTGTAAAATGTTAGCGTGTGGTAATGATGAGACGAGGCAAGCGAAACGCAGCGAAACGCGCTTCGTTTGTTTTTTGGCTTTTGGGTCGTGCTGCTGACTGATGCTGCACCACCGAGGAAGAGTTGTTAAATGGATCAGGACCGCCCACGCTGGAAGAGGTTCTGATCAAGGAGGAACCACAACCGTTGATGAAATGGCTGCCGATACTACAACGGTCAAGGAAATGGGAAAGTGTGAAATTGTGGGGATCCACCACAAGCACAGGGGAATGAGAAGGAACTCTTGGGTGTCTTTCTTTTTTCTCCCTTTATTGGGTTGGCAAGAAAATAGTTGTTGATTGACACGTTAATTACGGTAAAAATACGAGAATGGTTTTATTGTTTTTGGCTCCTTGAAAATATTTGATTTATAAATAAAAATTTATGTTTAAAAAGTTATAAAATTAAAATTATTTTAATTTAAAAATTAATTAAATTTTAATTATATATATTTATAAATTTGATTAAATTTAATTTGATTTTAGTTTGATAGACAATCTTACTTTTATTAATTTATTTACTTATTTAATCTAAATAAAATAAATTATCAAAATAAAATGAATCTTAATTATTTTTAAAATATTTCGAATACAAAATTTAATTTACAAATCAAATCATATTTTTTTATGAAAATTCCAAAAATAATAATTAATTTTTAAATAAAATAAAATTAATTATATTTTTTATAATTCTAAATATAACCTATAACAATTTTTTTTTGAAAAATACATGTAATTTAAAAATGCACTTTCTATAATGATAATTTTTTACCAACTCATTGAATGATATTATTATCTAATTTGACCGCTAATGTGAAGGAAAGAAAAGTAATATCATTTAAAAAATTTACATAATTTTTTTAATTTTAATTATTTATATAAAATTTAATAATTAAAATTTATTCTTTTTATTTTTTATAATAAATAATTTTTGATATAATGACCTTTATATTCCAGTTGGATTGCAGACAAGTGGAAGTGTCACACTAGCTTTGTCATGATGGAATCTTTTGACCGGGAAATGATCGTACGTTTTTGTGGCTGGTCACTTCACTTTACACATGGGACCTTGGACGCGACCAAACGTCAAACATTAATACGTTCATCGTACATCCAAAGCGAAAGCGAAAGCGAAGCGAAGCGAAATTCACACCTTCAGAAAAAAAAAAAAAGTAAAAAGCCAGCTGTCCAAAGCATAATTTATTTCATTCACTTCAGGGTCCCCAACGAAAAGGAAAAAAAAAAAAAACAAATGAACTAAATATCTGTGTTGCGTGATTCACCACAATTGCTCCATTTCCTTTTTGTTCCTCTCCCCTTTGCAACTAGCTGTTAACTCTCACTTTTATAAGTCATCGTTTAAGATCCGCTAATAAGGTAAAAATTATTTACTATAACCTGGTATTCTCTTCTAATCCCAGTCGCTTCAAATAATTAACTATCGATATATCTCATGCTGAGGTTTAGGAATGAATAATGTTACATCAATAATATTCAATACAAATAAAAAAATAATATAAATTCATTGAATTAAATTTGTAATATATATAATTCTGAATAAGTTTAAAAATAGTAATTTTGGCTCATTTATAATAAGAAATATACCTTAAAAAATAAAATATACTGTTTATAACTATTAATTAAAAAATAAACAATTTACAATTTGAAAAAATATAAGCACATAATAATAAATTATGAATTCATTAAAAAATTTTATTTTAATTTTTTCATTAATAATTATTTATTTATACTTTATTTTTTAAAATGTACTCTCATCTTAGAGGATTCAAATTAAAAAATAACTAATTAGTGGCATGTACCTCACACGGAATGTATTACCGAGAATGATAACTTCATGTGTCATAGCTTTCAAGATGTTTTATTTGTTTTAACAATTCTCGTATGGACAAAGGATTCAGCAATTACAAAATTGAATACTCTTTCAATAAATTCAAAGATCAAAATTAAATTCTTAAAATAATTATTTCAATATGTTGTTAATGAAAAAGTTCAATACTAATACAGAATCTCAAGAGATATGAGAGAGACTGATGTATTAATTACATTCATACATGAAAGAGGCACTAATTGCAATCAAACATCCTTATATATAAATCAATCTAATAATTAATTTTTCTTTTTTTATTTAACATTTCTTTATTGAGTATGAGAAAGATTATTGGAAGGATTGTTTATAATAATAAAGAATTACTCATCTATTTTATGGTGCAAGATTTTACTATATATTCTGATAAAAAACAATGAAAAAATGGTGCTTGGTTTATTATTAGTATATGATATGCATGTGATTAGCCTCTTGACCGAGTTACAAATATTTTTAAAAAAAAAGGTTTTTTTTTTTGCGTAAGATTTGTTTAAGAACTCATGATTGAAAAAGTTGAGGTTTCCAATGGACAACTCATAATTTTGATAATTTTTCGTCAAATTGAATTGATGAAAAAAAAATAAAAATCATTGCAAAACTCCAACTTTCAGAAATATCAAAAGGCGATGCACGTTATATAAAAAATATTGCAAAGAATAATAGAATGAAGATTATAGAAAGAAAAGCTGTAAAAATTGCAAAGATATAAAGCTGTATCATTCATAAGAATAATGACAAATAGAATACATAAAATAATCAAATCAATGAATCGTCAAGGTCACAATAGCAACCAAAAATGAAGCACAGCTGCACTGGAGTTCACAACTCATGTAATTCGCGAAAATAAATGGGAAAAAAAAAAAAGATAACTCCGTAGAATTCCCTCTACATCAGCAAAGCAGCAGCGAAAATCACGACCGCAGCAGATCCAGTGACGGTAAATCTGTTCAAAACGGCACCGTTGCCCGCTGGTGCTGGTGCCTCCGATGGTGGACCAGAGATCGATGAGGGAGGCACGGCCGGGGCACCAGCTGGTGACTCAGATGTAGCCGGAGAAGGTGATGCAGGAGGGGAGGCGACCGGTGATTTGGAGGATGGAGACACCGCATGCGAGGGAGATGATGCCTTCGGAGGAGTGGCTACCGGCGACTTGGTGTGTGATGGAGCTGGCGAGGACGCCGGAGATTGAGCCATTGTGGAGCTCAACAACAATGCAGCGAGTAACACGAAGGCGATGGCGGAGCGAGCCATTCTAGAAAGAGAAAGGGGGAGATTATAGAGAGAGAAAATATTGAAGCAAGCAGCACACAGAGAGAGTACTATTGAGATTGAGAGAGAGTGCGACAGCTGTGAGAAGAAAGAGAGGGGTTGGAGGGTATTTATAGAAGGGAAACCGCGTGAAGACGCGGTTGCCGGGGCCGAGTCGTTGTAAGGCGTTATAGGGTCAGGTGATAATCAGGGCTGAATCCAACGGTGGATGTTTCTTCTGTAAGCATGAAAGGAAAGGAGGAGGGTGGAGTTGGAGTGAGGAGCAGCACATGCACACGCGGTGAGAGTGATGCAGTCCAAGCTCAGCTGGTACAGCTGTCTTCAAATCTTGGCCGTACACGTGGGTTGTAAATTGATGAAAATGGACCGTTGGTGATGGGGAAAGTGGTAACGGTCGATAAGAGAAAGAAATAACATATGGATTTGATGATGATTGTGAATATTCTGTTATTTGCGGCGACAAAGTCGGTACCTAATACCCGCATAAACCGGGATGGGACCACGTCCGTTGGTAGCGTCTAGTTTCTTCTTCTACAGTTGTACACGAAAACAAGTTTATAAGAAAAATAATTGGGGAGTTTTTTTAACTTGAATCTGCCTGTACCAAAAAAACTTGACTCTGAGAATGTTATTTTTCAAGGTTACTTAAATTATAATTTATGAAAATATTATAATACTTTTATTATTGAAATTATTATGTGTATACTTATAAGGTTGTTACAAGATACGTAATATGAGTTAATACACTTTAAGGCCTAATTTGTTAATTTTTCTATTAAAAAATTGGTCTATTATTTATAATCAAATAATTTATAATTTTTAAGATGTATATTAAAATATTATATAAAATAATTCTAACTATAAAAATATAGTTAAAGCGGTGGATATGACTACTGAGTGAGCCAATGTGTGAGAAAATCTTGAGCCTAAATCACATAAGTGGCTGAAGGAGTCCAAAAGAAAGAATATGATTGACATTAACCCTGAGTTATATGAATTTGGAATGACTTAACTCGTTTTTTAGTTGCAACAAGTGAAAAATTACTCTTTTTTTTTATTTTATTTGTATATGTATTACCCAATATCAAAATCACAAAATTGATTATAATATCTGCATTAATTATACACAAATTTGTACAAAACATGTACTAGATCCCACATTATTTTCACAAAACATATTTTATTTTAAAATTTTCAACTAAAATCTCTAATTTTTTTTAAAAAATTTATTTCTAATTATTCAATAATTAAGTTAAAAGCCTCACAATTCCTTAAATCAATGTCGAAAAATTTCTACAGGCAATTTCATTTTATATCATCCATTTCATAACTTTCTCTAGAGTTCATTACTTTTTTTTTTTCAAAAATGTGATATTATATGTGTGCCAAAAACAATATGAGGGTGTCAATGATGCCCCAAAGACTGGCCCGTGTGCTAGCCCAGAACTTGGATTGGTGGTCTCTTGGTTGGGGGCTGTGGGCCTGGCGGATATTTCCGTTGATTTGGTGTTTTCTAAAACTGATTAAATAATAAAATATCAATTCACGAAAAATTAATATAACGAAAGTAAATTACATCTCGTGACATGAAAACTGCAGTCCCATATCATAAATTATCACTCCTGGCCATGCCTTCTTTAGAGTCAAATTCTGGAAGTTATATGGTTTAATCGATTTCTTTGCAACTTATTTCTTTTGTACAAATTAAGATATTTGAAGGCGCAGCTAAGAAGATTGAGAGAATTTGATTCGGATTCTCTCAATTTCTTTCAGAACATGTAAATGTTGTAATGTGGGTGGACACGATTTTTACTGTGGAGGAACTCACTGTTATCCATGCAGGGATCCATCAATTTTACACAGAAACAGTTCGTGTTTTTCTCTCTTAATATTACGTTATTCTGTTCTTAAACAAAAGGAGAGAATCCAAACCCAACAGAAAATAAACTCCACAAAAACGATATTCACCATTGGCAGTGAAAGTGTAAAGAAGGAATTTAATTATTTATTTATAATATACGGTACAAAACATATGATTCTTTCTATTACAGGCACCTCCAGAGTCCAGAAGCAAGGCTCCTTTATATAAAGAAACGTCTACAAAAAGGCAAAAAAGTAAGAAAGAAAGAAAGAAAGCCTCAAATTTGTATCCCTTCACTATTATACATGGCACAAAGTTTCAAAGTGAAGAATGTTTGGAGAAGCCTGTAATTTAGTAGAGCCTGCCTGAAGAAAATCAAGCAAATGAATAAGAAAAAAATCAAAATCACAAGTATAATCATGTTTCTATCACTTTTTGGATTCATCTGCAGTATAGAAATCTGTACTTCCCTTCCTCTTCTGCTGTGTCAGACAAAAAAATGTGTATCTTGTAGGGAAAAAAAAGCAGGTTTATAAGCCAGTGACAGCATTAGAATCATCAACACTACTGGCTTTGCCATTGCCACTGTCATCACTGCTCAATTGGCCATTAAATTCCAAGCCATAGACGTGGCCCATTTTCACACGTTTAGTCTCCAAATATCTCCTGTTCTCCGATGTGATAAGAGTTAACAATGGGATCCTACCCGAAATTGACAAACCATAACCCCTGAGCCCAACATATTTTGCTGGATTGTTTGTCATCAGCTTCATAGATCGAACACCCAAGTCCCGCAATATCTGTGCAAGTAGAATTTCAAATTCAAAATGTTCAGCCAGTATGACAGTGACTGCTTAAGTCAAAGAGTGTGTTTTTTTTAATTTAATCAACCAAAACAGAAAAATACATGCAGAGTCTTTTTTTACCAAAATAATAAGGCAGTAAACTTTAGACTCAATTATTGTAGATCAGACCTAACCTTTCTATGTTTCAACTCAATGCAATAAAGTACAACATCTGGAATTCTATGTTGCACTGGACGATATAATTCCAGTGAACTTGCATGATCATTGTAAATCACCATGAATTAAAACGATTCAAATGCTAAGTGAGTCTAAGTGCTCAATATTCCAGCCATTAAGTATTTCTACTACAATTACCTGTGCACCGATGCCATACTCCCTTGAGTCAACAGGCAAACCCAACTCCTCATTGGCTTCTACAGTATCTCGTCCATCATCCTGGAGGTTATAAGCACGAAGCTTGTGGCCCAATCCAATACCCCTTCCTTCATGTCCACGGAGATATATCAGTACACCCCTACCCGCAGCCTCAATCTGTTGCATTGCAAGAGCAAGCTGATTTCCACAGTCACATCTGGCAGATCCAAATATGTCTCCTGTTAGACACTCTGAGTGTACCCTCACAAGAACATCTTGCCCATCCCCAATGTCACCCTGTCAAAAACGAAAGAGTCAAAAATGGCTTTGTAACCAAATAAACACCAAGGTTTGTATTTGTAACTCTTCTGGACATTATGAATTGGGCTCCCTTGTTTTGTTACCTGCCTCCCCCCCTCCAAAAATGCAAGAATTAGTTCAAGTTTGGAAAACGGCAGCATGGATGTGACCCATAAAAAGGTTAAAAAAATATAGGGTAAAATACGTATTACCCCCTTGAAATATGGGGGTCTCTCAACTTACCTCCTTGAAGTTTGGTTTGTGTCACTTAACCCCCCTAATGTTTAGGCTGAGACAAAAACATTACTTTGACCATTAACTCAAACAAAACACATACATGCACATCACATGACTTTACCATTCCAAAAAGTGGTCTTTTACTTTTTTTTTAATTTTTTTTATCACATAACCCCGTTGAAGTGTGGATTTTTATCACGACCCCCATGAAGTTTAGATTTTTATAATATAAGTATATAACCACCTAAAGTTTAGTTTTAAAAAGTATCATTGTTTGATTTAATTGGAAAAAGTAACGTTTTTACTTCAATCCAAACGTCAAGGGGTTAAGTGATAAAGCAAATATATTTTACCCAAAAATATGTTCCATCCTCTGTATTTGTTAACGGCTTTAAAGAAAACGGACTATCCCCTTCTAAAGAGAAAAAAAAGTGGGAATGACAAAAACTGAAAAGGCTATATTGCTAATGCTATATGATAAAACAGAAGAAGCTGCCCATTTATTACTCTATTATACTGGCATTCTTCCCATGCTCAAATGTTTTCTTGTCTACTTAGTTAAAATCATTCAGCTCAATATCAACTCCAGCAACTGTTTAGCAGTTAATCCCTTCATAGATTAGATCCAATGGGCAACCCTAGAGAAGCTAGTTGACAATGACTTCGACAGTTATAAGGAAATGATATTTTAAGATATTTCAAATTTAAAAGGCGTAAAGGTTATCTATGTAATTTAACAAAAAATAATACTTATTACGGGAATAAAAAATTAGAAACTGTATGCTGCAACAATATAGAAACAGCGCAGCCCAAAAGAAACTGAGAGATGAAACCTCAAAGAAAAAAAAATAAAGACAAAAAGAATAGTCTATTAAATAAGTCAGATAACAGCAAAAATCAAAGAGTAAATATCTCACTGTTCTCAACTTCATCTGGCCCTGAAGCCCAGCTTTCTCAATCATCTTCTAGCTTGGGGTAGATTAGTTGACATTTATTTCCACAATTTTCTATCTGTCTCCTCCTTCTCACTTTCTTTCCCCCTTTATCACACACACACTCATGCAAATGTGGAACTTGTAGCTCTTGACAGAGCCTGAGAAAGTTTAAGTGTATCTAACTCTCAATAAAATGGCTTGCGCTTAAACCATTCAAATTATAGTTTAGTAGAGTTTAGATTTGGATTCCAAGTTATAAAAAGAGAGGCATGGAACTATTATTGTTAATTGCATCATTTTAGGTTTTCTGTATCTTGTTCTTTAAATGCAGAAGCATAAATGTTAGTCATACTTTGATTTTGGCTGTGTCACTTTCATGACTTTAAAATTCATCTATCTAAACATGTGTTTCAATGTAGCCTATGTGGGGTTTTTTGATATTTAAGTCTCTTTCATTTTGCCAGTGATTTTTAACCACAGATACAGAAATCAAATTTAAGCTAAACCATAATTAGATAATGTGTGCTTTACTCTAGATGTACATATTGTATATATATCAACCATCAAGAATGTTCATATATGTATTGCTACATATATGTAGTTCAATATAAACTCAAGCATTGCTCACCTTAACCATCGCAATATGCTCAATCCCGTCTAAAAGTGATCTATAACAGTAAGCTGTGAATGGCCCCCACATTGTAGGTATTTTTGCGGCACTAGCACGTTCTACTAATTTATCTCTGCTTCTTCTATATCTGCCATAACAATAAGTGTTAATCTCCTTGCTTTGTAACCAAATAAACAACAAGAAGTATCCAGGCAGCATAAACCTTGACAAAGAAGGCTTAGGTAAGGAGCAAAAGAAAAAAAAAAAATATAGAAGAATAAAATAACCACTTCGAAAACTCTAACTGTTTATAAAGATAATTTCTAATTTAATGAATCTAATTCAGGACCATCAAAAGGATTTTAAAAAAAAAAAAAACAGGATTTCCATTTTCTTAAATGATATGTAAAAAAATCCACAGTGAAAAGTAAAAATTGAAAAAAGATTTAAACCAGAGATACGTCATAAGCAATCATTATAATTGACTCATAGTATCCACAAAAGTCAAAGTACCACAAAATCCAAGTTGGTTCAATTTCCAACTATGAAGTTAGGAATTAGGATTTGGGCAGATAAATTATGGTATCAGAATCTTGTCCCATATATATACGAGAGACAACAGTGGGGGTTTAAATTATGGTATCTGTACTTGAAAGCAAAATCTAAACATAATAGAAGACATCGTAAATATGCATACAATGAATTTTATTACATCTTCCATGAAATGTAACCACTTACCTTACTAAGTCAGCAATAGATACAATTTTCAAATTTTCACGCTCTGCAAACTGGCGAAGCTTTGGCAATCTAGCCATGGAACCATCATCATCCACAATCTCACACAGAACTGCCACAGGATCTAAACCAGCAAGTATGGCAAGATCAACTGAAGCTTCTGTATGTCCAGCTCTCTTCAAGACACCACCTTCCCTGTATTTTAGTGGGAAAATGTGGCCTGGGCGATTGAAATCACCGGGGGTTGAATCTCTGGATGCAAGGGCCAAGACTGTTGTCGCCCTATCATGAGCTGACACCCCTGTGGTGGTACCATATTTAGCATCCTACAAATACAATGTTATTGAAATGTATCAAAATTACATTAATAAATTCCTCAACTACATCAAAACAGAACTCCTACCTTAATGTCCCTTAAATACTTGGACATAAAAGCTATCAGCACAACAAACTAAAGTTCCACTGAGTTATTTACAAACTAAATGCATTATGCAAGTGCATCTTAGATGAAAATTTTATTCCCTGAAGTTTACTTTCTCATAGGGTGAGGAAATATATAGTTTCTATCTGATGATGACAATAGAAGACCTTAGTCAGAGACAGTAACTCCACACGTAAAGATGCATGTAAGAATAGTACATACCACTGTCACAGTGAATGCTGTACAAAGTTTCTCCTCATTATCTTTACTGTTTACCATCAAAGGAAGTTCCAGTCTATCCAGATCTTCCTCTTTCATGCTCACACAAACTATCCCAGTTCCATGCTTTACAATAAAAGCCATAGCCTCAGGTGTTGCCAACTGTGCTGCCATTATCATGTCTCCTTCATTTTCACGATCCTCATCATCTACAACCACTACCATCTGCATCATTAATATCAGTTAATAACAGAAAGCTAAGACGATATTGATGCAAAAGCAAAACAGTAACACTATAGACCACCCCTGCTCTAATCTAAAGAAATTATTTTACCCAGAGAGGGGAGAACAGAGAGAGAGAGAGAGAGATTAGCAACCTTTCCCTGGCGAATGTCTTCAATGGCCTCCGGGATGGAAGCAAAACCTTCTGTGGGACGGTCCAAATCAAATTCATCATTGTCAACAGAGAAAACATTGCTTGTTAGTGCTGTGTCTGCTGCCAGTGTTCCAAATGCTATTGCATCAGGTTGTACCTCAATTCCAACTGATTCATCCCCAACCAGATCTTCACTTATCACAACATCAGTGCTGTTTGGATAAGAAAGTAGGTCACCTCCTCCAGAGATCAATGTAGCTTTAATTCTACTATCAGAATTGTCACTAGAGGGGAATTTAGAATTCAGTCGGACAAATGCCAATTCAGATCCATGTCCATTTGTAAGAGATGAATTTATACTCGGCAATCCATTGAACAATTTGACGTGTTTGCGTGCCCTACATTGAACAGAATATCGGATCAAAGGTGCAATTAGTAATTGTGATATCCAAACATTTATATTAAAAAAAAAACTGGAAATCCAAAATTTAGGAGCAGAGGGACACAATGAGCAGATATTCAGCTAAAATCTCCAGTTCAAGAAAACGGAGTAAGGTTCAGCAAGTTGATAGACAAGGAGAGAAAGTTTACATAAACCTTATTAAGATATGAAAGATACAGATCTTTACTGTAAAAAGGCAGGGCAGGTTACAGGAACAAAGTGGTGGTCTAGAATTTGACAAGGGTACGAAAAGCTCAGAAAAAGAATATTACATGCTTGAGTTCATGTATATGTTCAATTACTTAAAGAAGCATAGAGCTTCATTCGGTAATGCTCACAGCCTACAAACAAGGATATGTCATCCAAAAGAACTGAAAATTATGGTTATCTTAATTGTTTGTGTGATATACTGCCTTGAGTTTAGCTGCAAAATTTAAATTATGCCAGAGATCAAATACAGGCTCAACCTTGAGTTGATAAAAAGGTTGAGGTTGACGAGTGTAGTTAAACTGAACTGAAGCTTGTATGTAATCTTTTCAAGTGGAAATCAAACAGCTATTTTTTTTTTTACCATAATTTAAGTTCTCAAGATTGAGATTGAATTAGAACCAAACAAGCAGGGTTCAGAAGCTATCTCTAACTAGTTTTACACCCAAAATTCAAGAGATTACGTCACAAGAGAAACAAAAAAGAAAAAAGATATTTTTTTCTACTCGACATCACACTATCATTTCTGCCAGCAGTATCTATTCTCTATCAGTGAAAAATGTTTACTCAACAGCATAGTTATATTCAGGGAGAAACCCACGTCCACGATACCAAGTCAATAAAAAAAGAGGGATCTTACGCCAAATTGTGGATCACAAAAACATTGCATAGTCAAAAAGGTTTCTGATTATTGATCCCAGAAATGAAAATGCAATACTCTATGCCTTAAACGAAAATGCTTAAAAAAAGGAAACCGATATTGGGATTAGAAGGAAACATTTGAATGAAAATAAACAAAAAAGAATAAGACTTTACGCTCAAACAAGCAATTACTGAGAAAATCCACCCATGATATCTCAACGCCAGATGGTTCTCTCTACACAGGGGAAGAAAAAAAAAACCCGCGAGTTCTTTGTCCCACTTTCAAGAAAGGAGAAAGAGAAAGGAGCGGAAATTTACCGTGGGCGCAAGAGGGCTGCTGAGGAAGAATAGGAGAGATTGAGAGAAGCCATTGTTTGCTTAAGACCGGGACTTTGCTCGAATGTTGCAGCCAAAATGGTGTCTTGCTATGGTTCCTGCTATATATAAATCACAATGTATCAACTTGGAGCTGGAGGAAGCAACGGCGAATTGTATTGCTGAGAAGGTGAGGGTCTGCTACACGCGGTTGAAGATGCCTCCTTCCTACCACCGAAGAATCGTTGTTCATCAATATTATATGCAATAAAATAATAAGCAATTGTCTTCGTTGAGCTGTTCTAATGTTGTCTATTCTTGTCGTTTCTCGAATGTTCATTATATAACAAAGTAAAATATAATATTAATAATTGACTTTGACTTAAACCATAGTTTTAATTACTGAAAATTCAAGTTATTTTACCTCAAAAAATTGTTTACAGTACCTTCTTTGTAGAAGAAAAAGTTCAAAATGAAAAGAAAAATCTATCTCTATATTAATTTATATTAATAAACGAGTAATAATCAAATATGATTGGGACAAATATTAGTTTAAAAATTAAACGGTTCATTTATTTTATTCTTGTGTTTTTTTTAATGTTTATTGAATATTCTAGAATATTAGAATAATATTAAATGGAAAAAGGAGGATAATGTATATATACGGGGTGAGTCGGCTTGGTGCAGGATAAAGATAAGTAATTACGTTTTGAAAATACATTCTTCAATGGATGGATGCGCAAAGGAGAAAATGGAGTGGACCACCGAAAGGTTTGAACAACAGGAGAGGAATATTAAAATAAAGGCTGATATTGATTCAGTCTTTATCCATTGAATGAGCATAGCAATGAGGTCAGGTTGGCGGTTCTTTGCTTTATTCTGGTCTTCTATTTTGTGGCGTCGCTTTGACCATAACTATTCGCCTTCTCATTATTCAACCCCATAAGCAGTTTTGTTTTGACTTCAATATAATTAAATCTTTCAGTTTGAAAAATAATTTTTTAAATTTTAATTTTAATTTATTATTAATATAAAAATTTAATACTGTTATTTAATTATAAATTATTAAATTATTAAAAAAATTTAATTAAAATATTAATTATTTAAACAATTAAATACTAAATAATATATAATAATTAGATGATAATCTAAAAAAATTTATTTTAACAATAAATCACAATTAAATTTATATATAAAACATTAATGATATATAATATAAAAATAAAGTATAATTTTTATTTTATTTTATATTATTATTTAGTTATATATTATTACTGACATTATTAAATAAGATTAACTTTTCGACTAATTATCATCACGGTCCAACCTTTTTAATAATATATTAAGACTTAAGGAGAAAACCCAAGGCATTGAAAAAGCGGTCGATTATGTCGAGGTTCTCACAACGACACCACAACCAGAGTCACAAAGAAAGGGAGGAACAGAGAATGCGCAAGAAACACAAAAATTGGATATCAGAAAATGGAAAAAAGGAAGAGGAACAACTGATGATGGGCGAAAGAAAAAGAAGGCCAAAAACAGGCGAGGCAACAAGGTCTTCGAGATAGCCCTTCAGATGGTACGCAAGCATGCAGCGAAGCTCGTTTCGAACGGTGGTGTAATCTGCGACAATGGCTCCGATAAG
Source organism: Castanospermum australe (assembly GCA_019955255.1). Classification (NCBI taxonomy): domain Eukaryota; kingdom Viridiplantae; phylum Streptophyta; class Magnoliopsida; order Fabales; family Fabaceae; genus Castanospermum; species Castanospermum australe. Next base: position 485,030 of record NSJW01000067.1, read on the forward strand.
GTGAGCCCTAAGGATCTAGAGTCTTAGCTCTCTCGAATGACCATTCCACAGTTCAGACAGTGGTATGACAAAACCTTGGTTCTGATATCCGATTGGGTAGCTGGTGTGTTTTCAAGAAGCCGGGCTGAATTGGTAAAATTGAAGGAGTGAGGTCATGTGAAAGGGGAGAAATTGGAGCATAACGCTGTCGTTGATGAACAAATGTTCACCATTGATGGCAAGATCATACCAATGTAACTGTAAAGCGTCATAAAGTGCTGCATATTTTTCTTCCATAAAAACCAGTGGGCCGTGACTTCGTTTCTTTTGATTTTTATCATGATTGTTATGCTAGTTATCCTGTTAAGGAAAAATTGGGCTTCATCCAGAATAATGGCAGAAAGGGTTTTTCTCCATTTGTATGTGGAATCCATCTAGCAAGCAAGAGTGGCAAAGTGACTATGATATAAAGGGAATGCATGATGCAATAGGTGTTGAAGCCTAAAGCTCCAGATGATTGTTCTCCTATTGATTTTGAATTTGGTTTTATTCATCAACTCCGTGTACAGTGTTGTTTTTGAAGAGGTAGATATTAATAGGAATTGTACTTTTAGTTAGTAGTTAGTAATATTATAAATAAAATATAAGGGACTTAATTTAATTATTAGAGAGATTAGATGATTATAAATAGAGATGTTCAATGGGTCAATTTAACTCGATGACCTAATTAAATCTACTCAAACCAAACTAAAAAAATGATTTAAGTTGGGTAATCGGTCTTCAAAATTCGATCAAAATCAAGTTTAATCAATTTGGGTGACTGGCTGATTAAGTGTCAATCCGATGACCCAATTACCCATCCAATGACCTAACATTCTCTTATTTTATTTTATTTTTTATAATAACTTCTTCAAAAATCAAAATCCTTTTGGTCTTAATGTTATGTTTTGATTTTTTTTTTCCTTCTTTTCTTCTTCATTTTCATTTTTTCAGAGTTAGACTTCTCATTTGTTTTTATTCTTCTTTTTTTAATTGTAATTTATTCTGAATTTTCTTATTTACAACTTATAAAAAAAAAGAAAAAAAAATTATAAATAACCCAATGACCTAAATTAACCAAACTCAACTTTGGTTGGTTTGGATTGTTTAAAAAAATTACAAAATCGACCTAACTGAACCCAACCAAGATTAATCGGTTTAAATATTTTTTTTTCCTTGAAACTTAATCCAACTCAACTCGTGACAGCTCTAATTGTAAAGGTATAAGATTAAGGATCTTATGAGATGTTAAAGAATAAGGTTTTTTAGATTGTGTTCTTATCAATATCCTCCTAATTTATCATTATAATAATTTCCTAATTACTAAATAAAAAAAATTAAATACATTTTAAATTTTTAAGATAATAAATATTTTTATTAATACTTTCTTTATTAGATATCAAGAAGATTATTAGGAGGATATAACAAAACTCATACATAAATAAATTATCTAAAAGTTTTACACACAATAAATCAAAATTAAATCTTTAAAAATAAAATAATTAACACCGGTCTTTCTTTTTTTATATGAAATATGAGCCATATTATTATACTAATATGTCATCATTAATTCAAGATATTGACCTATTAGTAAAAATGTGTACTTTCAAACTTTGACAATTTAAGTGACTATAAGATTGATTGTTTGAAGAGGGAGGTAATCTCGAATGTGAATCGATATGAAAAGTTACTACAAGATCTCTTAACAAAAAATATGTGTTAGTATAAGTGGAAGTAGTTTAAGTCTCTTAACTATTATATCAAAGGTTCGATCAATGGTGGATATGTATAGTGTATGCCCTATTGGTAGGCCTCTTTCTTATAAGAGACACGATCGAAGGTCGAAAAATTAATCATTTACTTTTCAGGTGAATGAATATTCTAGGTATACAAAAAAAAAAGACTAACATATAAATAAAGCATCAAGCACAAACGCCAGGGTCTTCCAAATCAAACCAAGACCAAGGGGCAAGATAATGGAAGGTATGTTTAGGTAGGCATTTATCCCACTCAAATATCTGTTTAATTTGAAATAATTATTCTTATTTTTGAATTAAACGTAATTTTTTTTTCAAACATAAATCACTTCACTCAAACCACTTATAATCAAAATGACTGAACTACTATTTTAATTTTTTAAAGATTCACTTGATATCAATTTAATCATTTAAAAATATTTGACATCAATTTAATCATTTAAAAATACGTGACATCAAATTAATTTTTTAAAAATTTAAAGTGATATTAAAATGGTTCTCTAAAATGTCATTCGAAAAAATTATTTTGATATCACTTTAAATTTTTTAAAAATTAATTTGATATCACATATTTTTTAAATATCAAATTGATGTCAAGTGAATTTTTAAAATATTAAAATAATAATTTAATCTAATCAAAATTAAATTTATTTAAAATTAAGTATGTAAAATATAATTATAAGATATTATTTAAGATGTTCTGAACCAACACATTACAATCACTTTCCACCGTAAAAGCAAACCATATTCGTTGGGCAAAATGCAGACCCTCTAACAGCCACCGCCCCCATAAGCCTTCGGGAGCACGGCAAAATTACGACTGCCAAAGAACGCAGCTTTAGGTATATAAAGCAAAGATAAAAAAATGTTACCTATTGAATCTGATCATAAGTCTCGCGGTTGTGTAAAATACTGATCATACGATGAACAAGCACAGAAAAGGCGTAATGCTTTTCCTTGCTCAAAAATCAAAATACAGTGAAGAAGTGTTGAAACCATAAAAATCAAAATACCTAGTTTCTGTACCTTTTTGACAGTTGAACTTGTGACCTTACTTTTGATAGCCTTTGTTGGATCTTACCATTAAGTTGAAAATTATATTTATTAGTCAAGATATAATTTTTTTATTTAAATTTATCAATAAATATCACAATTTTGACTTTACTTAAGTTTTATTAAGACAAGATATTGATTCACTCTACCAATAAAAAAATTAAAGTATATATCTCAAACAAATTTTTAATATACACTACTTTATTTTCTAAAAATATATCTACAGAAAACAATATAAATCTCAATTTTTTTTTTGTGATGTTGAATGTATGTGCATCGCGGGAGGTATATAACTAGTGAAGAAAAATGTCATCCAACAATACGAAAATATTGAAGTGTTGAAATTACAGTCGTGAACGATAAGAATATCTGGAAATCATCGTATTTATATATTGAATCGACAATGCTTTATTTCATTTTCCTTTCAAGAAAATCCAAAAGAATAAAAAAGAGAAACAAAATCTAAAATTTCAAGAAATTGTCTTGTTTGCCATTTTTCATCCTGATAAAATGAATGATAAATAAAGTCTTTCCAAACAGTTGTCTAAATTACAGAAAATGACGTCTACCACATGGTACATGAGCGTCACAAAATGTGGTATGAAAAAAAGAAAAGAAAGCCAGAAACCAAGAGAGCATTTCGAATTGTAGTTTACAAACAAACAAAAGGTGTAAACATGAGAGTTTTAGAGTTTAATTTTTAATAAATATAAATAAAATATATATTATTGATAAATTTTATTTATAAAATTTAATTTTTAATAAATATAAATAAAATATGTATTGTCGATAAATTTTATTTATAAAGAGCACGTTAAAAATTAAAAGATTAATTTTTTACATTTTAAATAGGAAACTCTGATGAAAAAACAAAAAAAGGCGGAAACAAATCTCGTAAGATTTCCCTCCCCACATCAAAACGCCAATATGCATCGATCAAAACCATCGGCCAGTCCCCACATTGGAACTACCGAACCACACTCGCACACGACACAAACAGAGTCACAAACTCCCCTCCAACTTTCCAATCTCTTCTCATTTTTATTCTTCTCTTTTTCTTTCTCATCCTCTGTGCAAGCATCAGCCATTGCTTTGCCAATGGAGAGCTTTGCACTACATTCGCTCTCCACCTCAACCTCCTCCTCTCTCTCCTCCTTTCGCTCCTCCTCGCTCCATCATCGTTCTCGTTCTCGCCCCATCTCCAAATCCCAATTGTCTCTTCCATTGAATCCTACTTCTCGTTCAACCCTTTCTCTTAGATCACCCATCTCTCACCTTTTCTCCTTTCCCTCTAAAGCTTCCACCTTTGATCCTTTCTCAAAACCCCGCATAACCCACTACCCAATTCAAGCTTCTTCTTCTCCTCCACCCTCGAAAGCTCCGTCACCCCCACCGCCAACCTCGCCCCCTGCTGCTCAGGGCACCAAGCCCATCCCTTTTGTCATCTCCATTTGTATAGGCCTCATTGTTCGGTTCTTAGTTCCCAAACCAGTCGAAGTTACCCCTCAAGCATGGCAATTGCTCTCAATTTTCCTGTCAACCATTGCGGGTCTTGTTCTGAGCCCATTGCCGGTGGGAGCTTGGGCTTTTCTAGGCCTAACAACCTCCGTCGTGACCAAAACCCTGAGCTTTTCGGCGGCTTTCGGCGCCTTCACCAACGAGGTGATTTGGTTGATTGTGATCTCGTTCTTCTTTGCTCGTGGATTTGTGAAAACTGGGTTGGGGGATAGGATTGCAACTTACTTCGTGAAATGGATGGGAAAGAGCACACTGGGGTTGTCTTACGGGTTGACATTCAGCGAGGTGCTTATTGCACCGGCAATGCCGAGCACCACCGCCAGGGCCGGCGGTGTGTTCTTGCCGATTATCAAGTCACTGTCGCTTTCTTCAGGGAGTGAACCTGGCAATCCTACGGCTAAGAGGCTGGGCTCTTATCTCGTTCAGACCCAATTTCAGGTTTGGTTTCCTTTGTTGCTGTCCTGCTTATGTTCTTTACGAGGATCAATTTAGATTCTAGTTTTATTTGCGACCCAATCCATCTGATTAACCTCAATGTCTAAGTATGCAAATGATTAGCAAAATTGAGTTACATTTGACATATTATCGGCAGTCCGCACTCGGAACCTTCATTTGTAAATGGGGTTTTGCATGTTTAGTGGAAATTTCATTCTGAAAAGTCAGGAAGTCAGAGGAAAGACGTGATAATGACAATGCAGAATGTCCCTATAAGCATGCTCTAGTCAGTTATCTTGTTCATGAACAAATAGCAACCTTTTTTTTTCAGCATGGCTGTTCCTAGCCTATACACTACACAGTACTGAAACCACTTTGATATAATCTGAAAGCCTAATGAGAACTTGATGAGATTCTTAAAGAGGACTTGGGAGACAAAAAAATTTCTCATTTTTGAAAATTCTCATAGGCAAGATGAAAAGTTTGTACTAAAATTTTGGTTTTGCAACTGAGCACAAGATAATGCCATTATATAGCTGACTCAATATAAATATTTTGCTCTCATGATGAAATCTCCAATCATTATAAGCCTTTCTCTCATGTCTGTTATTGATGCGCTCCTCTCACTTGAAGATCCTAATGCCAAGATAGGAAAATCTGCAATACATTATGGTTTAATTCTTTCTTCAGTTCTTCATTGCTTTCCCTGTTTAAAGGAAATTTGGGGTCAACGCTAATATTATACAAAATAAAAGAAAAAACTTGTAAAGAGAGGTAACTCCAAGATGTAAGAACATTTTATTTGAATGCTAAGAATCATGTTTACTTTTATCTTATTTTGCTTTGTATTCAGTGAAGATCTATGACATAAAATTTAGACAATTGATTGCTTCTGCTCTGCAGAATGTCTGGACATCAATGTGAGGGAAAACATTATACAGTTTCAGGTTTAACCAATTATTCAATTAATCATTGGGAACAGACTTCATAAGATTTCTACGTTGTTTTTAATTTGGCTTTTGTGAAACAACTTGAAATCTTTATTGGATATTGTTAGGCTGGTGTATGCATCATTCGCCTAGTAAAAATGTTTGTTTTTTGTTTTTCTTGACTATATATGGCTATTATAATTATGTATTATTAGCAGTGATAATCATATATTGTGATATTGCTGAATTCTCCTCTTAAGTGTTCTGTTTCTTATTTGCAAAGTGCTGCCATGTTATAATGAAGTGACTTGTGCATTGCCTTTGTGAACTGTGACAGTCTGCTGGTAACTCTAGTGCTCTTTTCCTAACTGCTGCAGCACAAAACCTGCTGTGTATCAAATTAGCAGAGGAACTTGGAGTGATAGTTTCAAATCCTTGGGTTACGTGGTTTAAGGCAGCTAGTTTACCTGCGCTTGTTTGTCTTCTTGCTACACCATTGATTTTATACAAGCTCTATCCCCCTGAAATTAAAGATACACCAGATGCACCTGCATTGGCTGCAAAGAAACTGGAAACTATGGGCCCTGTCACCCCAAATGAATGGACTATGGTTGCTACAATGTGTCTTGCAGTCTCTTTGTGGATCTTTGGGTATGTCATATGCCTTTTATTATATCTATATACATGAACAATATCTTGATTGGTTTATTAATTCGTTGACTTTTTGAGTGGAGTACTTGGTATCATGAAGATACTGAAAATATAGAATTTTGAAGGAAGAGTGTTTCTTTAAGTAATACTTTCTAGTTTCTGTCCATGTTTTAGCCACCTCGTTTTTATTGCTTTGCTGATGAGTGATGATTGCTTTTGTAGGGATTCTTTCATAATTCATATGCATATTAACCTCTGATTAGAATATTATATCGTTAGTACATTTTATGTCTTCCCAAATGATACTTATGTGAGTCATTGTGCCTTCTGTTGATGACTGTAGAAGAGTCCACTTGTTATATCTTCACATTGTTGGTTTTCTTGCAATGTGATTTCTTGTAGTTGACTTCAGTTTTATCAATGTTTTGTTGGTCCTTCAGAGAGAGTATTGGCATAGCTAGTGCTGCAGCTGCAATGATTGGGTTATCAATACTCCTCATATTAGGAGTTCTCGACTGGGATGACTGCTTGAATGAAAAATCTGCATGGGATACCTTGGCTTGGTTTGCCATTCTAGTAGGTATGGCAGGCCAGTTGACAAACCTTGGTATCGTAAGCTGGATGTCTGATTGTGTGGCCCATTCCCTTCAGTCATTCTCTTTGAGCTGGCCAGCTTCACTACTTGTTCTTCAGGCAGCTTATTTCTTCATCCACTACCTTTTTGCGAGTCAGACTGGACATGTGGGGGCTTTATACTCTGCATTTCTTGCTATGCACAGGGCAGCTGGTGTTCCTGGTGTTCTGGCAGCCCTTGCTTTAGGTTATAATACTAATCTTTTTGGTGCAATAACACACTATAGTAGTGGTCAGGCTGCTGTATACTATGGAGGTTTGTCCCTCTCTCCAGTGTCACGTTATTTATCTGTTTGCTGTGTTTCTTTCCATCTGTTCAATTCTTTAGCTTGTGTTTGTTCAGTAACAGCTATCCTTCTGTTAAACTGCATGTCAATCATATTCGGGTCGAATAAATCTATATTTTCCCAGCTCGTCTTCCTAATAATCCTCCTAATTACTAAATGAAATAAGTTAGTATTGAATGCTTTTTATATTTTTAAGATATTAAATGCTTTACTTTTTTATTTAATACTTACTTTATTAAATATTAGGAGGGTTATTAGGAAGAAGTTCTAGGAGGATATAACATTACTCATTTGGGTGATGCTCTATTCTCTTTTCTCATATGTTCAAGCTCTGATATGATTTTAATTCTTCTTTTTTGACAGCTGGTTACTTAAACCTTCCCGATATATTCAAAATGGGGTTCGTTATGGCTTTCATTAATGCTATCATCTGGGTAGTTGTTGGCTCTTTCTGGTGGAAGTTTTTGAACTTGTATTGATTTTCCATATCCATGTAAGTAAATAGCAGTTTTCCCTGTTTCAATAGCCCTTTCTTCTTCCTGGCTGAAAGAAAAGGTCCTTCATTTGAGGACAGTTGAGCTCATTATATTGCTATGAAAATTTCTGCTTTGGTTTTATTTATTTGTTAGTTTTAGAATTGCTTTAGTTTTACAGTCATAATATGTAATTAGTGGTTCTGATGGAAACCTAAATTAAAGATTTGAAACTGATCTGATCTTCCTCCTTTGTGGAGGTTTAGGCTGTCTAGCATGGTTTGATGACGTGAGCATTTCATTTTTCAATATTCTGATCTACTGTATTGTGCGAGTTGTTTTTAACAAGTTTTACTGCTTACCTATAATTAAATTGTTTATGTATTGTTTCTGCCCAATTAGGAAACCATGAAACTAATAATGATATAAATTGTGTCAGTTGAACTAAATTTGAGTCTGTTAAGCATGTGTGTCAAATTTGGATAGAGATTTTTCATCTTATTCTAAAAGTAGATTGATTTTTTATAGCAAACTTAACAATGGTTTTTTTTTTTTTTTTAAAATCTCTGGCAACTAGGGCAACATTCAACTGCACGTTCCTCCTATTGATGGTCTTGCTTTGTTGGTCACTTTTTCGTCTGAAGTTCTCACAAACTCCCAAGTTCCTGAAGACTCACATTAGTATGTTTTCATCTGTTCTGTTGGTCACATCAAAGCCATCGCCAAATTCTGGATGGCACTTAGCTCATTTAGCATAAAGAAACAAGAGATTAAGCATCTAACAACAAATCGATGCTTTCTCAATTCTCATAGATCATTTGCTCTTGACATGAGACATTCCCCTCCACAGTCCCCCCACCTTTTTCTTGGAATTTTTTTTTTAAATTTTTGGGTACAAGAGAGAGAGAGAGAGAGAGAGAGAGAGAGAGAGGAAGTTGATTCTGCTAATTTATTAAAGTCAATGTGTTACACTGGTTCCTTCGATCCTAATGCGGATTGTCATGTAATTAAATGAAAATGAAATAACATTACATTACAAGAAGAAAGTGCATGCAATGAAAAATATTTACCTAAGGCCTATGATGTTGGGTGGTAACAACTAGGAAATGTGGACTGTATGAAGACTAAAGGGGATAAAAATGGATCCTCCTTTCTAACATTTCGAAGCATTCCCTGTTGGAGTACTCTGTAGGAGAATGCCCAGATCCCTGTTTAAACCACAAAGACACAAATTGGACCTGCATTTAGTTTCATGCATCATTTGATCCCATTGGTGGCAATAACATTACATTTTTCTTACCTCCGCTGCTGCATATGTCAAACGGCATTCATTTTTAAAATATAGAACTTGTTTCCAAACAGCACACATTTGATACTGAGATTCCCATGAAGTATTCTACAGTTAAAATTAAGTTATGCACCTTCTCATCGAGTTTATATCATGTGATAGGTATGACAATATAATTTATATATTCGTCATATATATCTTGCACATTATCATCTATTAAAGGTACTTTGGGTAAGTAGAATTGTAAATAATTAAATGAGTATAAATATACCATTGAAATAGTCCTACGCCATCTAAAGATAAATTTATTCATCCAAACTATAAGTTTTTATGAGAAAATAAAATGAGTATGTAAGTAAAAGGACTACATAAAAGATATTGGCTCTCTTGTTCATAGTATCGAGTTAAATATGCAACTTCTTGAATCCTGCCATAGAATTTAGTTGATTGTAATTTGTAGATGTTACAACCGTTGCAACTGCCGCTAACATTCATACACATCGTGATTAGGAAGGAAAATAGCAAAGCCAAACAAGGAGAATCACTTTCGTGATTTAATCTACACGAGTCTTCCATTCTGTTTTCCTTGGCCTTCAGTCTTCCATGCTGTTCATATCAGAAAAGTCATCTATTGATCCCAACTTTTCTAGGATCAATCTTTCTTGCTTGGCATCTGTTTTATTGTGTAGTTAAGAATAAATTCTTGCTGAAGCAAATCAAATTACTCTGGAGAGTGGTCAATACAAAACACAATACAATCATATTACTTCCTAAATGCATAAGCAACAGTATAAATACTTTGTTAGTTTCCAAGCACTTTGACTGATGAGGTGAAATCATTCTCGGAGGCAGATATATAGACAAACTGACAGATCTCCCCAGCAAATTTTTTTTCCCCTTGTTTTCTTGGTATAATAAGGAATCATTACCCTAAGTCCCCAACTGGAACCTGTCGCCACACCCTTTTCCTTATAATTACTCTTATAGGTAAGAAACAAAATATTAAGATATTGGAAAAGTTTATATATTCCAGAAAAAAAAAAGATATTAAAAAACAAAACAATCACTCCAGGGTGTAACTAAATACAACAGAAAACGAGCTCCATCGAACAGAAAATATATCAGCAACTTTTTGGGGTCAAACAGTGTCCATTCCCTTAGTTTCTCGAAATCTATCAGCTCAGATTAATGTTAGACTACATAACAATTATAGAAATTAATGATCAAGACAGTGCCCAATGTCAACTCACCACAAAGTAGACCTAATACTTAATGATAGATAGGTCATTCACATGCATTCGTTAGCTTTTCAACCCATAATATCTACTCCCCCTTCTTCTCGGATGCGGATAGATCTCTTTTGACTCAGGTGAATCAAATTACTTATGTGAAAACATCACACCAGATTTTTCCATGTAAACTACATCAAGAACACTACTTATTATGTTTACTGAAAATTTGGTTAAGAGAACCAAATGGGGTCGATTAATCCATCCTAGTGGGATAAGGCTGGGCGGTTGTTGTATAAAAATTTGTGTAAAGCCACATTATGCAAAGAAAGACAGAAAGGATACATTCCTGATCAGGGTTTTCAGTAAAATTGGAATGCAGAGCATTCCCAATGCAGTCCACTATAGCTGAGGTAGTCATGGAGGATTCTATGCATAAAGTAGCCGCGACGGCATCTAATCGAGTCACCTCATTTCTGAACATCAACCTTGCATGAGCTATGACATTTAAACAGTCAAAGCACATAAGACTATAAGAGGAATAGGGGAAGATGACAAGAGGAGTTTCACCACAGTGCCAGTTGCATACCTTGAGCTAGGCGTATCAAACTTTCCAGCATGCGGACAGTTGTCCTAGCTACATTGCAAATTTGCAACAAAAAATGAGATAAATTGATTCAAGTATTAGACTCAATTTATATGTTTCTAGGTCAAACCTGCATTATGAGTTGCAGATTTCCTTTGAAGTTGATAATAGCTGGATATAACTATTTCAGCCTCTCTTGTAAGGACTGGTCTGAAGTTTTCTTTAACATGGTGTATGTACCTGCAGGATTCTTTTCGCTATTATAAGTAACCAAGAGCCTCTTACAGAGCAATCAATATTAAAATTAAGAAATTCGGTAAAAATAATATCTACCTAATTTGAAAGCATTTAATAGGACAGAAGGAACTCGATAGAGATTCAATTTTTCATTACTAGTCCATGAAAAGAAATAATTAAATCTTACTTAAATTTTTTTTTTAAATTAATAAAAGCAAAAGGGAAAAATGGATCAGATAAGCAAACAGAGTTAGATTAGATTGCAACAATCAACAGTAACTCAATCAAAGATGAATTATTGCATACTATATATGATGTTCAAAGTAAATAACAAAAGATTGGGGGACTACAAATTATCCTAAAATTTTAAGAGCAGCTTCAAAATGCCAACATAATCTTGGGGCAATGGGGTTCAAAATCAAGTTAGAGAAGGAACACTCAGTCTAAATTCTAGATTCCTAATTTGCTGACACAACTTAAAGATGATCAAGAGTTGAGAGGCACATAATGGTGTAACACCAATGCAAGACAGGATTCAAACCTCTTTCTTTTATCTGCAAAAAATGTTATCCATATTTATTAGCCTTATACTTTACCTCTTGAGTGTAGGAAGAGGCCAGATGTTTGATAGATCCTCATCATTGTTGGTTCTATCAGGTTCTGCCTGGACATTAGTTTTAATACAAGTATTATAATATGCAACCATAGGAAGCTGTATGCATTGTACAGGGGTCCATATTACCTCGGAAAGAATATGAGATGAAACTACTGCATCCCATTCTGGATTCTTTGTATCCAAGAGCACAAGGACAATATCAAACCTGCTCAATAAAGGACCAGAGAGTGTTGTATTGACAGATAGAGCTACCATGGGTTAAGAGAGACAAGTATTGAGCTGAGACAATAGTAAATATAGCAGCACCCACTGAGTAGTTAATATAATGATACTTGAGAAATTCCAATCCTAGAAAGGAATAGGACTGAAGTAGAACCAAGGATATTGGTCTGTCATATATGCTTACGGTGCTAAAAAATGCAAGAGGAAATATCTTGATGCTCTTGAAATTGTATATCAAAAGAGTAACTGGGACAATTGTTTAACATCAATTTTAAATAGTATTAAACTAAAATATATTCTGACTGAAGTGATACGTTGATCAGGATCATAATGTCCCTTAGGATTTGTGGCACCAAATACTGTTGTTCTAGTGCTGAGTGTTGTCACAAGACCAGCCTGGATAAAGCAAGAGAGTTATAAGCATGTTTTTTTACCACCCACCTGCCTTAACAATAATATAATATGAAAAAAATGGAGTTTTATTATATTAAACTCCAAACAGACAACAAGCAAATATATACCAGATAGAAAGATGTGATTCATTCACATTGATTGCACATGAATGTCATTTAAAATAATAAGCTAATGTTATTTTTAAAATGATTGGCTAGGCTAGACATCAACAATATTTTTGTCAATATCAAGAAAAATGATTGGCTAGGCAAGACATTAACAATATTTTGACATTGTGGATTTTGATTAGATGAGTGAAAGTTGTGTTTGATCATAAGTTTCTTTTTAATTTCTGATAGAGATAGAAAGGATGTAAATTTGAATATAGATTTGTGAATCGAGCTATTTCAATGGCAGGGAATATTTTCTTAGATTAAAGAAAGGTTTAATACCTCAATTGGTCCCTATAATTTTACTCAATTTTTTAAATTAGTGCATATTTGGTAAAGCTTAAATTTTAGGACAAAGTTGCTTTTTTTTCAAATATGCGCATAGTCCATTCCCTATAGTTTAAAATTTTCTAATTGGGCCCTTACAATTAGCAAAAATTTCCAATTAGGTCCTTACCATGACCAGTTGTCGGGCATCCAGGTGCTAATTTAGTGCTGAGGTGGCAAATAGCGTGATGATATGGCAACCTATTTTGCCTGTGTCTGTGGACTAGGGGGTGGCCAAATTTACCCATTTTTCCCTTCCAGCAACACAGTTATGTGATTGTCATGTGATATTTACCCACAAAACACAGTCAAGTGATAGTGCTTTGGGGGGAAAAATGGGTTGATTTGGCTTGTCAGAGCAAAATGGGTTGCCATGTCGACTCACCCTGTGCCGGCTGAACAATAAATTAACAGATGCATGACAGTTGGTCACGTTGGGGGCCAAAGTAGAAACATTTGATAGTTCTAAGAACCAGTGGCGGAGCTTGAAGAAAATGTTTGAGGGAGCCAAAATGAATAGTACATTAAGTGCAAAGGGCAGACAAAAAAGAAAAAAAAAAAAAACTATAACAAATATAGTCTTTCATGAAACAATTACGTGCTTATCTTATTATAGATTGATTTTAACTTCTAAATTTTCAACATATGAGTTTCTATGTTGATTTTATATCATAGATTGTTGCTATTGTCTTCACAACCAAAAGAAAAAACATAAAGTTGAAAAGAAAACTTTAATGACTTGCTATCCAAATTAATATACACTATTAGATATAGAAGTACAACATCCATTTATAGACAACTCAATACAAATGATATAAAAGAAATTTAAAAAATGAAAACTAGAAAGCATAAAATTTCTAAATCCGTCTTTTGGGGCGTAATATAATTTTTTTTGGTTCATATATTTCTAAAAGGTTTCTAAAAATTTTGGGGGGGCCATGGCTCCCCCCTGTCACAACTAAGATCTGCCAGTGCTAAGAACCCAATTGGAAACTTTTGAATTATAGAGACTAGTTTAAAAACTGGGTAAAATTATAGGGACCAATAGAGTAATTAAACCTAAGAATTCAGTGAGAGAGAAAAGGAATACAAAACAGACGGATCAGGTATTCTCCTAGAACAGTAAAGGACATAACAAAGGAAAGAAAGAAAAGAGAAAGTAGCTCAAAAGAGAAAGCCATTCTCCCCTTTCATATTAGATGAGGAGACACCCTTAAAACATCCCATGATGCTTAACCCACTAGGAAGCTAAGAAAACCAGCATGTTCCATAAAAGGTGGGAGGAAGAAGTCTGTGGCCAAGATTTCTTGAATTAAGCTCCAGCCAAATACAACACATTCCAGAAAAAGAGGACAGCATCAAAGCACCTTATTGTACTTTCTACTCTCAATACCTCTAGCAGATAGAGAAAATGATTTCCAGGTTAGGCAGACAAATCCAACAATCCCCAAACAGCCCAAACAACTTGCTCCAAAGTTGCTGAGCTACCTCATAATGCTAAAAAAGGTTAACGGCGGAGTGCTCACATCATTAAGGATCTCTCTTTGCCCCTGAACTTGTCATGGGAGAGGATTATGTTTGTTGCTTCTCTTTGGTGTTCTACTTATGGCTCTTCTTATACCCTAAAGCATGAGCATTTTATTTCTACATCCTTAAGTAAAGTACCCCGATGCAAGTACAGAAATTTTATTGGATCTCAACACCAGAGTGAGAGGCAGAGAAGCAATGAAATTCATTGTACTTGTATCATCAATATACTTACTATAGATTTAGATTATCACATGTAATCCTTGAAATAAGAACATTGTTTGGCAGGTTAACTTTTGCACTAGAACCAACTAACATTATTTGCTAATTATAACCACCAAGCATGATGAATGCCAAATACAAGATACACTTGTGTATTGTAGAAGGCTTCTCATTCAGGTTTTGCATAACATGTATTCGAATAATCTACCTTGGCAACACTTATTGTCTGCTGCTCCATGGCTTCATGTATTGTTGCTCTGTCATGTTCCCTCATACTGCCAAAAGAACTGTTAGTTTCATACCCAATGCCAACATGCTAAAGAATCATGAACTGTTCTGTAGAATTACCACAAACTATTTCTTGAAAGCATCAAAATACGCCAAGAAAAAATTTCTCAAAGATATATGATGACTCGGGAGCACAAGGCACAAAACAAACAAAATTTCCAAGTATAAGATAGTGAAAGTAATATATAACGTTTTGTTTAGCAAAACAATGCAATGATTTGGGAATACATCAAGAAAACATGGGCAAAAAGAGCACTGTGCACAAGCTCTCCATATTTTGTGTCCCAACCAGCATTATAGTAAAGCAAGAATTATGCCTGCCTCCACTCAAAAGCTTACCTATCAAATTCATCAATGCAACACAATCCTCCATCAGCCAAAACAAGGGCCCCAGCTTCCAACATCCACTCACCTAAAGATTCATAAAATTGACCTTGCACTTAGTAAAGTATACCATCCAGGCATTGTTAAAGTTGGCCTTGCACAACATCCATGCATGTTAAAATTTAAATTTGAATAAATAATGTGAGTTGTTATGTACCATTCAATTGAAGTTCACTTGAAATGCTAGATTACAACTTCAACAATCATATTTGTCATTATTGTTGTGAATCAGAAAATGATATAAGAGGCAAGTTTATGAAAACTGAACGTAAAAAAGACATTTTACATAAACAAAAGATACTTTAGAGTACATATACCAACAACAAATATCAATGATTAAAAAACCAATACAACCTAGCAATTCCTTCATGTCCAGGGTTCAACAACAATGTTCGACAGAATTCAGGACTGCACATGCAACTTGAACAGAATTTTATCAAATAAGGAAAATCCCAACAATTTACTGAAGAGCATTTCAATAAACCAGCTTTAATAGTGAGTGGTAAATTGGAACAAAAAAGCAAAGATTTTGACAGATATGCAAAACTTTGATACAAATAAAAAAGGTACTAAGGTATGAATGGGGAAAAGAATCTTTTGCTGTGAAAAAGCTGTAGGGAAACTTACCTCCATCCTTCACTGCAGTAACAGTCAATCCTGCACTTGTGCTGCCCAACCCAGTGGTAATAACAGATCGATTGCTCAATTTTGCAGCAAATTTCAGAAACTGTGATTTTCCAGTGCCTATAACAAAAACACACATAGACAACAAGTGAGAGAAGTTTAGGACTAAACTTTTTCATTTCTATTTTGCCTTAATTTGATGATAAGAATTGACAGGAAAGTCAACATACAGTTCAAACTGCTGTTGATAGATAGCACATGCTGAATTTATAAGGTGAAGTATCATCCAATTTTTGTGGCAGTTTCAAAGCATACAGAAATATGATAACATGAATCCTGACATAGAAACACTTTGATGCCATATTTACCACTTGATAAGTATGCAAAAACTTCCCTTTTTTAATTAAAATTATTAAAGCAGTGGCATAGCTGAAGCACAACACAAGAAGCAGCAATCATAGATTTAAGTGATAAGATGGTTTCTAAGCCACACCCTTACTTCTTTGCAACACGTCATCACCAGAATGGTAGAACTCACCTTTTCTGTTTTATTTTTGTCTACGTTATGTCACTTTCAAGGGGGTATGGGGTGTATTTAGTATTCATCAAGCAATAAATGATAATCTACATTACAAAAATTTTAAAAAGTAACAGTAGTAATAACATAGTAGTAATAATAATAATAACAACGGGTTGCATACCAGGATCACCAACCAAGAGTAAGTGGGACTCCCCTCGTACCCTTGTTCCAGAAGCATCGACATGTTGCACACCTCCGATAAGTGTTAATGCAACTGATTGGAGAAACAAAAGACATGAAATCTTTACATAAAAAATATGATAATGGTTCACAGGAAAGGGGAATTTCAGTTAAAGAAGATAGTTTTTTGAATTTCAAATAACAGTACTAAATTTCTAATACAAGTGATCCAATTCAAATTCAAAGCAGCATGAGATCAAGATATAGAGAAAGCCTGAGAAATTTGGAGAAAAAAGGGGTTAGGATTACAACCTACAAGAAAAACATAAATATATAAGCCATATCAAGTGAGAGCACTATCTTACCATGAGAGGTAAAAGGAGCAAATGGTGACCATTAAATCTTACATGTATATGTATATAGTCAGGATTATAAACCACTTGAAAAAGTCAAATGGCTTTATGTTCTAATCCTGACTACATGTGAATGTTCAATGGTAAAGATCTGCTCCACTCACTCTCATAACAAGAGAGTGCTCTACTTGATATGCTCCCTATATATATATATATATATAAAGCCCCAAACTGTACAAAAAATATATTTTGCAAATCGAACCAAATTGGTTTGGTTTGATTGGTTTGTTCCGTTTTTTGAACGCTACTAGTGTTTGCTATCTTGTCTGCATCACTAAACTCTTAGTCCTTTCCACACTCTTGTTAAACTTACACTCCCCATGATTAAACTATTCCTAGTTAACCTAATGTCCCTAATGTTACATCTTCTGTCCAAATTTCTCTGTAATCATTAACCCACAATTTAGTCATGCAAAGTAGTTGATGGATAGTCATGCATCAAGGGACCTCATCATAGATAGATTCCATACATTCATCCATCATAATAAAAAAAGATATGTCAGAAGCAAATACTTGATGGAAACAATAAGCCCACGGCCAAAGCTTCCAAGTGTCAAGTATAAACCTACATTAAAATGCAATGAATTTCAAGGTGAAAATGTAGATAACCATAAATTTGGATGAATGCTTACCAGCCAGCTTGACAGTGAAGAGTCCAAATACTTGTGAGCAAATTCCTCGTAGAATAGCGTTCCTCCCTGCATCATTGTGAAACAGCTTTGAACTTTTCATCTCACAGAACACAATTCATAAATCATGACCTTCCAGAAAAGTTTTACAGTTGTTAACCAAATATGGCAGGCGAGGGAAGGGGCTAGGGTCAGACCAAACATTTAAGATGACGGGCTACCTAGTGTTGTGCAGTCCAGTTTTCTTACGGACAATAGTTTTCTTATGGACAATACAAATAACAATATTGGGAGAGACTTTCAACAAAGGTTCGGAAATATGAATTTAAATGATATATGGGATATCAAAGACGAGTTATAAGAATACAACCTTTTAAAGGTGCATCTTTATAGTGGACCCAGAATTGCTTGAATTTCATAACAATATCATCAGAAATATCAATTTCTGACTTCATTTCACTGGTTCTCCTGACAACAATGAGAAAATAAAATTAAGAATAAACTGGATCAGATTTTTTGCTTTCCTTCCATTAGATGCATTGCAATTACTCAAAGCATAAGTTCAATTCTTGAAAGCAGCCAGTCTGTGCTTCATTTAAGAATATTAAAACATATAAAGTGTGAAACTTACTCTCACTTGTCATATTGTCAGGATACTCGTACATCCAAGTTGAAGCTTATAGGAAAGAAACCCAAACATATAACAAGCTAAGTAACACTCTCCCTCTTTCTCCTAAACCTTTAAGCACAAGCAAAACCATCCCAACAATAATATGAAAACAGTGCAAAAAATTTTAAAGCATAGTAGATTTACTCCAACAAATCTTACAGAATTTCTAGCAAGAGAAGGCAAGAAATGTTTCATAAAAAAATGAGTATAAACTACCATATATGACCTAGATGTAGTTGTTCCTATTCAATTTTGCTATAGTTGGAGAGAGAAATGTAGATTGGTACAAATTCAAAAGGCAAGGATGCTATTACCTTTTACTTAGAAATTGCTTATTGAGGAATAATATACTGACCACAAGCTAGGAAACTGTGTACATTTTATATCTTATTTTCCATTCATCATGTATTTTCAAGAGTCTTTATCAGGTGTGTTAATGAATAGCTGGGGATTTCATATTATATTATGCTCTAAAGATTAGTCAGAAAGTAAATTGGATTCATATTTTAGGAAAACAAAAAGCACAAGGAACGGAAGTTCTAACAAGGAACTTGTGTTCTCCGGTTAGCGACTCAATCTAGCAAAAACAAGGCCAATGGTTAGAGTATTCAAATAGAGTCCAGAGGATCGCTATGTTCTCCATGATCAGCTTAACAACGATGAGAGAGACTAGACTAGCTTATTTCATCATGCTTCACTTTATAGAATGGCACTTTAAATTCATGACACTTAGGGAGTGTGGACAATGCATAGGTCCAATTTACATTGGGCTGAAATTTCATTAATTATGAAGAATTGGGGTGGCAAGGACCGATCTACTGGCCAACTAATCAAAGAGGCTCTGATGCCATATTAAGAACTCAATCAACCCAAAAGCTTAGGCTACTAGGTGAAAGCACATGAATGGTTTTATTATATCTTAACATAATGGATGTAAGAGAATGTGTTAGTAAAGGAAACATTATTAGAAGTTAATATAAACAGTAAATTGCACCCTAAAAAGAATAGCATCTTCTCCTTGAGAGTAAAATTCAAAAAAAGACAGTATGGTAAGAGCATGGGAAAAGGAATGGCAAGCCAAGTCACATAAGATTCTCAGAACTAACAGAATAATAACCTGAAAGGAGAATGATGAGAAAGAAGACCATTACCAGAAAAGGTTGGCATTTCAACCTTAGGTATCACTAGATTGTCTATAAATTATGGGGAACAGATGCATAAATAAATATATTTTTCACTTGACTAACTTTTCCACAAAGAGAACACCAAAACTGGCAAATGCTAAATACTAGGAAGTTATATTTTCTTGTAATTTTTTAAAGATAAACACAGCGAGAAAAACTTCTTTTTACCTTACATTGTTGGCTACTAATACAGGATCAAGGTCGCAGCGCACATCCTTCAACTCTGGAGACCATTTTGCTGTTAAGAGACCGGTCACAATCACATCATCTGCAAGTAAAAAAGAATTAAAGCCCTCCTTAACCAACAACAAATATTGCATTTATGAATTCATCACTGACAATGACAAAAGGATATGCTATTACCTCTTATAATCTGATTCTAAAAGAAATACTCATTGAATACTTTTTTTGGGTAACTAAGTTGTAAAATATTTGTCAATATCTCTTCTGGTACCCCAGCTTTACCTTATGACAGACCATCAAACTTTCAGGAAACTATTGTTAGAAGAATTACATTTTCTAAGTGAAACAAAGCAAATTTGATTCAACTGTGCTGTCATTATCTATTCTCTTACAAACAACCTACTAACATGGCATGGTGAGAATCATACAGTGGAATCCCACATCACAAAGTAATGCTTGATTTCTTCACATGAAGAGCATTGGGAAGTCACCCAAGAAAGAGGCTTAAATAGAAAATGTGATATCTTGTCTGATAGGCTTAGCTTTTATACAATGCTAGTTTGAAAACCAGCTGGTTATATATAAATTATATATTACAGCAACTGAAAACTGCCTTTAGAAATTGATTAATTAGAGCTTTTACAATTGATACTCAACAAATGAAAATATAGATTCTTTAGTGTTTACTATATTATACATTTAATTACTGGTGCTTACAAGTACAATTACCTAACTAGTGAAATGAGCACTACTCTGGTTAAGCCATTTCAAGCTGTAGTGAAGGCCCAAAGCAAGATTTTAAAATGACCTTGAGTTCAGACGATCTACTCAAGACCACAAAGTGGGTTTGATCAAGTTAAAAAGACAACCAAGCATGTAAGCCTATGTTTCAGTAAAAATTAAAGTATAGAAAACAAATCTTACAAGACCCATCCTCTTTGAACAAGAAAATGATCTAACTATATTGAAGTCTTGGGTTCTGCTAGGAAGCATTAACAAGATAGTTGTTTGCATAAGGAACATGCTATTAGGAAAATCCTTTGAGCAGCTATTTGAAAAGAACATCAAAAGACCCAAGAAAATGAATGGTTCATGGAAAAGAGAAAATTTGCTGGCTAACAAGAGCAATACTTGCAGAAAATAACAAATAAAAACACAAGTACCTTCTTGGCAAAGAAAACGAACTACTTCAAGGGCTGAGAAATCCTTTTACTTTCTCTATTTCACAAAATATAAATTTGATAAAAGGAAAGAAAGGAGTACTGTTGAGGAAGTTATATTCAATACTCAGTCTCTTCCCAAAAAAACTTAACAGCTGCTACTCCAAAGGCTTTACAATTTAAAAAGGGATGGTTTCATTTTGAATTTTTTCCATAATCACTAAACTCTAGCCAGCATTTGCTATATTTCCCAGAAGATTTATGAAGTGCCCAATCATACAGAAAACTGAAAAATCCATGTTCAAAAGATCCAATGCTAGATAGAGTAAAATAAATAAATAAATAAATAAAGAACAAGCTTTCCTGTTTTCTTTCAAACTGTTGTAACCAGGGAAGCAAACCAAAAATAACAAGTAGAAATAGTGAAATGCACATGGAAATTAACGTGGTTCGACCTATAGTGAACTATAGCCTACGTCCATGGGCAAAACAGAGAGAAAATTAACTATGATCAATGAAGATAACAAGGAGTAGCTACTCAACAATCAAACCCTAATTCCAATACACCGTAATGCTAACTGTCACTGAGATTCACTACACTACTTAACAACTGATTTTATGATATAGAGGTCCAAGCTGGCCTGAGACTGTTGCCCAACACTAATCTCCATGAAAAATCCTTGTATGATCACACCGCAGGCTTTTCACGTCAAGTCACATGTGAAGCCAAGCCCAAAATTAAATACAAGCCACTTTATAACAATAACATCAAATAAAAAACAAGAGTTTCCCACGTATTAACAACTCATCTCCAGTAAGAATTTGAAAGACTAAAAAGTCCAAACAAATATGGCCAACATGGCAGGAGTGTAATTATACCAGACTCAGAGTAAGAAATATCCCAAGATGCATCATTCATTATTTTAAGAAAGTGAAATGCATTTAGATTTCTTAGATCCAATATTGCTAGATGAAAAATAGGGCTACCAAGTATTAACTGAAAACATGCTATTAATTTTTTACTACTAATGACCTAGACCAGGACACATGTTAAAATACCACAGTTGTATGTCATACAATAATGAAAATTTGATATAAAACCTAAATACCTCCAGCTTTAACAATGTCAACAAGGTCATCCTTCAAGATGATGAGAATTGAACGAGGAATCGCCCCAACACCTAGCACCTGTGTACTTTCTTGGATTTTTATCTCTTGATAATCATGGCATACTATAGTATTTTCTACATACTGGAATTTTGTGCCTCCACAGGGCTTAGACCTCTGCCATTAAGAACAAGAAATAACCAACATAGCCAAATGAAATAGGACTGTCTACTAATTTGAAAGTCGACTAATATCATATTTACACAAAAAAATGAGCACATAAATATTAAAAGGATAAAAGATCCAAAAACAATTTTTAAGCTTCCAAGGTGAACTTGCGGCTGACCTACAAATTCCCCAGCTTATTGCAAGAAACTTCATGTTGTGCAAGCAAATTATAAATGCGACACTTATTTAATATTACATTTTAATATATGACTACATCTCATGATTCCATTTTACTTTTTTGGTAAAGCAATAGGGACAAAGGCCCAAGAAGACTGCAGGGAAAACACAAGACTTAAACTCAGATTGAGAAGATACCTGAATTGGGCAAATTGAAGGTAGTGATATGGAGTTTCGAGCTTCCACTTCAGGATAAACTGTGAAGCTGCACACATGCTTTGTTAGCTGATAACCAAGAAACTTATCATGAGGTGCATAGGCATAAAACATATATCTTCCTCCAAAGTCTACACTGGGTAATAAAACATTAAAGGAAGAAAAAGTGAAAACAAATGAAAGAATATGAGTACTAAAAATATCTCATCAAAGCAAATCATAAAAAAGAATTCCATCCCCATCCTATGTCTCAGAAGTGGACTTGGTGTTGAGCATTGACTTCTAGGGTTTCAGCTGGATGACAACTGCATCTAACTGTTTATATCCATCTTGTAAAAGCTCATAACCAAAATTCACATCTAAATACCTCTTGATTGTTCAGGATAGAGCCGGTGGTATACTAATATTAAAGCTATCTATACTATGCATCTAGGCAATTAGCAGACACCGCATGCTAAGCAACATGGACTAAGAATAGCAAAATGAGAAATTTTGAATGTATGTAAGTGAATCACAATTGCGTATGTCTGCGTATATATATTATGCGCAGAGCTAATTATTAATTACAACAGTGTAGTACTAATGTCTTTAGTACAACTACACAATTAATATTTAATAGTACAACTACTATTTACAATATCCTAACAGTGTCCTTTTTTATTAATACAATCTTAAAATTAGCAAACATAGCATGCAGTTGCACCTCTTCTTGCATTTCTGGCACGTGTACTTCCTCTCTCCTTCATGCATCTTTATTGCTCCGGACCTGATTACTGTCCCTTTTAGAGTGAGAAGAATTCCACGGTGCTCCACTCTAACACGTCCTATGCTTGGGAACGTCTCTAATTACATTAAAATACACACATCAATAAACAATTGGCATCAAAATCTATCATTTTTTTATAGGAGAAGCTCCTAACTATATTTTGTAAGGAAAAAACCAATCAATAGTAACATGTCACATTTGAAGAACCACATTTCGAAGCCAAATGATCACTTTGACCCCCCAAGAAAGAGTTCTCCAACAATTTATCTCACGGCGTCCTTAAGGGGAATTCTCGTAAACAACTACTCGGTAAAAATTAGGTAAAAAGAAAGTTGAAACAGACTTGACAACTTGAAAGAAGCAAAGCTGACCAGGGTATTCAAGCGGAGAGCCACTGATGTTAATTCGAACATGAATCGATTTTTTCTCAACCCCAATCTTCTCAGCTGCCAACTCTCCCAATATGATTTTCTACATGACCCAGAAGACAAATCCAAGTCAAGTTTCCTCCTTTCTCCTCCAAACTATGAAAAAAAAAAGAAAGAAAGAAAAATATAATGATTAAGAGAATTTCGATGAGAGCAAACCGACATGAGCCCAAAGAGCAGCCTCATCGAATACTTGCAAGTACGTGGTGGGTTCCGAAAAGACGAGGCGGGCAATGCGAGGATCATCCTCCATCAACTCTGCGAAACTAAAGGACACAAAGAGGCTTTATTTTCCGATGTGGAGACGAAAAAAAGGGGGAAAAGGAAGGGATTGATAACCAGAAAAGAAATGTAGAATCCGGTTGGGGAGGTGGAGACGGGTGCGTACTCAACGTAGAGAGGGTAATGAAGGTTCGGATCGGGAGAAGAAGCGATGGAGCGGAGCTGGTCGGGGTGGTAGCGTATGAGAAAACTGGCCATAGGCTTCTGCCAGTAAGCGGGATCGGCGGTGTTTTTGGCGTCGTCCATGGTT
The DNA here is from genome assembly GCA_019955255.1 of Castanospermum australe. Lineage (NCBI taxonomy): Eukaryota > Viridiplantae > Streptophyta > Magnoliopsida > Fabales > Fabaceae > Castanospermum > Castanospermum australe. Next base: position 509,230 of record NSJW01000067.1, read on the forward strand.
GATGGCGGTTCTGCAGAGTGGAGACGAGAGGGGGCAGATTGCAGAACAGAGGCGGTGACTAATTTACGGTCAATGATGATGATGGGTTTAGGCGGGAAATAGTGCGTCTTAGAGCGCAGATTAGAAATTTTTGGATAGATAGATAGTTTAGCTTAGTCATTCAAATCAACCTCTGATATGTTTATATTTATCATTTTAATAAAAAAATATATTTATAGAATATAACAGTTTTATATCTTCTGAACATATTATTTTAATAATTTTTTTAGTTATTATATAAAGTAAATATTGAATTTTTTTATATTTTTAATATATTAAATATTTTATTTTTTATTTAATATTTATCTTATTAAATATTAAAAAAATCATTAACAAAATTTAAGAGAATATAACATTTTTTTAATAACATTATCTATGAGAAAAAGATTACGTCATCAATAAGACTTAATCACATCATGTTTATATAAAATCTACATAATAATATTTAATTAACTTTTTAAAAAATGTCAAATCAAAAAAAATATGTGACATAGTAAAATTTGCAAAAGTCACCTTTAGTAATATGTACAAATATGTTTGGTAAATTTCACATTTTAAAAAAATAATGAAAAAAATATGTGACAAAAATAAATTAAAAATAAAGAAAACCTAGTGTACTATTATCTAAACTAATTTTTATTTAATTTTTGTTATTTAAGTATATTTATAAATATATGTCTCTTTGTTTGATAAAATAAGATGACAAAATAAAGATAATTTTAAAACGTTCGGGAGAAAGAATAATAAAATAAAAATACTCCTAAAGAGCAAGTACATAAGGAATAAAATGAAAAAAAACTAAATATATAATGAGTAAGTAATTGTTTTGGATGCTAATGAATTTTAAATTCTTTAATACAGAAGTAAATACAAGAGCATAAATTCACTATGAATCAATTTGGATTAGGGCAGTAGGGTGATAATAAGTTGATACATGAATAATTTGTTTCTTTTTATTCTTACAAAATATCTTATTATGTCACATTCTTACGGGTGAATAGATAAATAATTTAAGTTTAACTATAACTAAAATATAAATTTAAAAACGAATATAGTTGTACTTTAAATTTTAGTGAAAATAAATACTTTTAAAGTGGAATTAAATCTAAAAACAATAATAATTGTTTTAATCATTTTCAAAAATAAACATAAATTTTTGAATTTAAAATTTAAATATAAAAATAATTTAAAAAATAAAAATATATAATATTATTTGAAACCAAATAAATTAAAGTTTTTAATTATTTTTAATATCATTCATAAAACATTTTTACATGTTGTACAAGAGAATGATTTAATTTATAGAACTATACCGCAAAAATTGAAATGAATAACTACTATAAAAATTAACTGTAATTTTTTATTATTTATTTTTTATACAATAAACTAAAAGATAAAACAAAAATAAATTAAAAATAAAACAAAAAAGTCAACCTAAACCTGCAAATTAATATCACACTCCCATAAAAACAACATGAATTAATACGGAGATAATTAATGAAACCACGTAAGATTAATAAAACCAGTTCATTCTTACATTCTTCTTTGTTCTTGCACAACAATTTACCTCCCTTAAAATGTGCATTAACTAAACATTCAAGTCTAAGGAAAAAATGTTTTTTTTTTTTATCAAATGAAAGAATGATTATTTGTGATTTGACTTCGCATTAGTCTAATAGTCTCCATAGAATTTGATTTACGAACAAGCTTTCAATAACTTTCATCCCACATATTTCATTGTATAGTTTTAAGTCCGGCTAATAAGTTAATGTCAATACTGTGATAAACCTATAACGCAATTTTTAAATGAATCAAAGACAATACTATTAACACTAGCCTAACCTAAATTGCCTACAAAATATTAATTTTGACAAAGCTTTCTTATGTGAAAATCCTCTCAGTTATCATCATTTAACTGATTAAATATTTGTCAATTACTCATAATTAATTAAAAATTGTTAATTATCATTTTTAGTTTATTCTAAATATTTTGTTTTATCTTCGTTCTCTAATACCTACCATCTTTATAAGAAGAAACTATAACAATAATTAGATAAAATTATGTATAAAAATACTCCTAATTATAAATTATATTATTGTCTTCGATAATAAAATGATTTCTCTTTCTATTTATTCAATTCACTTTATACAACTTTTATGGAAGTTATTTTTACTATGTAAATTATTCTTATTTGTTTTTATTCATTTAATTTTTTCCAATACCTCAGTAATGATTGGGTTTAAACTAAAGAATAAAATAATAGTAAATAAGTTGGACTTCTGCTTTTAACATAAAAGTAAGTGACCAAATGCTGCTATAAATAGCTCATACAAAATTTGTTAGCAAGCATGAACATACAACTCTGCTTAAAAAAAAAAACGATTTAAACATGACATGCAATACTATATTTGAATATAATTTAATTTTAATTTATTATTAATGTAAAAAAAATTTATACTATTATTTAATTATGAGCTATCATAATTAAAAGTGATTGATTTTTTAAATAATCATTAATTATTATAGTCAAATAATTTTAAAAATATAACAACACATAATTACTCATAAGACTGTGATTTATGACTCATCTGGATGAGTTTTTTAAAATAGTAGAAGCTATTTTATGTTTTAATATAATATTTAAGAAGTATTTTTTTAAAAGTTTGAACACATTTTTTCTGTTATAAAAAGATTCTTTTTTAAAAGTACAAAATATTACTTATAAAAAAACACAAAATATGTTTTTTTTTAATATTTCAGCTTTTTAGATAAAAACTCAGATGAAAAAAGAATTTTTTTAATAAAAGAGATTTTTTATAAAAAAAAAAACACATCCAAACGTTTACTTTGTGATAAGTAAGTTGAACCAGGAGTTTAAATTTTACTAGAAAATACTTTGTGCAATGATTCTTATTACTTAGAACAAGATTACACCTTGTAATAACTCATGCAATTATAAGATAATATAAAAAAATATAACCAAAATCAAATCCTTTAAAATATTTTAACAAGTTCAATTAGTAAAATATCTTAAAAACATGTCATAAATATGAAAGTATAGTTTACAAATTAGATGGACAACCTTTAAAATTATTAAAATTGCATGTAAATTGATATATAAAAAATAAAACATTTGTTTCTGTAAAATATTATTTATGTTGCATTTTTATTTCTTTAAATTAAGAAATAGAAGTCATAATTTTTGGGAGAACCGTAGAAGTAAGAAATGAAAGTTAATTAAGCTTGACATTACTTTCATACTTCACAAACATGGTAAAAAAAATGTGTGCTTAGAGGATCAGCCCAATATAAAATAAATATAAAAATCTAAATTAATTGCAAGTTAATAAATGCCATACTATGTTTAATTTAAAACTATATTTTATATTTCTTTTACTCTGCATTTTATTAGTATTGTCTAATTATATTTGACAATAAAATAACAACTCCAAAAAAATCAAAACTGAAAAATATCTCTTACATTAATTAAATTTTCAAGGCCAAAAGGTTAGAGGTTAATTATAAATAAGGCACAAAATCACCTACAGTCGAGCTACAAAATAAGAACTTGTAGAAGTAAAGTAAATTAATTTTATCTTTTTTTTTAAAAGTTTGATAACATTATATTATTTTTTACTTAGTTTTTACAATTACAATAATATTCTTACTATGAATTTTCACAACCTCCATTGAAAATTACACAAAATTACAATTGTAATTTGCAAGGCTAAAGAAGAAGTTTATAAAATCAAATTAAGACCACATAATATACAATAAAACCCAGATGGCCAGATAAGAAGGAAAAATCATGCACAGCGCTATAGAAGACATTTTTAACATACAACGTGAATGTTAAGAGGTCAACGGGTTCTAATGATCATCATACATTCTTGCTTATACGAACAACACCAAAAATTGTAAAATGTTTAATAGTTTCTATTTGACTAAACTGCAAATTAAATGAACATCATCAACTCTGGTCTACTGTATACATTGCTGTGCTCATCCTCCAGTATAGGGTAAGCAGCTACAAGAGCATCCTGAGATCCGATATAGAGTGAGTTGTAGATCTTCCAATACACTTCCCTAACCTTTCGGGCAGGGTGGAACAGGCCTTGGAGACAGTAGTTAAGAACAATGGCAGCGCCCAAGGCTACCCTCGTCCCTTCAATGGCTTCCATCACAGCATTTATCACATGTGGAGAAGTTTCAAATATGTTTGGCCAGACATAATTCAGCAAATGGAATTAGCGCATCCTCACAACCCAAACCAGCCACCCCCAGTGCCATGTGCTTCACAGCAGAAGCAGCTGTCTTCCTATGAACCAAATCTCTGTCCATAAGAGCATCCTCAAGCAATGGAGTCACAGCATAGATGTAGTCCTTTCCCATTTCACCAATGTACTCAAAGAGGAAAGAGAGGGACTTGAGGACACCATTTTGTACATTAAGCTCTGGCACACGATACTCGTTCATCAAAGCTGGCAAAACTGTGAAGGGTGAACAGGTTTCCGCAACTATTGCAATGGCCACAGTTGTGCAGACACGATTCTGCCTCTCCTGCACCTTGAGATTATTTAATAGAGTTGCCAGGACATCTTGCGGTCCAATGGCTTTAGCAATATATCCAAAAGTGTTCACTGTAGCTCTACGAATTCCCTTCTTGTGTGCCTTAAGCATCTCAAGAAGCTCAAAACAGATCCTCATCCATTCTCTAGCTGGTACAAACTCTGCCCCACGGTCAGCAATTCTACCTACAAGGTCAATACAGTTCTCCTGGACTTTCTCATGCCTATTCTTTAAAATTGGTGCCAGCCTGGGAAGCAAATCCTTAATAGGTGGAGTCATCTTTGTCATACCAATAACATTGACAATCGACTTGAGAGCTCCCAGAATTGACCCTAAAACTTCAGGATACTCTTCTCCCAAATACTCATATAAGACAACACCAAGATGACCCATCAATTGTTCCTCATGGCACTGCTTCATGACAACAGCAATCCTTGAAATAAGATCCGCTGCTTGCTGTCTCACTTTTGCACTTTTGTTGTTTAACCGCCACTTGATGGTACCACAAATCTGAGGAAGATACGGTTTCACTCTCTGCCCAAGAGAGTTTACAACTGCACCAAACCCGTTAAGCATCACATTAGCATCATCACTGGTCTGCTCTTGGAAGGCATAAAGAATACCATCGATCAGAAGCTCTTCCAACCTTGCATCTATATCAGATGCTCCCAAGTTAGTAACCACCTTCTCAATAGTCTCCATAACCATTCGCCTATAAGGTTCACTCTCATCTTTAAGGTCCTCAACAATTCTCCCAACAATATCTGCAACACCAACTTTGTTTGCTATCTCTACAGTCGTCTCCACAAGTTGCCGATAGTTTCTTCGATCCAAGGCCATCCTCCTAACCCAGAAGTTCCTGAAAAACTCCGGGAGAATATCATTTCTAATATAATCAGCTTCCACACCCTCAGTGCTCACACACTGCTTCACCACTTTCAGAACAATTTTCTTCATTTCTTCGTCAGGTGACTGGAATTCACGAATCAAAATAAGCATGACTTCCTTAGTATAGTAACTGGCATATAGGGCTTCCATCGACGGAATGATAAAGCCAATTGCCTTCAAAAATGCAGCTAAGACCTTCCCACGGTGTTGCCTAATACCCTTCCATAGTGGCTTCAAGACAGAGTCAAAACTTTCAATGCCGTAAGGAGCAGCAGCCTCAGCAAGAGCAGCAAGAGACAATGCAGTGATTGTTCTCACCTTCTGATTCTCATCATTCAGACCATTCTCTATAATTTCCACAAGAGATCTCAGATGCGGCAATACGGCACAACCAATTAAAATCGCAATCTGTTGCACAATCTTAATCCCTGTGTGCCGAGCTTGCCATGATTTCTTACTTTGACAAACAGCCTTCAAGAAGGGCAAGAGAGCAGGAATACCAAGAGCAGACGCAACGACACTGAAAGCTCTAGCAGTAGTGTTTCTAACATATTCATCAATGTTATCTATGTCAGGTCGCATAGCAGCAATCATTGTGGCTAGTCCAGCAGCTTTACTAAGATTAGAGATGATTTCTCTTCCTTCCACACGGGCATAGTAGTCTTCATCAATCAACAAAGGTTCAATAACAACAAGAATCTTATGTACGTAAGGGCGAACTAACTCATCCAATTTATAAAGAACTCTGTCTATTAACCTTAACCAAAAGGTGCCTCTCTTGGTCCTCCAGAGTAGGTTGCATGAGCAATGGCAGAATTCGGTTAAATAATGGACCGGCACCAAACTCACGAGCTTTATCATTTAGCTGTCTTAACGCTGTTTTCCTTTGTGGTGGTGTACCATTCTTCACTTTAAGGAGAAGTTTCATAATCTTCCTCTCTTTTTGTTCGTCTGGTGACAATTCCTCCTCATTTTCTTCATTCAACAATGCTCCGAAGTACTGGTAGTCTTCAGGTTTCATGAATGGCAAGCCACCAGGTGCTTCCTTAGGAACATCAAACTGTTGACCACGGTTCTCTTCTGGGATTTGGTAAAGAGGAGTTCCCATTGGAGTAGGAGTGGCGAGAAGCTTCCTTGCAGGTGTTCTAATTGGCACATACGAAGCTGGAGGCTCCAATATCTTATAGCCTTCTTGCGGAAACATGGCATCGAGTTCCTCATCGGTTAATGGGCGATTCCTCTCTTCAATATCCCTTTCCCACCTCAACAGATTATATTGCTCTGGTGTGAAGGCACCACGCAAAGCCCCAGGTGTAGGAGTGGCTAGTTCAACTCCTCCAACAGGAGTAACACCAGGAGTATATGCAGCTGCAGGTGTGGCACCTGGCAATGGTGTTGCACTGCCCATGGCAGCAGGTGTCTCATCCCACCTTGACCTCTGCCTCTTAGGAGTTGGTGTAGCCATCCCAGAAAGCTTTGGGGTAGCATCCCAAGTCATGCCAGCAGGAGTGGCACCCGGCGGTAACACCACCAGCCGGAGTGGCATCAGAATCCACCAATCTTCCAGGTGTAGGAGTCTCGTCCCACCTATTCCTCCTACCCGGCGTCGCATCAGTCACTCTCCCAGGTGTCGGAGTTGCATCCCACCTCCCCGGCGTCGTATCCGGTATATCCCAGTCGGAAGTTTTCGCCTTCTTCGCTGCGCCATCATCCTGAGACTGGTCCCACCTATTCCTCCTCTTCTGCTGCACCGCCGGCGCAGCCCCAGACTCCTTACCCTTCTCGGGGGCAGCCTTAGCAGCCTCCTCCTCCTCCTCCTTCTTCTTGGCAATAGCCCTCAAGGTCTCCTCTTTCTCCCTCTTCAACGCCTCCTCCCTCATCACATCCGCATACGTCCTCACCAACGGGTCCGGCGTCTTCTCACCGGCGGCGAAAGGGTCGTGGCGCTCCGGCGATATAATCCGATTCAACCTCCTCTGCCTATAATCATCTTCCCGATCAATAATCCTCTGCGGCTTTCTAAACCCCATGTCGGCGTCTCCATCCCCAGCACCGCCAGGCATCTCCTTCAACAGCGATTTGGGGGCAGTGTAAGACGCCAGCTTGCGAGCAACCTCGTTGTCCATGGCATCGAAGTTCTCTTCATCCTCGTTGGCAGGAATGGAAGTGAGATAGGAATCCTTGTCGCTGCCGCCATAGAGATCGGTGTCGAATGTCAGCGATGTAAGGGACGCGAGTTGCTGCTCCATCCTCTTGCGCTCTTCCTGCGTCTTGGCAATCTCTGGGTCCATCGACGCCATTTTCTGACGGTTCTCAAGTCTCACTCACTGATTAGAGTGTCCCAAAACCCTAGCTTGTGAAAATGACAGCAAGATTAGGTTTTGAAGCAGAAAATGGATATGAAGATTGAAAGGATTCAAACCTTTAATATCTCTCTCTTTCTCAAATCAGATTATCAGATGAAGATTTTTGGAAGAGAAGGAGAGATCACAATATGATACAAGAAGGTATAGGAACTGACATGGCAATTTATTTTTTGTTTTTTTTTTGGGTCACCAACAGACATGGTAATTCGGATTGGGTTTGATTTGGAGTCAGGTCTTTTGGTCCGGTCCATCGCATTTTCGTGGGCTATTATCGAAGCCCACAATGTGTGAAGCCCTTTTTTTCATACCTTTTTTTCTTCACGATACCTATGTTATAGTTTTGTTATATATATGTGTTTTTCTTGAAACTTTGCTTTTCATTGATGTGGGCCACAGTTTATTCTAATTGAAATTTTTGTACCAAGTTGAGTTGCAATTTGTGGCCATTTGATTAAGATTTTATAATTGTTGATTAAATGGTCACTTATCTTACACATCCATGCATTCTGCAATCATAGAACATCTATATTGACCTTTAAGGATCCCGACAACAGTAATTTAGGTGTTAAAAACCATAATCATGTTGAAGTTTTGTACAAAACCTATCTTAGTTTTCATTTTCATTGAGCAAATATGCTTGCTTGTTTCTTGTTCCAAAGTTGTATATTTGAATGTCTTTGAGCCTTTTTTTTCCTGTAAATCCATTCTCTCTTTTTTTTTTTTTATTTTACTCTTATCTCTAGTCACAGAGGCGTGAACTATTTACATTAGTTAAATCATTTAATTTTTTTTATAAGGATATCTTTAGATTAACTTATGCATTAATTAAAATTAAGTCTATTTCTAAATGATTTTAAGGGCGTATCCTTACATTAACTTGATACAATTAGAATAATTAATTCCTCTAAGTATTACTTAAAATTTAAATATGAGTAATTAAAATAAGCAGGATATCTAGTTAACCACTATATGAAACCGTTTAACCATGTAATTTGCTACTTGAGCTTTGGTGTGGAAACATAAATAGTTATTGTGACTTGTGACCACTAAAATTTGTAATTTCTATTCACATTTTCCGCCACCTCAACTGCATAATTATACGCATATATTCATTTGTCTCTTCAATCAATTATCTAATGTCTCAACGTAGAAAAGAGTTCCAAGTTTCTAATCAATCACGCTTCCAGTATTCACGGAAGAAGCGAATTCGAGTTGGTAACAAATTAGGTACGAAACATTGTCATTTAACTAAGAAGTCTTCCGTGATTGCAGACAATTAGGGAAAAGCAGATGCAGACAAAGTAAAATGCCTGAACTTTGATGATTGTAGTACACTGTACACCAATCCTATTCAATACTTTGTGTCAAACTCATACAACGCAAGAGATTATCGTCTTCTTGGATTTCATATCTGCCACACGACCGTTACTGTAGGACTTGGTAGAGGGAGGAATATACAAAAATGACATAAAGTATTTGTGTTTTTTTCATGCCCAAATGTAAAATTATTATATATATATATATATATATATAAATTTTTAGTGATATGTAAATGTAAAATTGATGTGAGATTATACAAATTTCCAAAATCCAATAATATGTAGAAAGATGAATTAGATTATTAAGAGAATGTGAAAAAGAATGTCAAATATATATTTCACTGTAAGTCTTATCAGTATAAATAGTATGTTGAAACAGACAAATATTTAATGTGTAATCTAAGCAATTAATTTTTAGTCCGAGGCATATGATTATTCCTTAGAGAATATTTATTTCTAATCTAGTCACTATGAATAATTCACGATACATGAATTGAAAGCTATGTATCATAAATTGTCAATTATTAACTTTCTAATTTTTCGTATAGAACAAGAATGGTCTATCAATTCAAATAAGTTTTATTAAGTTAGTTTACATTAAAAATCATATCTATCAGTTCAAATAAGTTTTTACAACCAAAATTCGAACATGGAAAAAAGATTTGTTAGGAGCACTTCTTAGTAGCAACAATATTTGAGGAGTTAATCTCACAATAATGTCATAGGGCTACGTTGACCAAAGATAAAAATTAAAAAACATGAAATTCTTTATTTTCTCTCAAATTGCGCTTCAAACAAATTGATAACGTGCCTTTCTTCTACCATTTGGTACTTACTGGTACGTCCTAAAAGCAAGAGACAACATTGTGTCAGAGTTTTGTGGTTTTGGCTAGCTAGAAGGTATTGACCGGCATCAAGGACTGCGTTCTGTTATACCGTTATGAGTTTTGACTGATAACTAAGGCGGCTTCTAGCATAGTTCAGATAACTAGCTCTGGCTGAAAATTCTTAATGACAACTTAAAGACTTATCTTAATTACTTGAAAATAGGAAAAAAAAAACACTATATGATATATATGAGCATATGCCGCAGCATACATGGTGTATTTTGTTGAATATGTTACGTAGTTTCCTCCATTTTCCTCATGTGCTTTTACTTTTTTTTATCCTCCATGATCCCACAAACAGGATTATCACATCTAAAACAGTGTGGATGACCCGGCAACTCTGAGCATATTCTAAAATGTCGTCATATACCAGCCTTTAGCCTTACTATGCAACGGTTTTTGTGGATACTTCAAGCATCGTGCCTCCTTCTGTGCCTCCACCATCTTGTGTCAAACGAAGACACATCTCACACGGTTGAGCATGAGTTCCTTTCTTTGTCTACCTCTCGGAACTAATAAAGCTAGTTATAATGAAACTTACGATGGCTCAAGACAAACGCAAACTTGCTTAGAGATTGGCACCGAATTGGAGGTGGGAGCCAAATGCTCAGAGGAAAGAAGCAGAGGAGAAGATGTTTCGATTCTGGTAGCAGAGCAGGGTATTTCTTTGACGTGGGAGGATTTGTGGGTGACTCTGAAGGATGGCAGCAAGGCAATCCTTCAAGGTCTAACGGGCTATGCCAAGCCAGGACAGCTCTTGGCTATAATGGGTCCCTCTGGTTGTGGCAAGACCACACTTCTTGATGCCTTGGCAGGTACTCATCATCACTGAAAATCAGTAGCATCATGTTCTTGCTGTTCAAACTTTAGCAATTAACCCTACCAGTAATGGAGCGAAATCTATCCAAGTATCAATATATTGTGTATGAGCATGATGCATAAGTTGGGCAGACTAAATTTAAGTTAAAATGAAATTTAAATTTTGATATCTGTAATTTTTTTTATATTAATCCTATAGTCTTTCTCATTTGGTTAATAAAAAATTAGTTTTTATAATTTTGTCTTATGCAGATTTTAGTCTCTATAATTTTTTTAAATATTAATTTCTATAATTTCACTCATTTAAATTTTAGTCCTTATAATTAAGATATTGATCTTTATATTTTTTATTTATTTGAGTTTTAGTTTATATTCATTAAGGTATTAGTCCTTATTTTCTATGAATAATTGATCTCTATAGTTTTTAATTGTTAAGGTATTAGTTCTAAAATTTAAATGAGTGAAATTATAGGGATTAATATTAAAAAAATTATAAAAATTTAAATTTAAATCAGGTGAAATTATAAAAATTATTTATTTATTTTAACCTTTAAGATAAATTAAACATTGATAGATATCTAATTTAATAGCTTACCTTTTCTTATATTTTGAAATTATATATATTAAAACAAAGTAGTTGAATGAATACTAATTAATTTTTAAAATTTATGAAACTTTATGAGGTTATCTATCTCATAAAAACTTTAAATTGAAATTGATGTAATTCACAACTCTTAAATATTTTGATTTAACAAATTATTAAAATAAAACTCTAAATCTACTATAAAGTATAAACGGGTCAGATCCAACTACCCAAGTGAAAAGACAAGCCAACTAGAAATAAGAATAAGAAAGTGTGATGGGGACCAGCGCTCATAAGGAGGCAGCGGCCCCTTAAGGGAGAAGAGAAAAAGAAAACAATAAAAATCCTACGGCGAGAAGCACTGAAGGAACGTCCATTAGAAATTAATGCACGTGATAGAAGAAGTTAGGACTGGGCATGGTTTGGTTCTAGAAAATTAAATTGAATCAAACCAAATTGAAAATACAGTTTAAAAAAACTGGATAAATTATTATTTAATATTTTACTTAAATAATATCAATTCTATATTCATCTTTGTATATCGATTTGTCTGAGGTTTGAAGGACAAACTATCAGTCAAAAGTAACTTTTTTGAATTGAAGAACTTCCGGTGGAGGGACTTATTGCCAAATTATGATACGACATCTTGGAATTGTATTGCAGGCAGGCTGAATTCAAACGCAAAACAGACAGGGGATATCCTAATCAATGGCCACAAACAAACACTTGCTTATGGCACATCAGTAAGAAAATTTTATCCTTTTTTTTTTTTACTTCTCCTTCCCTTCTAACCTTCCCCAATAGAAGGGGATAAAGCACATTTTTTTAGACCCCAACTGAATTCACTATCTCAAAAAAGATTGTGAATTTGTGATAGCTTAGTGATTTCTGTTCCTCAACATGTTTTAGGCATATCTGACACAAGATGATGCTCTATTGACCACATTAACGGTTGGAGAAGCAGTGTACTACTCAGCTCAGCTCCAATTGCCTGATTCAATGTCCAAGTCAGACAAGAAGGAAAGAGCAGACTTCACAATCAGAGAAATGGGCCTTCAAGATGCCATTCATACAAGGATTGGAGGGTGTGGCTCTAAAGGCATTAGTGGTGGGCAAAAGAGGAGAGTTAGCATTTGCATTGAGATCCTGACACGCCCCAGCCTTCTATTCCTTGACGAACCAACTAGTGGACTTGATAGTGCAGCTTCTTATTATGTTATGAGCAGAATTGCAAGATTAAACAAAAAAGATGGGATTCAAAGGACTATTATCGCATCAATCCATCAACCTAGCAGTGAAGTTTTTCAACTTTTTCACAACCTTTGTGTCTTCTGTCTTCTGGTAAAATAGTATACTTTGGCCCTGCTTCTGCTGCAAATAAGGTTGGAATTTGTAAACCATAATCGGTGTATGAGTGCAATTTATCGATTTGAAGTTGAAAACCAGTGACTCTTACTGTTTGCAGTTTTTCGCATCAAATGGTTTTCCCTGCCCCACTCTCCAGAACCCTTCTGATCATTTTTTGAAAACCATTAACAAGGATTTTGAGCAGGTAAGTATAATTGGTATCTTTTTTCTTCTGAAACTGACTTTCTGTAACACTTGGTGAGGGCACCTAAACTCGGTTTTAAGGAGTCAATGTGCATTGAAATTTAACTGATTTACCTTACTATTCCCAGGAGAACCCTGATCAAGGATTAGCTACAGGAGTTACCACAGAAGAAGCTATTTATATGCTTGTAAAATCATATAAGTCATCTGAAATTAGTCTCCAAGTTCAGAGAGAAGTAGTTGAAATAAGAAAAAGGGTAAATGTATTTAACATTCGCAGTCAAGTTCATAACATAGACATCAAAAAGACCAATTGATCAAGCATAAAAGCGAGTTATCTTGTTGGGTAAAGAGTCAATAGAATGCTACATTTTCTAAAGAACCAAACTATATTCATCTGCAGATATGCAATACTATAATTGGGCCAATACAATAGGTGTCTCTAATAACTAAACCTAATGGATGCAGGATTCTAGTGCAATGGAGAAGAAAAGCCATGCTGCATTCTTTATTCAGTGCCTCATTCTTACAAGAAGATCATTTGTGAATATGTATCTTGATGTAGGCTACTACTGGTTGCGTCTATTTATCTATGGTGCATTGGCTATAAGTCTAGGTACCATTTTTCGTGATATTGGCTCAAGCAAAGGATCAGCTCAGGTAACAGAGAGAGTAAGGCAGAGTATGGCTTACAATACATAAAGTTGAAGAGCAACTAATATTTCATTATTGCATCCAAAGCCAATTTTAAAGGCCCAATTTTGATGGTTTCAGGCTAGATGTTCGCTGCTCATGTTTGTGGTCACATTCCTGACTTTCATAACCATTGGTGGATTCCCTTCCTTTGTGGAGGACATGAAGGTAAAATAAATTTTCCGGAGGGAATTTGTTCACATAGGCAATTGCACTTTCACTACTTTGTGTGCCAAAAATAGTTCACTTCATCAATGTACTGAGTTTTCTCATTTTTCTTCAATCAGGTATTTGAAAGAGAGAGACTCAATGGGCATTATGGTGTTACTGCATATATCATTGGACAGACATTGTCTGCTATTCCATACTTGCTATTGATATCACTGATTCCAGGAGCAATTGTTTATTACCTGACTGCACTTCACCCTGGGTGGCACCACTTCCTGTACTTTACTTCTGTGCTTTTTGTTTCTGTAATGTTGGTGGAGAGCCTTATGATGATTGTTGCTAGTATGGTTCCCAATTTCTTGATGGGCATAATCATTGGTGCTGGAATTTTGGGGATAATGATGCTAGATGGTGGATTCTATCGGCTGCCCTCTGATCTTCCCAAACCCTTTTGGACATACCCTTTATACTACATTTCCATCCACAAGTACGCCTACCAAGGGTTGTTCAAGAATGAGTTTGAAGGCCTAACATTTACAAACAATCAGGTTGGCGAGCCTATGAACATTAGTGGAGAAGAAATGCTGAAAAATTTATGGCAAGTGGAAGTGGGTCACTCAAAGTGGGTCGATCTTTCCATCTTGCTGGGAATGGTAGTTCTGTATAGAATTTTGTTCTTGGTTATCATCAAGAGCATTGAGAAGGTGAAGCCTATTGTTGCAGTCTTCAAGTGACTGGCCACAAGGAAATTCTTTGGTGCAAAATCCTGCATCATCATCATGAGATGGGAGTACATGACGACCAATTTGATTTTGCATAGGATTGTTGTACATGGTTTAGGCAACAAGCTATCCAACTAATTCAGTTAGTGGAGCTGCAAACACTGTATGTTATGCTTACAGTTTCAATTTTTTATTCATTTATGTTAGAAATATTCTCAAGCAGCATACCTACGTACTCGAACAACTTTTTCTTATTACTGATTTGCATTTTCCGTTAAAACAAGAAACAAGACCCACAATATATCGCCAAGTATACACAAGAGTAAGTACAAAAGCGAAAACACTGGATGTAACAAAAAAATTATAGTACGTTTGGTTGTAACTCTTTTTTTAAGAAAATAGTCATTTTTTAAAAAAATTCTTTCGGTAAGATGATTATAACTCTGTAAGTTATTTTGACAACAAAATAAATTAATTCACACACACTTAAGTATATGTTTGTATTAGTTTATTTTGTAGTTAAAACAGTTTATAGTTAAAATTTTACTGAAAGAGCATTTGAAAAAAAATGATTTTTTCCTAAAAATAATCTTTAGTCAAACATACATGCATTGGGCAACATAAATATTTTGTAGTGTGTTTGGTTTAATTTCTGAAACCCCAAAATTATAATTTGGGTAAAAGTTACAAAAAATAATCTTTTGTCTAAATTATGATTTGAAACTTTCCAAAAATTAAAAGTACCAATTTGGTGTGCAGTTTCTTTTCTTCATTTGTGAAGCTAGCTTAAGTACCAATTCTTCACTAAAACCTACTTTTTTTTACTAATAAAAAATATTTTATGATATTGTTAAAGCATGAATTATTACTTAATATGTGTTGGAAGAATATATTTTTAAAGGTTTTCATCTTATATATATATATATATATATATATATATATATTGGGTATTAACCAAAAATATTCTTATAAGATTCAGTCTATTTAAATTGTTTCATATGTCTAATATTTTTAAACTAAAAGTAATAATAGATCTTATATATTTTCTTAAATGTGAGTTTGTGAAAGGTAGATTCAAATTATATTATTGACAAGGTGATATTCTTAAGGTCAAGATGACGGGAAACAAACTTTTACGGACGTTAGAATTAGATTAATTGAAATGCCTCGGTTCCAGACGGCAGGCAGTAACCTCAAAAACAGAAAATTTTCCAGAATTATTATTTTAGAAAACCATAATATTAGTGATACGTGATCATGTGACTCTCTAGCTTTTTGAAGAATTTCAAGAATTTAATTCTTAAATTAAAAATTTATGGGTCGTTATTTGTATAAATTTCAAATAAGATATTGAAGTCAAAATAAAAAATAATCGTGCGTTCATACTTCATATGGTCCCCGTTATTTTGTGGTAAGGATTTGTTAACCATCATAGTCAAGTCCCCGAGATATTTCATTTTCTCCACTCAGAACGACATTAATTGGTCCTGGGAAACAAACAAAATCTCGTTTGGTGCAACTATATTCATCGTCGAATGAAACATACTGGTCTATTCTTAAAACTTGTTTTTCCTCTTTACTATATTGTCTTTATTCTTAAATTCATGGAGGTGAATTGAAAATTTTCCTTTAATAATACGTTTGCATGTGAACTTTGAGTTCATACTTTTTTACTGCCTCAATACATAATTTTTTATGGATGACATAACCTAATTGATGAGTCAAAAGAATAAATAAAATTTTAGTTGCGAAGAGAGAGACTATAGACTCAAAAGCTTTTTTGTCTAGTAAGATAAAATATATGGAATACAAATTCAGCAAAACTCGAGTTAGTAATATTCTGAATGTGAACATTGTAAATCAAATCATACCACAAGTTGCACGATTTAGATATCTTTGATTCTTTTTACAAAGTGATGTAAAATTAATTGAGATGTCACACATGAATAGGATTTAAACTGTGACGAAATGAAGAAATATTTTAAGTGTAATTTGTTATAGTAAAAAATCTACCAAATAGCTATAAGACGAGTAATACTCTATGATAAATAAAATTAGGAGCGAATATATTTGAAAGAAAGTTGAAGTTGAATATATTGAAGAGAAGATGACAGAAATTTGTCTAAAGTGATAAGAAGACTAATAAAGGCTTTAAGCAAAAAAGTGATTGACGTAAAAAAAAAATTAAGAAATTTTTAGGATAAATCATAAAAAGAAGACTAATAGAGGCTTTAGTGAGAAAAGTGATTTAAGTAAAAGAATTAAAAATTTTTTAGTATAAATCATTAAAAAAGACCTTACTTTTGCTACCTTGGAGTTTGGATGTTAGGTAAGAAGAAGAACGTAAATGGAAAGGAAGGAAAAAAATGATCAAAACTCTCATTTACAAGATTTTTAATGAGAGAGAGGAAGCCTTCAAAGTTCTAAAAGTATTCACCCTCAAATTGAGGAGAAGTATGAGAAAATTACCTTTTTTTTTTAGAATTAAAATTTAGGTTGAGAAGAAAGAATCGTCCTAATTTAAAGTCAGGACATATCTCCAGACTCATTAAACACTTGTAAACATATTTATAAATAATTCACTAATGAAAAAATTCAAGAATTGAATAAAAAATAAAAATAAAAATAATAACTTATAGATGACTTATTTTAAATTAAATAAAAAATAACTTTGATTCTCCTTATTAATTAATAAAAATGAATTTTTATTTTATATTATATTTATATATCTAATAAATTATAATAAATATATAATAATTTTTTTATTTCAAATATATAATAAATAATTTTTAATAATTCTTTATTTTATAAAATTCTATTTTTATTTTATAAAATAATTAATAGAATTAATTCGAATTGAATTGAATTAATATTTTCTTACTTAAGCATTTAATTAAATAAGAGGAAATAACTCCCCCTGTTCGTTTCCTTTTCTTTCCCTTCACTCAATGTTTTACTTAAAATTTAATATTTGAATTCACCAAAAAAAAATTTAATATTTTGAGAGAGTTAATTAATCTGTGTAGCTGGTTCTCCATATAAGACTAGATTGTTGTTATTGTTGCTGTCGTAATATATAATGTCTCTATTCTTAAACGTTGAACAAATGTTGTTTAAAAAAAAAACCCTCGAACACATGCATGTTAGAAAAACGACATAAAAGAAGAGAAAAGAAAAATCAGGAACAGACGCTAAGAATCCGCACAAGCACAAACACTCTCTATCTATATATTTGGCTTGTTTTCTGGCAAATTCGGTGAGCCATTCAACTAAGCTTCTCTCACACCCCCTCTTCTTGTCAATAATGGCTTCCCTAATTCTTTCACCTCTTCCATCTGTTCCTTGTGATTATGAACCTAAACACAGCTCTTCATCAGTTCTGCAAACTGTCCTAGAGGGTGAGGCCCACACACTGCAGGTGAAAGATTTTAGTGCTCCAAAGAACAACAATGGAGGAGAAGCTGCAGGTGGGACTCAAACAGAAGAGATGGGTATCTGCTTGACATGGAAGGATCTATGGGTGACTGCTTCCAAGGGGAAGAATGGAGGCAAATCAATTCTTCAGGGTCTGACTGGTTATGCCAAGCCAGGGCGGCTCTTGGCAATAATGGGTCCTTCTGGTTGTGGCAAGTCTACACTTCTTGATGCTTTAGCAGGTATACATCTCAATTTTTAAAATGAATTCTAAACATCAGAAATTAATTTTTAATTTAATTTAATTTAATATAATTCAACTTAATTTAATTTAATTTTCATTTTAATGATTCTAAACTAACTGTTACGTTTGATAGGAAAAAATGATTTCACTCTTTGCCCATTTTGCAAAAAAAAATTATAGAAAAGTTAATTCATTTCATAACATATTTCATAAAACCATGAATGGAGCATATAGGGATTGAGATTCCATGCTATATAGAATGAGATTAAAATTTTTTCTTCTTAAAATATCATTAAAATTTTTTAAAATTACACCATATATATATATAGGAATTCACTTACACCATGTATAAGTTTTTGACTCTTACATTATTTAATAACTTTTTATAAAATGTAAATTAAACCAATCTACTCATTGAATTATATGATATTATTTTGATGGTTATGCATACTAAATTTGAGATAAATTGAACATTTAGAGATATATAATCAAATAGTCAATATTTACTTATATTTCAAAAAATATATTATATGTTAAAATAAAATGGTGTGATGGAGTATCAAATAAATTTTAAATTGTATGAAATTTTATAAACTTAATTTATTTCATAAATTTTCAATCCAATAGTTGAATTGATGAAATTCAACGTCCATACAAAATTATGAAATAGAGTAAGTGTATCAAGACTTATACCTGGTGTAGGTGGATTTCCATCCATATGTATATGATTTGGAAAAACATTCTATTTTAAAAGTTACCAAGCTGTGGATTAAAAATGATTATTTCATTCTTTTTCATTCCATTCTTTTCTCATTACATTCCATTATTGCACAGAATCATCGTTCCATATAAACATTACATAAGAGTAGTGTTACACACCTATAAAGAATTTGACAGAATTCAACCATAATTCATTAGATTTATAAGTGATTGTTGGATAAGCAAAATTAGTATGAATTACTCATCTATTTAAGAATGAATAAGTATGACAATTTATTTTGTCAAAATAATTATAGCTATTTAATACTCTCTTTGTCCAATGTCGTTTAAAGTAATTACACATAAATTAAAAAAGTTATTAAATAGTTTATTTATCTCACTTTATTAATGTTTTCTCTATTCTTTAATTTCACTTACTTCATTAATTCTTTACATTAAAAAATAAATATAAAATTAAAATTTAAAAAATAATTAATGTTTTCCTAATATTGTTTACATGATAAATATTTTGACATAAAAAAAATTATTTTTTTACACAATAAATTCAAGTGAACGGAAAGTGTAGCATTTTTCTTGTACTAAAAATGCTACCGGCCATAGAAGACGTGAATTAAATGAAGACATGAATTCATATTGCAGGGAGATTAGGTTCAAACACAAGGCAAATGGGGGAGATTCTGATCAACGGTCACAAACAAGCCCCAGGAACCTCGGTACAAAATCTTAAATTCCTTTAAGAAAAATAAAATGGGTTTCTACTTTCTAGTTTCGGTAGCCACGTGATTAATTAACCATTCTTTGAATCTCCATGATCCTAGGCATATGTCACACAAGATGATACCTTGTTAACAACCTTAACAGTTGGAGAAGCAGTGTACTATTCAGCTCAGCTCCAATTGCCTGACTCCATGTCAAAGGCGGAGAAGAAGGAGAGAGCAGACTTTACAATCAGAGAAATGGGTCTGCAAGATGCCATTAACACAAGAATTGGAGGATGGGGTTGTAAGGGCATTAGTGGGGGTCAGAAGAGGCGAGTGAGCGTCTGCATTGAGATCCTAACACACCCGAGACTTCTCTTCCTTGACGAACCAACTAGTGGATTGGATAGTGCAGCTTCGTATTATGTCATGAGAAGAATTGCGAGCCTGGATGAAAAAGATGGCATTCAGAGGACTATTATTGCGTCAATCCATCAACCTAGCAGTGAAGTTTTCCAACTTTTCCATAACCTTTGTCTTTTATCTTCTGGGAGAACAGTATACTTTGGCCCTGCTTCTGCTGCAACTGAAGTTAGGAACTAGCACATTTTACAGTCCATCTTTGCACAGTTTTATGTTCATATCTAATTCATGTCCTCATGCTTCTGCTTCTTTTTTCAATGTAGTTTTTCGCTTCAAATGGTTTCCCTTGTCCTGCTCTCCAGAACCCATCTGATCATTTCCTAAAAACTATTAACAAGGATTTCGATCAGGTATGCTTACTAAGCTTCAATGGCGTGGATGCTCAAACATTTTAGCAGTCGTCAAAACTCACTGAAATTTGATTTGGGTTCTCATTTTTTCAGGACACTGAGATGGCTTTAGCTGGGACTGGAAGAATAGCTACAGATGAAGCAATTCGTGTCCTTATAAAGTCATATGAATCATCTGGGATGAACCAAGAAGTTCAAAACGAAGTAGCAGTACTAGCTGAAAAGGTATATTAGATCCATACTCAAGCATAAATTTTGAGGGGACCTATATATCTTGAAAATCACACGAAGAAAAACAGTTTGTGGGGATCAATCAACAACTATAATTAATGTGTATATATACACGATACTAAAACTAAACGCTAAAGAACGCTTGGGCCTAAATTAGGTGGTTGGAAACTTGGAATGAATAGGACTTTAAATTTGGATGGAGTTTATAAGTTCAAGTATCAATGTACCAAAAGAAAATTACCATAGAGGTACACCAATGTTTTTAAAGATATCCTTCATGTCTTGCTAAATTTCATAGCAAATACCTGAATTTGACCCAAAACCTAGCTAACAAAAGACTGACATGAATTTTCAGGACACCAGTTCAATAGACAAGAAGAGAGAGCATGCTGGCTTCCGCACTCAATGCCTTGTTCTTACCAAAAGATCGTTTGTGAACATGTTTCGTGATCTAGGCTATTACTGGTTACGCCTTGCTATATATATTGCACTGGCTGTAAGTTTGGCCACTGTCTTCTATGATCTGGACACAAATTACAACTCAATTAAGGTAAGAATGGGAAAGTAAGGCAGAGTCTGGCTCTCAAAAAATTAACAAAAGCTGCATGTCCATAACTCCAGATCTGGATATATAGCTTAAAATTCTAATTCTGTAGTCACTTCTAATTATTTCAGGATAGAGGTTCACTACTTATGTTTGTGTCCACATTCATAACTTTCATGACCATTGGTGGATTCCCTTCCTTTGTGGAGGAGATGAAGGTAATTCAAAGAATTGTTCATAATAAGTCACTCAATCATCTCAGTTGACGAGATGAATAGAAACTCTCTGTTTTAAATATTTTGTTTAAGTAGTCACTGAAAGGTTTTTTTTTTTTTTTTTTTTCTGCCATTGATCCAGGTATTTGAACGAGAAAGAGTAAATGGGCATTATGGTGTTACTGCATTTGTCATTGGGAACAGCTTTTCTGCTCTCCCATACTTGTTACTGGTTTCTCTGATTCCTGGAACTATAGTTTATTACTTTCCTGGTCTTCAGAGCGGACTTGAGCACTTTCTGTACTTCATTTGTGTTCTATTTTCTTGCTTGATGTTAGTGGAGAGCCTTATGATGATAGTTGCCAGCATCGTCCCCAACTATTTAATGGGTATCATAGCAGGTGCTGGAATTCAAGGAATCATGATTTTAGGTGGCGGGTTCTTTAGATTGCCAAATGATCTTCCTAAGCCGTTCTGGAGATACCCATTATACTATGTTGCCTTCCATAGGTATGCCTACCAAGGATTGTTCAAGAACGAGTTTGAAGGATTAAGGATTGCCATCAATGCAGGAGGCTCACACAATAAGTACATTAGTGGTGAAGAGATTCTAAGAAATACATGGCAAGTGTCCACGAGTTACTCAAAGTGGCTTGATCTTGCTGTCTTGCTGGGGATGATTGTTCTGTATCGAGTTCTATTCTTGGCTATCATCAAGGCTACTGAGATGGTGAAGTCCTTTGTTGCAACTTCCACATCAGTGTCTCCCAATCAAACAATGCAGGTCATGGAGAACGCCAATGCCGCTCCTCTACATTTCGAGGTTGTATGATGAAGTACCATCAATGATGATCATTATATCAATTTTATAAATAAGTTAAGATTAGCATTATTTTGAGAACAATAGTATAATTTTTTATTATTAATTTTATTTTGTTAATTTTATGTTCTTGTAATGTTTTGTAATTATTTTCGTTATATAAAAAAGTCACTTATAAACTATTTTTTTAAGCCTAACAATAAATTTTTTATACCTTCCACTAAGACTGGATTTAAGAATTGGGGAATGTTAGTTTCAATTATGCTGGTGTGAATTGTGAATTGAAAAAAAAAATAATCTCAATTTTATGAAAAAAATAAAAATTAGTGCAGAGTGAGTACAACTATAAAATTTATATGAAAGTTATGTGCATTTGAAAGTATGCGAGTTCCTGAATTTCTTATTAGCAAAAACAAATAACACTACTCTGACAACAACCCTGTACTGTATCATACGATGAGAAAGAAGATCACGATCTGTATATTTCCTGTATCTCAATGACAAGTGTTCTTAATATTTCTGCCAGTGCACTATTAGCTCTAATAATTAATGCATACCATTTTACTATAGTTACACTTACACAGATTGGAAGAGAAATAACATATTTACATAGGAAATCATGAATAATCGATATACAGGATACTTCTATCAAATAATTCAAGGGTTTGTTTAATAATAAATGATGTGTATTTTTCATTTGGCAACTCAGGTTCGAATTTAAGCAAGAAAAGAAATTAATTATTTTAAATATATTAATTTGATATAAAATTATATCTTTAAAATAGTCTAAAAAAAATTTAACTAATAAATACCCTATTGTTACAAAAGATATAACAGCAACAAATAAGATAAATAAAAATAATTTTTATCATTAAATTAAGTTTTGATAAGTGATAAATAGAATTCTTTCTTTCCTCTTCAATTTTTTTTAATCTTTAAATAATTCTAGGGGCCACAAATTTAAACATTTCTCCACGATCACAATTTATTAAATATTCAATTCTTATAAAACAAATAAAGAAAACAAAACAAAATGTTAGAAATTGTTCTTAGGTGGGTCTCATCTAATATATAAAAATAAAAAGGATAATAAATGGAAATTGTGTAGGTAGGGCCCAAGTAATTAACCCAAACCTCTCACCCGTTGAAGAGAGGGGGAAAAGAGAAGAGATAGAAACCGCAGGCTCGGGTGCCGGCGTTCCTCTGTGACGGAGACATGGAAAACGACGACGTCGATATGCAGGCAGCGGATAACAACGAAGCAGTAATGGTTTCCATTTCTTCTGCTTTTGTTTTTTCTCTCTGCATTCGGCTCGTTTCTTTGCTGCTATTCAATCCAAAACCCTAATTCGATCATTCATCAATGCGAAATGAATTGAGTACAGGAATTGGATGACATGAAGAAGCGCTTGAAGGAAATGGAAGATGAAGCTGCTGCTTTGCGAGAGATGCAGGCCAAGGTCGAGAAGGAGATGGGATCTGTGCAAGGTGACTCCTTTTTTGTCCTCTTAATTATTTTTCAAATGTGGTATTTTTTTAATTCTGTAAATGATCCTTTAAAAAAGAATACTAGAATTCGTTATTAATTGTTCTTTTCTTAATGTGAAATAATCTGTGTTCGATATGAGTTTGGGTTGAATTGGCTATGCCCAAAGTTGGAATTAGCTCTATTTTTTTCGTTCTACATTAATGGTATTTGTCCTAGCTCCTCTGCTTAAAAGATCTTTAGTTTGTGGTTTGAAATGGTTTTAATTAATAAACCAGCAGCAAATTAGGATTTGGCTTGTTACTTGGCACTGGGAAGGACTCTCTAACATGGTTATAACTGATATGATATATACTATGACTCACTTGAGATGTTCATGTTATCAGCTGATTCAAGCTGAATTTTATTAAAAAATTGGAGGAGTTCTTGCTTATGCTTTGCGATATTTAATTAGCCCTGTGTTTTTGGCTTTTTTCTTTTTAATAAAAGAATAATTTGTTTTTCAAATTTTTGTTTTGTTTTTCTCTTTCTTGTTCTTGCCCTTGCACTTGCACATGGTGTGAGTGATCACTGTACTTTTTTAGTGTGTAACAAATGTCACTACACTGTATTTTTGGACTCCTGTCTTTGTTGTTGATTCTTATCTCCAAGTAGATCCTGCAACTGCTGCTGCGAGTCAGGCCAATAGAGAGGAAATAGATTCTCGATCAGTCTTTGTAGGCAATGTGAGCTCTCTTTTCCCCTGTTTACTTGAGAACATTCTATTCTGCTTACTTAGTTGTCTTCTTGTCATCATTCATGATGTGGGCTGAGGATATTAAAGGGATGAACCTAACTTTTGTCTAAAATGATTGATTCAATTATGAGCTGATGAGTATGTGTGTGTACGTTGCTCTTGGGAACAATTTGGAGGGATTTATTATGCCTGGAATATATGCCTGTTTGTTTTGTTTACTATAACTGCGGAGCAGATTTGGCTTAATCTCCCTACTGCTGAGGCTCTCCAGCATTGCATCATTGAATTTAATTTGGAGATCACTAAACCATAATCTTCTATGATGCTAATTTAATGGATTTGCTTTGAGGAAAAAAGATTTGTATAACTTAGTTGGTAGCATTGGAAACATGAAATACACATGATTACATATATATTGATGACTTTATGTGTGTGTGTGTGTGTTCAAATGACATTGTAAGAGTAGCACTCATATTCAACAGCCTTTGGCATGTTTGCTTGCTGTTTTTTGATGCTTTTGTGAGGGTGTCCTTTTGGTTGGTATGTTGTTTGTATAGGGTGAGTTCTTTTGTTATTTTCATGTCTTGCATCAGCCGTCAGTAGAAGTGATGCAGGACAAAGGGGATCAATTATAGTTAAATGTTGGGTTGCTGTTCATGCTACTATACCGCAAGGACTGTTCATGCTATTGTAGTGCAGATAATGTAGCAGTGTGATTTTATATTTTACTTATGTGACCATGTCTTTTAGTTTCTGTTTATTCAAGTTACTTTAGACAGCTGGGATTATATCTATTCCAAGGGTTAGGATTTGTTTTTAATTACGGCTTCTAAACTATACAAAGGGGTTAATGCCTCCAACAAGATGGAGTTCAGGTTTTTCTTAATAACAGAATTTTTTTTTTTATGTATTTCCTGGTTGTTGACCAGAAGACCAGCACTCTATTGGCTCTGTACCAGATGTGCTTGCCCTTTCTTTTCTCTCCCTATTTCTCTTAAATGCTACAATTTTAACCATAGGCCTTTTACCCGACATCAAGAAGATTTGTGATTTTTAGGGCTTCTTTGACATTCAGAATTGAAACTGTATAGTATAAAACTGAATAGAACTTAGAGAAGATTTTAAGGAGATTTACTAGTAGACAAAGATGAGGAGGAAGAAGGAGAAAGTGAACAGGGAAGTTGTTATTTTGATATATCCTAAAAAATAAAGAAAAAGAAACTTAGACTTCACTTTTTGTGATTAATTTCAGAGGAGTAGACTAATTTTAGGGCCACTTTATGATAGAGACTTTCCATTCAAATAAACTGCAGGTCAGCCAGATGCATACCATGACAGAATTTCCTTATTAGTTTAATAACCTAAGAGTCTTAGAGTTTGTTTGGATTGCATGGGGGGTAATGAGGGGGATGGGAGGGGAAAGGATGAAAAGGTAATAACCCCTTGTTTGGGAGTTTAAAATTTTATGAAGGGGAAGGGAATGTGAGGAGAATCTTCCCTCATAAACTTTCATCTTTTGTTCCCTTTCCAAACTGGGGGATAATGAGGGGGAATAGCTTTGCTTTTATTTTAAAAACTTGTTATTTTCTATTTTACCCCATAAATTTAGTTCCTTAAAAAAGTTTATAAGGGTATTGCTGGAGTTGAATATTGCATAAGATAAAGCAAATCAACTCTTGCTCCAGGCCAAGTTAAATTTATAATCTTTATTTGTTTCACAATTTGGTTTCTTTTTTGAACCTTATAAATGTGATGCCCACTCCAGTGAATATGACATTTGTTGTATAATATATACATCCTTTGTCTACCCGACTATTATATTTGATGTCATCATTAGTTGCATGTTTTACTACATACAGGCATAGAGCTACTCGCAAATCTAATCTTGAGTTTCCTCTTGCATCCCGAAACACTATGCTCTTGGTAAACCATCAGCCAAGTCTCAGTAACATGTCTTCCTGTTACTTTTTTTTTGGTACATTGGGATTTGTCACCAGTTGCCACAACTTGAACCCACAACCTCCACCCAAATCCTCACCCACCCTATCCAGTTGAGCTAGGCCCAAGTGGCCATGTCTTCCTATTACGGAGGCTAAGCCACCTGAAACCCCAAATTTCTTGCTGTTAGAACATTCTACTATGAAGATACAAGCTTTCCCAAATTAACCAGCACTGTAGGAAGAATAAATCTTTGTCCAACTTTATGACTGATGCAATCTTAAATGCAATTTTCTTGGGGAAGTCTTGTATGTTGCTTATGTCTCTATTTCTTGCTTTCCAACATCTTAAGTAAATGGCTTCAATAGCTTTCAATTTTTCATTCTTTCTTTCTCCCTTGCAAATATTTATTTGAGATTCTTATAGTTTAGTTTGCTAATTTTTTGAATGCATCAATAAGATTATGGCTTTCATCAGGCCAATCCATCCATAGTTATTTATCTGGGCTTTGACCTGGTTTCTTCATGAGCCTGGGGTTTCACACTGATTAGATTTCAACCTTGTGTTTATTTTGCTCAATGGGTGATCGGTTGCAGTTTGTGGTCTTTTATGGCCCATGATTGTGTTTGCATTAATACTTCAATCTGTTATCAGCTTTTAGCAGACCTTCATCTGGAATGTTTTAGCCAATTTGTTAAAGTTCTACATGTTTGCTGCTGGTGGATTTGCATCGCCTCCCCACCATTAACTAAATGATAAATGCATTGGACTTTGCCATTTTCTATCCTGGAAAGTTTGAATCTTTGTTTGATGTTGAATGTGCTTTTGCTATTTTGACGTTTGGTTGTTTTCCAAGTAGTGGCACCCTGCTTTGACTTAATGTTTGACTATAATCGCAGGTCATGCTTCCATCTACAAGTTTTCTGGTTTTGTAACGCTGCAGTTGGAAGTATATGATATAATATAAAGCTGGAGGAGAAAAAAATTTGTTAGAAATGTATGAAATTAACAAAAAGAGTCGAAAAACAAAAAATACAACACAAAAAAACCTTTGAGGGATGAAGGAGCAGATAAGAATGTTATAGAATTAGTTGTTGAGGAAAATGATGTTTGTGGTTTTATGAATAAAGAACGGACAAAAATAGAATAAGAAACTCTCTATAGTACAGGGTGAAAAAGAGAAGTCTTTAGGATAGGAAATTTTAATTAGCATACTTTTTGAGTTTTTGTGGTGGGATGGATAGAGCAATGGATTAGATTGGAGATCAAGAACTCAGACTCCTGCTGGTGAGAAGAGGACATGCTTTATAGGTAAATTTCCATGCATGAGTATCTGTTGTCTTGGTTGTAAAGCCAGAGGATGCTTTTGGTGGTGCCTAGTGCTCAAGAAATATGTAGGCATTCTTTTCTCATGGCGAGGGGTCTTTGACATTCCTTTTCTCTTCTTTGGGATCAAGAGGAAATTTTTTTTCTTTTATCTCTTCTATTTTCCACCCTTCAATATAATTCATCACATGAAAAAAATTTTTGGGGGGGGGGGGATGGAAGTAGCTAAAAATAAAGGGGACTTGTTATGCATGAGATTTACCTCTATATTTTACTGTTTCATGTTAAGTTTGTTACCTTTGTAATATCCTTCTAATTAAAATAATTAAAATTAAAATTTTGTTTATTTTTTAATTTGCATGGCATCCTGAGAGGAGAATATGATGAAAGCACATGTATATAATGCAGTTCCTGAGTAAATGCTTGAGTGGATCCTTGACATCCAAATGAATGTAAATAATATAGGCAATTAGTATATTACATGACGGGTGGGTGTAAATATTGATTGAAACAAGAGGAGGTTTAACTTGGAGAAATTTAGAAAGTTTGCATGTTAGCAGAATGTTATTGTTGCAGCACATGATTTGTCAGCCATTTTCATGGGCAAGTGACTAAAAATTAATTGGCTGGATAGAGTGACAATTAGTACTTGGGAAAAAGATCCTTTAAAGTGCTGGGTGCACTTAGAGAGTAAATTGTTGGGTGGATAACTGTTGATAAAAAATCAATAATTTATATTTTTATAAAGACCAAGAACCTGAATAATAATTTATGAAATTCCACTTCCTAGACTTTTTCATTTGCGGTTATCTACTGGCACTTTATCATGTGAACTGTACCTTGCATGTAAGAGGATATGAATCTTGCTACATGCAGTCACATAGGCCAGGGAAATCAATTTTTTTTTTCGGAGGAAATTTCCTGCATGCAATGACATGCCCATGTTTCAAATGTAATACCAGGCTGCTATTGGATGAATTTATTTTTTCTTCAATCTGAAACTTCAGCCAAAGTGAAACTATTAATGCGGTGTCTGTTTCAGATTCCACATAAAGCAAATGGGGGGGGGGGGGGAGGGGAACTTGCTTCGTATAAAAGTGTCTTGTAACGTGTGCTGAACGCCCGTTTGCATTCACTTGTATCTGAAACAGACATGCTTTAAATTGGTTGGTGAAAACGTGAAGTCTGCTGCATGTTATGCACCATTTTGTTTTTTCTAGATGAAATTAATTGCCTTGCTCTGAGCCCAAAATTGTTTCCTTGTACATTGGTTAGAAAGTGTAATGAAAATGTTGGCAAAACCAATTTTAGCATGGTTATTTGGAACTTGCAAGAGGGTGGGGGTAGTTGTTCCTGCCAAAAGAAGGTTGATCTTTATCAGTTTTGTCCCCATTTTAGTGATGTCTACTTCAGATGGTTTTGTTGACAAGATTTGCCAAATTTTCAAACATTTACATTTTTCATTAAATGTTGCATGGATATTTAGTTACAGATAATAAGAGTATCTGGTTGTACTATTAAACCAGAAAGTGGTGACTTCCATCTTTCAACCTCAAAGGATGGTGTCAACAATTACTTGAAAACATTTTACTACCGCGTGATAAATGTTTTGTCTCTACATTTGCTTTGCCGTCATATAATAGTTTGGATTTGATATTCTCCGCAGGTGGACTATTCATGTACTCCTGAAGAAGTGCAGCAGCATTTTCAATCATGTGGAACAGTAAACAGAGTCACCATTCGGACTGATAAGTTTGGCCAACCCAAAGGTTATGCTTATGTAGAGTTCCTTGAAGCAGAGGCTGTTCAAGAGGCCCTTTTGCTGAATGAATCTGAACTACATGGGCGCCAATTGAAGGTTACAGCGAGAGGTTCTTGCTGTTGAAAAATATGTTGTTTCTCTTTTTTTAACCGTATCTGCATAATTGAACAATTTTCAGGTAACCGCCAAGCGGACCAACATACCGGGGATGAAGCAGTATCGTCCTCGCCGGCCCAATCCTTATATGGGGTTTCGAGGCAGAACCCCATATGCACCTCCTTTTCCTTATTCTCCATATGGATACGGGTATATTCATATATTGTCCTCTGTTCTTCCCTTTTTCCAATGTGTTCTCGTTTGTGCTGTGATAGTAGACTTATAGCACTTCTCTGTTAATTGCAGAAAGATTCCAAGGTTCAGAATGGCAATGCGCTACAGCCCCTACTATTGATTGTCCAATTCTGCTTAGAAGGTTCTATTGATTGATGTTTGGATGGACACGATGACAGCCTTCTCCTTCGTGTAGTCTCATGGGTGTAGTTTTGGCCATTCAATATGAGAAACGAATTTTCCGACCACCTAGACTGATGTGGTTGGTTCTGTGAGGATTAAGCAATGTCTAGACAGTAAACCTTGTAAAATTGTGGTGTTTGCACCTGCTGCTATCCGTATATTTAAATGTAGTTCTTTGTAAAAGTATCCTAAGAATTTCTCGTTTAATGTATGCCATAGTTTCTTCTGTCTGCTATGTTAGTGTAGCCCGCAGTTTTCTTTATGAAATGAAAACCCGAGCTCTAGTCCTATTCGTGATTAATGTTCCAGGGTTCTGGCCTGTCAAACGTTTGGTAATCCACTATTGTTGTAGTTGTTGTTTTTTATTAAAAGTTATCCTACTCATCCATATTCTTTGATATCAGAGGTTGTAAAGTTATCCTTCTCATCCATATTCTTTGATATCAGAGGTTGTATCCATATGTATGGCATTGAATAAAAGAAATGGGTTAGTGACGTGTTAATCCTGAAAGAAATACTGACACCCACTTATGTAGGCATTTTTATAATTGATTAAACAATGCTTTAAACGTCATTATAATTTTTTAAAACAATTTAAATTACACATATTGTAGATAATATATGTATGATTATCATATTTCTAGAGTATAACTAGTAACTTCGTAAGGATGACTATCGAATTTTTGTAAGTGTTGTAAGTTTACTATGCTGTTCCCAAAATTGACGATATACATTTTATGTGTACTGGTGCATATGATTCTGCAGCCTGTTGTGCGTGTCAGATTTTCTATATATATATATATTCTAGTTAGGAGTAAAAATGAGCATGAGAATAACGTTATTGTAAAATAATCGTGAGTCAGAAGATATTTGATATTTCTTGTCTCTCGTTCTGTCTGGAATTGCAACTCGGAAGGCTTCTTCTCCATTCATGGCTCTCGCCTCTTCATCGCTTATCACCTACAAACCTGCTCCCCACTCCCATCCCTCTGCACCCCTCTTTACACCGCGCCACCGCCACCCCGCCGCCGCCGCCACCACCCGCAGATCCATTTTTGTTGCCAATTCTTCGGATCCTTCCAAGTCAACGGTCCCTGCCACCGCCACCCCAATTCCCACCAGATGGACGCTTGATAGTTGGACGACCAAGAAGGCCCTGCAGCTTCCCGAGTACCCAGATCAAAATGAGCTCAATCAAGTCCTCCAAACCCTTGAATCTTTCCCCCCCATTGTCTTCGCCGGAGAGGCCAGGAGCCTCGAGGACAAATTGGCCCGGGCCGCCATGGGCAACGCTTTTCTGCTCCAGGGTGGGGATTGTGCTGAGAGCTTCAAGGAATTCAATGCCAACAATATTCGTGACACGTTCCGTGTTATTCTTCAAATGGGTGTCGTCCTTATGTTTGGTGGCCAAATGCCCGTTATAAAAGGTTTCTTTTTTTTTTTTAACCCTCTTTTTATCACTTATATTCATTTGGTGATGTTCTAAGTTCTAAGCATGGTGGAATTGGAATTTCTTTAGAATTGTTTGAAACCTTAATGGAGATTGCTGTCCAGATGAGTGAAGGAATAATCCTTGAGGGAAGAAAAGGAGAGTGTTGTATTGGGCTTGATCAAATTCTTCATGTTGATCAATTATTTGAAGCTTGGGTTTGTTGATTCTATGAGTAACCGGCTTGGAGGAAGAGGAAGGTGTTTTTCTTGGGGTTGATCAAATTCTTCCGTTGAGATTTGAGAGCCTAGGCTATTAGCTAAGTTTAGATTGAAAATTGGAAACAGAAACTTTTATGTTCCAATTGGGCATTTAGTTTTACCATGTGATGGTTTAAAAAATTGTAATGAATGAGAATGACATACTTCAACTGTTGGATATGCTGAATCAGGTGGGGAGAATGGCGGGTCAGTTTGCAAAGCCAAGATCAGACCCATATGAAGAGAAAAACGGAGTGAAGCTGCCAAGTTACAGGGGTGACAATGTGAATGGCGATGCATTTGATGCAGCATCAAGAGTTCCAGATCCTCAGAGGATGATAAGAGCCTACTGCCAATCTGTGGCTACTCTGAACCTCTTGCGGGCGTTTGCCACAGGGGGGTATGCTGCCATGCAAAGGGTCAACCAATGGAATCTAGATTTCATGGAGCGTAGTGAGCAGGGAGACAGGCATATTTCCTAACCACTTTTTAAATTTATTTCATGCTTTTGACTTGTTCATGTTTATTAATTCTTATTCTTATATTTAACATGGTTTGGATGGATCTCCAAAATAGTGGAAGACAACGGGTATAAAAGAAGGAATAGAAATTGGGAATAATTTTTGATTTCCCTTGTTTTTGATTGCTTCTGAATGGGATCTTAAGGAGAGATGAAAAGGGAGAAAATAAAAAAAGAATATAAAGAATAAGAAATGAGCTAAAGTTGAAGACTTTATTTATTTATTTATTTTTTGGCTAGTTATGGTAAATGGACTAAATTTAGTTATACTGTAATAGATGTTCTCCCTGGCACCTGTCTCATGCTCTCTAAAAGTAATGAGATTGAGATGGAAAAAAGAATCTGTATTGAATTTTATTTATAATATTGTGTATTTAGTTTTTTTTTCCCTTCGAACAATGTTAAAATTACAATTGCTCCAATTTTCTTGTAGTGATCCTCTACAACTTAATTTAGCTAATCTAATATAATTGATATGCGTTTGCGTTAGCACTTTTTTATGTTTTCTGCAAATGATAAACATATCATTCTAAACAAAAATGGATACTGTTTATTCTTGAAATTGCTCCCTCCCTTTGGAAGTTCTCAATGTTTATTATGTTAGTTCTTTTTTTGGTGTGGGCCAACAGGTACCGCGAATTAGCTCACCGAGTGGATGAGGCTCTTGGCTTCATGAGTGCTGCTGGGCTCACATCTGAGCATCCAATCATGACTACAACAGATTTTTGGACCTCCCATGAATGCTTGCTTCTACCTTATGAACAAGCACTTACTAGGGAGGATTCGACTTCTGGGCTTCATTATGATTGCTCAGCTCACATGCTCTGGGTTGGAGAACGCACCCGCCAACTTGATGGTGCTCATGTTGAATTCTTGAGAGGAGTAGCTAATCCACTTGGCATCAAGGTGCGTAAACAGTGTTTCTCACCTTGTGTATTGAAACTCTTGCACCATTATTCTTGCAAGTTTAGTGTTGGGCTATATTGCTATTTTGCTTTGATTGTCCAATTACTTTTGCATGTTTTATTTATTTATTTACTTTTATAATACTACTTTTGCTTTGATTATCAAAGTTACTTTTGCATATGCTTGATTCAGTTATTAGTGTATTTATCTTCTAATATGCTATAAACACTTAAACTACAATCCTATCTGAAGGGCCTTGTTCTTATTGCTGACAAAGAATTTACAGCTACTAAAAGGCTGCTTGGTTTTCAGGTGAGTGATAAGATGGATCCTGGTGAACTTGTTAAGCTGATAGATATTCTCAACCCTAAAAACAAGCCTGGAAGAATTACAGTAATTGTTAGAATGGGAGCTGAGAATATGCGAGTGAAGCTTCCACATCTAATCAGGGCCGTTCGCAGAGCAGGTCAAATTGTCACTTGGGTTAGTGATCCCATGCATGGGAACACCATCAAAGCTCCATCTGGACTTAAAACCCGCTCATTTGATTCAATAAGGGTAATTTTCACATATACCCGGTTCCTTCTTCCAATATTGTATATGTTTATTACTAGGTCATTGTTTTTGGATCCTTCAGAAGTGTTTTAAGTTCATGCTGCTACTATTACTTTTCCGGGGCATACAATTTAACTCAGAAATCTTCCGCTTTCTTCTTCCACTTTCTAAGGAAACAAGGGACTCTGTATGTGTATGTGTTTTGGTGATCTTTGTGTTGTCTCACTTAACTAGTATTGTCATTGATAATTGTATTTGTATCCTTAAACTGCATGGCAATTTAGTGGATATGTGATTTGGGTGTGGTTTAAGGCAAACCATTCTTTTGATGTGCATCAGACTAGATTTAAGTCAATGAAATCATTGTAGTCACATATTCTGCAGAACACCTCCTATTATTGGAATATGTCTGTTATTTGGTGGTAGGCAAGTAGAAACTGATTTCAAATATGACTTTCCAAAATATTTTCCTGTCCCTGAAATATCGAGCAAATTTACCATAAAGTGTTCACTGATATGGAAAATTACAGATTCTGCAGTTTTGTTAGCTTGAATGATGGATAGAGCAAATGGTACAACCTGTTAATCACTTCTGTCCTTCTATCCTATAATGCATTTTTCTCCTGTAGTGTTTGGATGTGGCACATAATAGATTATTGTTGGCCCTTCATTTACTTGTAGACCATAAGTACATGTCAGACAATACAGTGTTATATCCAAAATGTACAGGAACTGAAATGAGTGGAATTGCTTTGGCTGTTTGTCCATCTCTCTACGGTGTTTGTGCTTTCTTAATGGCATCTACGATCTGGCTCTTGAAGTTTTAAGGTTGGTTATATAATTCAAATTAAATTGCTACTGATGATAGATTCATGTTTTCCCGCATGTTGTTATTGGTGATAGGCTGAGTTGAGGGCATTCTTTGATGTCCATGACCAAGAGGGAAGTTACCCAGGAGGGGTTCATTTAGAAATGACTGGGCAGAACGTGACAGAATGTGTAGGAGGCTCACGGACTATTACTTATGATGACTTGAGCTCACGCTACCACACTCATTGTGATCCAAGGCTTAATGCTTCTCAATCTCTGGAACTTGCATTTATTATTGCAGAGAGGTTACGCAAGAGAAGGCTTAATTCACTGCAATCTCTAGCCTCACTCAGAATTTAGTGAAGAGGTCTTGCTTTGTTCTTGGATTAGAAATGTTGGTGTAAGATGTATTTAATTTTGCATTGGAGTGTGACCAAGTGCTGTGAGCCACTTCAATGAGTGTCATAAGAACTTTAATAGTTTACACAATTAGATTGTGTTATATGAGTCTTATAATGACAATCCAAACATTGAGTGTGCATCAGATTGTACTTGCAAGTTTTGTAGTAAGGTTGTGATAGTATTGTATATTTGTGTTTTGAGTGATGAGTAATGAATAAAAATTCCATGATAGGACCGTTATCATTATCCAAGTGACATTTGTTGTATGTAACATGATTTCCTCCATCAGACTTGGCTAGGGATCACAAATGGATGGGTTAAATAAATGTTTGAATTGAATTATTAATGAATGAAAAAAAAATTAATAATTATTTATAATTTATTAAAAAATTGTAAAATCATTCATTTATGTTAATTATTTATTAATTAAAATTAATTTAATCTATTAAAATTTATTATGTGTGCTTGAAATTTCATTAATAGAGTTTTTTAAAAAATAATTTTTAAATAATTAGTTATGATTCATTATAAAATTATTCAATTTATTCATGTTAATCATTTATTAATTAAAATTAATTTAATTTATTTAAATTTATTATGTGTGTTTAAAATCTTATTAATAGAGTTTTTTAAAAAATAATTTTTTCTTAAAAATAACACCAAATATGCTATAAAGTTATTATTATAATTGAATGAATTAAATTAAATTTAAATATAAATATATTAAAGGAATTATTAATTAATAAATTTAATTATCCGACTTGTCAAAACAGATATTCTATAGCTTAACAATAATAATAATAAAAAAAAAGAGATCATATTTCTTTCAGCTGTACATAATGCCTTTTATCTATGGATGGTAAAAACAGAAAGACACATGCAGAGTTGTCTGCTTTAAAAACTTGGATAAAAAAGTAGGGGTGAACACGGTCGGGCCTAGTTACAGGCTAAAATGAGCTCAAATCTATTTTCTGAATTCAGGTGGATCAAATTTATAAAAAAAATTTATTCAACCCAATTCGAACCAACCAAAATCAGGTTAGTTTGAATCAGACCATCGAATTATACTTTTTATTTTAACATGCATAAATTTTTTTTAAAAAATAAAAAAATTTATAGTTTCTATTCTTTTATAATAATGCTTGAAAATATACGTTTAAAAATTATTTTTATCATAAAATAAAAATTAAAATGATGGATGACATGTAAAAAAATAAAATTTAATTAAAAAAATAATCAATCTGAATAATCTCAAGTCATCATAATTACAAAATATCAGACCTGATTCTTTCAACTACTATCTGACTACTCAATCCAACTCAAATTTTTAATTAGATCAAGTTGATTGCGTTCAATGATTGATTCAGACTCGTGATCATCCCTAATAAGAAGGCGTTGCCCTTCTCCAAATTACTGCATGTCATGCCAATTACCATGTAAATTTCCTTGAGAGTTATAACGCACGCAAGGGCAAGACTTGCATTTTCAAGTTGTGGGAACAGAGAAAAAGACATTGCATAATGTAGCAAGTAGAGGTTTTGCGTTTTTCCAATGTATGTAGATTTCACTCTAATTACAAAAACGACAAAAGAAAATTACCATACAGAAACTTGGAGTTCGAGGAAACACATATTTATAAAAGGAAGGAAAAAAAAAACAAAAGGGCAAAAGCTATCCTAACCAAACCCAACCTTCATATTCAGAGTACTTATGAGATTGCAGCGAAGGAGGACCCACCAAAACCACACAAAGAGTGACAACTTATGGCCTATTTTGTTTTTCTAGCTCTCATCTTATAGCTTTTCTGCCACATGAAAATGAGATTCACATATTAACCATTATTCATTCCTGCTACCTCGCCATAGTTGTCTCCTACTCCCCCAACACCATAAGAGCACCCTTCCTTTGTTCTCATTTTCCACACACTAACAAAAATACACTCTCATTCCATTGCCACTTAACTTTCTCCTGAAAACCAAGTTTTTATTTGCCCCCTTTTTCATTTCTTTATTTTGAAGTTTTGAAAAAAAAAAGAAAAAAGAAAACTTACTCCATAAATATAAATAAATATTATATTCCTTTTTTCTTATTCCTCGTTTTCAATATTTTTAACATTCCTCTTTGGAAACAGAATTAACACGTCACACTAAAACGACAAACGCAGCTTACAGGGCGTAAACAAACAGCAGCAAATTCTCCCACTCCAATCATCTCCTGCCCCCGTTACTACCAACCCATATCTACAATCTCCACATCATATTTCTGCCACGTGTGCAACAATCCCATCACACGAGCGTCCTGCATGCCGAGGTCTTCGGATCCCACATCGCCGGTAACAGGTACTTGCGCCCGTTCACGCCGTGCGCATTGTAGCTCGCCCCTGTGGTCTTTTCAACCAGCGCCCGACCCGGGTAACCCGGATACGCCCCGCTCCCGAAAACCCCGGTGCAAGCTGACACTGCCTCCAGCGGCGCGGAGGCTGGGCCCTGGAAGTAGCCGTTGTTGAACGGATTCGTAACGGCGCCGGCCAACAGCGTGGCCAAGTTGATGATCATCCCGTCCACCCCGACGTCGGCGTTGGGCGCTACCAGCGCCGGCGTCTGCCGGCCGTAGATGGGCTGGTGGAAAGGCCACGCGCACTGGCCAGGGCACTGGGTCTCCGAGTTCCCGACCCAGACGTAGGCAGTGCGTCGCTTCCCGTTGGCCGGGCGGGTGGAGCCGTGAGTCCCGCAGCGGCTGGAGCAGAAGCCGTCGACGGCGACGTCCTTGGCGGTGAGAATGACGTTGATGGCGGCGAGGTCGTTGAAGCTGGAGGCGAGGGCGAGGAGGTGGTTCGGCTTGAGGTACTTGCCGAGGGAGTAGGCCTGGTGCAGGATTTGCTTCCCTACGACAAGCACAGAGGAACCACCCTTGTAGTTCTGGGTGGTGTTCCACCAGGAGGCGGTGGAGGGAAGCGGGGCCCCAGGAGAGCTGAGAGAGTTGATGAAGTCGACAATGATGGAGCGTTGGATGGGGGTGAAGGTGCCGTACCATAGCAGATTGACGGTGATCCTCCCCTTGAGGAGCTCACCGTTGTGGTACTTGAGAACCAGGGGCTGCTGCTCTACCTGCGCCCCCACTGTGGGCATCCCCAGCACCAGCACAAGCGCCAGCAGCATTAGAGCAGAGTTCAGGATGGCAAGGCGGTAATTAGAAGCCATGTCCAGGGTTTAAGTGTTAAGAACACCACAAGCGACTGAGAGAAAGAGAGAGAGAGATACAACGATGGACACGAATGAATGGGAGTGGTGTATTTTATACAACCAGGGAGGGGAGACAGCTGTAGGAGGAGAAGTGTCAACATCATAGGAATCCACGTGGGCATTC
The DNA here is from genome assembly GCA_019955255.1 of Castanospermum australe. Taxonomy (NCBI): domain Eukaryota; kingdom Viridiplantae; phylum Streptophyta; class Magnoliopsida; order Fabales; family Fabaceae; genus Castanospermum; species Castanospermum australe. The sequence goes on from NSJW01000067.1 coordinate 547,503, forward strand.
GTGATTGGGTGTCGTCCGTGCCAGCCTGTGGGGTCTTGAACTGTGGTGATGTGACGGTCCACGGTGATGGCGACGTTGGTTGAAACCCGCGTGCAAGAAGAGGCACTGGAGTGAGATTACCGAAGTGACCTCACTCTGCAATCCCGATAATACTATATAGAGTCTATAGTATAGCATCCATGCACTTCAGCACTGGTTTGGAGCGTATCACGTGGGTCCCCGAGGAATGCCACACGCAATCACCACCTTCCGATCCCAGTCCCACGGGCGTGCGTGCATGGGATGGCTCCAAATCCGGTGACGTTAGGTGCAGAGTTGGAGGGGGGAGTGAGTAATGTTTCAGTACTTGGGGATTTATTTTAATTGAATATGGGGATGCACGATGGTGGTGGTGGTAGAGTTCTGTGGTGAATAAATTAAAATACTACTAAAATAGTATAGGTTCCCTTGAAGCTGGGTTTTCGTCTTTTCGAAGCTACGTATATGCCTGTGACTGTGAGCTTAGGTGGGGGCTACAGGACTAGGAAAGAAAGCAGGTCTAATTTCATGCTCCTAAATACGAGTCAGTGTCAGCGTATTTGTATTTTACTCATATTATTATTGTGGCAATTGTTTAGAAAATTGATGTGAAAGCAGAGTTGCCGAAGTAGCTCCCATGCGAAACAGATGTTGGGCTTGCCATGGCCAGATAGGTGGTCCTCCCTCCCCGCTCTGCAAATTCAGATTTGAATTTTGATCTCATTCTCGAGCACTGCTATGGGTTTTGGCTACCTTTTTCTTTTCTTCAATTCCACTTTATCTTTTTCTTTTGTTTTCCTTTGTGTCCAGTGTTTTGAAATTCTCAAACAACGTATTGGGACGGTGCCGACTCTGTGAATTGAATTGCCCACTCCAATCACAAGAGTTCAGTGGAGCTACCTAGCCTAGTTAAAAAGTGTTTTGGTGTTGGTTGTTGTCGTTAGAATTCAAGGAGAGACAAACCAAAATTCCATTACAATTTCCATTACTTGGAAAACATTTAATGCATGCCAATAGATGAATGATGATGATACAGGAAGGACAACTGGAGAATAGAAACAAAGTATCAATGTGTTGCACGCCCATATAGTACTTAAGTTTAACATTTGTTTCCTTGACTCGTCACTCGTGTAGTTAGCTATTAGCATGCAAAGGCCATGCATTATGTATTGGTTTATAGACCTTAATCAAAATGACTTGACATTGCATTATATCAATTATTTAAATTTACAAGTTGGTCTTCAACTCTATCAGGGTGAAATAAATATACACAGCATTAGAATATCAATCACATACAATGACTACTTAAATTAACCTCTTTTACGGATAAAAAGATTATACTTTTGTTTTTCTTCTCCTTCGATTTGCTTGCTAAAATGATTCGGTATTTTCATTTTAATTAAATTAATGTAGTCGTTCTTAATATCTAGTAATTAACTAGAAAGAGAACATTGTTTTATTTAATTAAACTAAAATTGATTAGCGCAATAACAAACCAAAAGTATATCATGTATATAGAGTTGGAGTGAAACGAATCGATAAATTTCATATCCATAAGAAAGAGAATGACATACAAGACAAATTCAAAGATAACATCATGAAAGCTAAGAGATCTACCAAAAAGGTTGATATCTCATGAAAATTCACGCACGACTCTCTCATAAAACTCACATCATCATTGAAAAGTAATGAAAAAGAAAAGCAACAACTGTTATACAATGTGTTTGACCCTTTTATCATGAAAAAGCCTTGGTTTTGGTTTTTGGTTGTCGCCCAGAAAACGGAAGGTAAAGTAGAAGGGGATGTAAAGAGTTGATTTAACAAGAAGCTTCCTCTTCATTTTCATGTAGTAAAGAAAGAAACACAAAATTCATTATAAAAGAAAGAAGAAGAAATGGTTGTGGATAAAAAGAAGGACAAGCGGTGAGTGAAATAGAAGGCAAAAAGGGTCACGTGGGAGAAGTAGCGAAGAGCTCCAAACTGAAGGGAAGAAATTATTTTATATTCTTTAAGTATAATAAATACATGCTACAAAATATATCTTTATTATTGATTTTAAATTATTAACATAAAATTTATATAAATTTTTTTAAAATTAATGACAGATATATTTTGTGAAATATATATTTATTAATATTACAAAAGCATAAGAGGACGCAGCATTTGGGTTGGGTGTGTGCTCCAAACTATGACGTGGAGGTTAAGCATTGCACCAAACCCATTAATTTTCTTTTTAGGCACATATTGTATAAAATAATTTATTTTTATATTAAATCACTTAACGTGTGTCACATTTAAATAGGTTATTAAAACGTTGATAATTTGTTAAAATGTTTATTAGGATGGATAATTAACAATGACAACTAATATTAACAATCAATATTGGTACCTTTGGATGTCGCTGCTTTTCGTTTTGGATAATGGATAACACGGACATCCAGGCGTCATCTCGTTAGCACACAGTATCTACTTCTCCCACCGAACGCGTCCATTGAACACAACAGCCACACAAAAATAAAGTTCATCAAATAGTTAAGTTACAGTATCTGATGTCTGTTGACTATTACTATTTAACTTATGACGTAGATATCAACCTAAACCTTTTTTCTTGCTTTTTATTTTTTGCTATATTAGGACTTATTTTATAATACAGTATAAAAAATATTATATCAAATTATTAATAATTACTTGTACATAATAGGTGCAAAATTTTTATTTTGATATATTAAAAAAAAAAAACTCACCCGGGTATGGCATTCATTGAGTGTGTTTAGAGCAGCCTTTGGAGTGACCAAGATCAAGTTTGGCCTTCAAACATGTCTTGAACGTCGTGTTAACTTATTTGGCATCCTTCAACTTAAAATCACATTTGAATGCAAACATGATTTTAATACCCTAATCGTAAAAGCAACGTTTTATTGCTTTTGTTGTGAAGGAAAACACATTTACACTTGTGTTAACAGAAATACTCATATTATACTATTATATTTATCTAAAAGTGATATTTTTTTTTAATTATATATTTAAAAATAATTTTTATCAGTATTATCTAAATAACATTTATTCTTATAAACTTACTTTTTAAATAAAAGTTTCTAAATATAAATTAATTTATTAAAACTTATTTCAAACTAAAATCAAGTTTATTCAAATTTATAAAATTTAATCCTAATACAAACATTGTCTTTCAATTCAATATTAATATTAAGAATTATGAATTTGCATGATAAGAGTGTAGAAAATTCAAACTAGGTAGACCCGTCTTTTGCCTGACCATTAATGACCATTGTTTGGTTCTGAAAGCGTCCACTGCTTGACAAAGCACTTTTATAGGTAAAAGTTCGGTGAAAATGAAAGTTCATTGTAATTTACATCGAAATTGAATTAAAAAAATGCGTTCATTTCATATGGCATATTATCGCCTAAATCATGAGATATTTTTCTAAATCATAAATTTTATGCTTTATTTGTGGTGTACGTTTATCAAAATGTGTATTGATGAGTTACTTAGCCACTCCAACTAAAAATACATTTAACCTTGTCACAGAAGAAGAACGGTGGAATTTAACGATAGTAAGATAAATCACTTGCATAAGATTTTGTTTCTCTTATATTCATCTTTAATCAATAATATACATGCCAGAAATTTGAGTATTATGGGATGAAATTTATCGTTCCATTCAATTATTTTGGGTTATCTTTATAGTCATTATTTTCTTGATGTTTCCAAGTTTATCACTTTCATTTTCTCGTCTTTATTCATTCTCCCCTATCAAATCCACATTTGTGCTTTGTGTAGCTCATTCTCCTTTCATGAGGGTATGCAATAATGAAAAGGGTCTAGAGTACGTGCAATATTACTATTATTATACATGCCAATCATTGGTAGGGGGTGATAGGATTCAATAAAACGAACCCCACCAAGATCGAATTGGCATGGCACCCATTGTGACAAGAAAAATGCACTGAAACGACAAACAGCGAAGCTTGTAACAGTGCAGTGAAGAATGGGGCACCTCTATCTAGCTGTCTTAGAATTTGCTACATTTTTGGATTTTGGTGCACAATTTTCTTCCCTTGCGGATAGATTCACATTTGACCCGTGTTACAAATGCAACTTTGGGGGACCATGGCGTCTCGTCTCAGCAAAAAGAGGGGGCAAGCAAGTGAAAGCTTTGGTCGTCACCTACCCAAAGCAGCTACATGCATTCTAGCTCCTCTCTATTCGACCACTTTTCAAAATTGGACAAAGTTGTTTGGATGGTGGTGGTGGTAGTAGACCAAAACATCTTGAAAAAAGGTGATCTTGTTCATGATTTTGAAGACTTAATAGTTCTAAGTTATAAGGTTTTTTTTTTCTTTTTCCTTATTCAATAATCAATCCCAAAGATTGCACAGCTATTTAAACTGTTGTACTACGATTTAAACTTTTACTCGCACAGCTAATTAAGTTAAAGTTAGACGACAAATTTATTGTTACCGTAACTAAATTCATCGTTCAGTACTTCTACAAGTTACAAAATTGAAGGTTCAAGTGTTAAACCTTTCCCGTTGTCATCACTGGGGTCAAATTGACAAGAATTGTATGTAAATAAGGGATGTAGTTAGTTAATAACCGTTATTTAATTAGTAGTATAAATAAGGTTTAATAGACTAAATGATATATTAGATAAATAATTTTTATGCAAAGGGTTAATAATTGATCTTTAAAGTTATCTCTAACTCAAATAGAAAAATTGTAAAATTATTTTTTTGATTTGAAGAGAAGGAGTTTGTATCGCAAATTGTCTAATGTCATTATTTTTTTTTGCTTTATTTAAGAGTAAATTGAGAGGAAAATGAAAATAGAATAAATAATGGAAATAGAAAGTAACTTTTTATTTTTTATTTGGATATAATATATAATAGTAAAATTACAAATACATCATCTCAAAATCAATTTTTATTTTTTCTCCTTCCAATTTCATTTCCCCCAAAATCATCTCATTTAACCAAACAATTCAAGTTTGAATAGACGGAAAGTGATGATTTCATTCAAGAATATATATTCTAAAAAAATCCACTATGGTTTTTGTTTAAAAAAATAGCAATAATGCCTCTATTGCGTCAAGAACTCTAATTATGAACCGAGCACATGAATACTGAATGAGTGGTGAAAGCTATTTCATATTTCACTACCTAATTAAATAATTACATCATAAAAAATTAATTTGGACCCGCACCCTTTGGATAATAAAAATTTGAAAGTGGCAACCAGCCACACACTTATATATAAGCTATGATTGCTTTCTCAACTAATAATCCAATACATTAATTGTAGCTAAGATTCTCGTACAATATGCATTCGTTTATTTATTTATTTATTAAAAGTTAAAACCTTTCCGTTTTTCTGAACTGTAGGATAGCCTATAGCTATCTGTCCAAGTTGTCCCATTAATTGCATGTATTATAGGAGAATGTTAGCATATATATTTTCTTTCAATGTCTTTCTCAATGAATGAGTGAATTTGTACGTGAAAACGTTGAACACATGAATACAACACTTCGATTCTTCAAAGGGCAGGGTTAATTAGCTCCTTTTGTATTCGTTGTATTTGCATGCATTTTCATACAACACTTCAATATATTTGCATGCACTTTCATCTAGTACTTTATGAAAACTGGTAAGGAAATTTAATTCGTTTCGTTATTCACGTGGATAGAATAATACAAAAAAAAAAAAACGATTTGGGCAAGTCCTAGAAAAAGCAGCCTCTAACTTTGAAACTAGCTAGCAACTTGATCAATTCAGAGAGAATAGCAATGGAAATTGGCGTTGAGCTATTCAATCATCAGAATATTTCTATCGCTTTTTCAATTATTTGCTATGTTAGATAGCTATGACAGATGAGAGTAGCAAATTTTAAAAGATTTTACCTCCATCAAAATCAGACATTATAATCAGTAGATGAGGGGAACCCATCATATCAATGCATGCATGTATCATGCAATGAAAGCCACAGATGGAAACAACTGGGTGGGAATATTGAAGATTCAGCCAAACAGTTTTAGGCAATAATGAAGAGCCTAAAAATGTATATAGTCCACTGAAGTCACCAATTTGGCACCGTGCATCTTGAAAGAAAGCAAACCAGCCACGCAACTCGAAATTATTAGCGCATTTCAGGGCAAGCAATTGGCATAATGATAAAACGAGACAGTGTTGGTTTCCAAGAAAGAAAATGTTACTCCTACTTTTTTATTTACACCTTTGCTCTATACTTTCTTATTATGAGAAAAAAGAAGAAAAATAAAAAGTAAAATTTTCTCTTCTCTTTTTTTTTTTATAAAATGAAAATGTAAAAAAATATAAATAAAAAGATGTAAAAATAACATTGTACTTTCAAAAAGTGATTGTTGTATCATTTCACACTAACCCATTGTTTGGAATGAAAGAAAGAAAATAGAAGAGAATGAAAATTTTAAAAATTTAAAATTTTCTCTTATTTGGTTGAAAAGAAAATAGAGAGAAAAATAAAAAAGAAAGAAAACTCAAGAAACAAAAAATTCAAATTTTTCTCAAAATTTTATAAATCACAAGTTTAACTCATGAAGTTTGATCTCTTTTTTTGTCACATTCATAGCTAAATTGATTTGTTCATTTGTGGGTCTACAATTTAAGTCTTCATATTTGATTTGTTATTGCACTTTCATAAAATTGTACATCGATCTAACAAGATATGTCTTATAGTGTGTGAGTTAGTGAAAAACTTAACTAGGGTGTTAGGGTTTGAACTATTTGTCAAAATGAGTAATTTATTAAATCATTCATGAATAATAATTGTACGTCAATATTATCACAAGTTGCATGAATGGCACAAGTAGTTGACGCAATTTACACAATTAAAATAATATTTATTTAATAAATATATTGATTTATTATTTTAATATTGTATATTGTGCCAGCAACTTGTGACGTGTGTGAAACTTTAGAATTGTAGAATGATCTATCATTTATAGGTTGTCATATTTTATATTTTAAACAACAATCGTTATCATAACTTGAAATTACAATCTCTACTTTAATTTTTATCCATTTTAGTCACCTAAATTATATTGTCATTTTCACAAATGTATCACATGAATTGAAAAACAATAAAATATTTTGAGGTTATAGGTAATTATTTATTTGGGTTAAAAAATAGTTAGAAATTCATGAATAAAATTGAATAAAGATTGAAACTTTTAAGGACCCAGAATTCAACGTTTAGAGACAAAAATAATAAAGTCATTCAACTTTTATGGACTACTGTGATTTGATATTTTTAAAAAGTTCCACTATGTGTTTTATGAAAAATCATATATAAAGCCCAATCCAGAGATGTTTGTCACTAATTTCGATTTTGAGTTTCAATTGCTCAACTTCAATAATATAAAAGGACAGGTACAAGAGGGAGGGTACGTCTTATCCTATCAACGAGATGGATGTGCTTCAATGTCAATGGATATGCTTCAATGTCAAACATGTCCTAGTAGCTAGCTTCATAATTGCAAGAAAATGCCAATGACCCATCAACACGAAGAAGCTGTAATTGAAAATTGGGTCAAGCTTAATTAGACCAAAATATTGAAATTGATGACAGCGAAGACCACCAATCAGATATTGATCGCTTATCCACTTGCTTCCTGGCTCCCCACTCCAGTTTATAATGAATGCTCCCTTCCGTTTTATTAAGGTTGTCGCAAAATGATTAAAAAAATATTAAATAGTTTTATTTAACTAATATCTGTATTGTATTAAATTATTTTTATATTAAAATATGTAAAATATTATTATTAACTTCATTAACATTCTCTCACTTTATTAATACTAAAGATAAAATAAAAAAATTAATATTTTTTTATTATTTTAAAATGACATATAAAATAAAACAAATTGTTTTCTCTAACATGAATGATAATAAAGAACGGATGGAATATATATTATTGATTGTTAAATTAAACTTAATTTGCCTTGATAATGAAGCAGCAAATTAAATTTGACATAGTCACTGTTTTTGTCATACCACCACCCTCCAATGTTCACCAGAGACCATTACTCCGGCTTGTTTTGATGCCTAACTTGTTGGGCCAAAAGCAGACATTAGCACTAATTAGTTATATATGATTTAATTAAATTTGGATCAGTTTAATCTATATCAAGTGGCCTTTCAACACCAAAATATCCCCAAGTAGACGTTCATTATTAGACAGTATGTATCCTAATCCTAATCCTAATTAGATACAAATTAAACACTCTGATTTTGAAGATCATGAACTGAGCAATGGGTGCTTTCCTGGAATTAGCTTGCAGGCCATAACAAAAACGAAATTTGTGACATTTATTAACTGAGGATAGGTTCAAACTGAAATCAATTATCTAGGACAGTAGGCCCCATTTGACTTCCAATTTGCCTGCTTCTTGCCATGCATTTCTTAGAAAATAATTTAAATATCAAAGTCTTCAAAAGAGGGTACTTGTACATAAAAAGCCATGGAATTTTTCTCCCAGTCTCTGGAGGAGAACACAGTAAATTAATTAAAGCAATAAAATCCAACGCAGGCTTGGATGTGAGATCTCTGTTGCACGCACCATTTCCAGCAATGACTAGAAGTTTTAGAGCACCAAAATACTAAACAAAAAATAGAACTAGCTCTTTTTTTTTTTTTTTTTTGCAACTTTGGTAATTAGTTAATTGCATATATAAGGATCCGTGACTCCCGAATGCTTAGAACAAGTTTATTTAAAATTTCATTTCAAAATGGATAACTACGACCTTGTTATTTATTTATTTATTTATTTATTTATGTTTTTTTATTTGTATTTATTTATGTTTTTGAGCATGAGGTGCAGGTACAATAAGAACCCGAGTAAAACCAGCTCAAAAGCTCAAATGCCTTCCCTAGTTCCTACTACAAGGATGCCTAATACAAGTTTACATTAAAAAAAATGTATATATGCAAGTAGTCATCATGGTAATAGATGTTTTAATCATTCTTTTTCGTAAAATTACTACTATTTTAAGTTTAGTGTATACTTTTTGGTGAAAAGAAAGAAAACGACAGAAAACACTCGTATAAAATGAGGTGGAATGGAATTTAACATTTAAAAAAATGATTTTTTTATCTTTCATTAAAGTAAAATGTCTATATTCAGGAGGTTGAAAGAATATACTCACAATAAAAAAGGGAAAAATCATATAAACTATTGCACGAATATTTTAAAAAATCTTAATCATAACATATAAATATTCTACATATATTATTATATAGAAATGGATTTATTGCATGGGCAAAATCCGGTGGGACTAGCCTCATACCTCTCATTTGTATCTCTTATTTATTTATGTAATTTTAATTTATTTATTTGTGTGTGCATGTTTTTTTTTTTTTTTACTTTTCCATTTTGATTCGCTTCTTTAATTTCATGCCTATTCGTTCTTCAATCTCTTCTGCTTATCATTTTGTCTTGAAACTTAAAGATATGGCGACTTGGTCCAAAGACCTTGGCCTAACATGTCAAAAAGATGATTAAGTAAGTCTGTAGTGTTACTTAACAGACATGAAATGATTAAACAATATATGTTGATTATTATAAATGATTGGCTGACTAAACAATAATGAATGCAAACATTTGTTTTACTACTAGTTGTTAATGCACTGGCAGCTAGGGATTCTAGTTATTAGTAGAATAATAACAGCCTTATCTTCAAGGATTGACGTTGAAGTTTTCTTAGTTGCTCCAATGTACAGTGGGAAATAGCTTCCCCCCCCCCCCCCTTTTTCTACCCCTCCCTCTCTTTCGGCTGGTTGCTAATGCGTCCCGTGCATTGGCATTATCTTTGAGTAAATTATTTCATTCTCTCTTTCATTTATCAGTTGCTTTTATAAGTTATCTTTTTATTTCTAAAACTTATATAAATCTTTTTTTTCAATAGATTATATATAGCATATTTTTAAAATATAAATAAGGTCTATATAAATATTTAGAAAATATGTATAAATTTTTTAAAATATTTAAAGAATATATATAGGTTTTAAAAATATAATAAAAATTTATAAAAAAAAGAGATAAATGAAAGAGATATTGGAGTAATTTATTCATTATCTTTTGGTTAAATTTTTTGTTTTCATTTCATATTATATATGATTGGCAAGGTTTGCTCTTTTAAGATGATAACTAGACTTTAATCCACAATTTTTAGTTAAAATTTCATAAGAATGTGTAATTTAGAAGTCGAGTTACGAGAAAGTCCTCACCATTAACACATTTTTAAAGGTTTTTGCATAATAAATTATAAATTACTGTTGTTAGAGTGAGTAATTCATACATGTATTAATTAATTAAATAAAAACATTCTGTGTACTTTCAATGTACAGAGAAATGTATTTGGTGTATTCACACAGCTTAAGTGTATTGGGGAAAAGTATGTGGGGAGTGAGAAATGCGAACTGTTAAGGAACTATGGAAGTGGACCACCAATAACCGGTTTAAACACTTCCAATCATTAATATTAAATTGTCACAATCTAGTGGCTATTAAAATGCCAAGTGAAATATGCATTCAAATATGTAAATGCATCATGGACTTAGTCTAGATTAAGACAATAATAATAATAATAAGAATTAGAGAAATAGTTTTTATTTTTTTGGGAACGAATTAGAGAAATAGTTTGTTTTTCCTCTTTCCATTGATTTTTAAGAGCGTATGGATCCTATCATCAAATGATTCTGATGGGCTTGCGTTGGACTGAAAAAGCACATTAATTAGGGATTGGGCCAAGTTTCAATTGAGAAATTTGAGCCCAGAACCAAAGAGGAAGGACTTCGGCCCAGAATATATATTTGTTTGGATGGATGGAAAATGTTCTAAAACTTTTGAACAAAATGCTTGACAAATTTTTTTAAAAAAATCAAACAACTTTGCATTTAGCCAAACCCTTTCATAAGATCGGAATGCAGCCAAGTTGTTGGCATGCAAGATGAAAAGAACAGAGCTTAGCATTTTACCAAAACAACCGAAGTACTAAACTCGAAAATAAAACTATGGCAAGAAGTGTGCAGAATCCAAGGAGAAACATTTGCAGAGACAGCCAGCGTGTGCAGAATCTGACAAGTCTTGATGAGAAATTATTATATCTTTTGGGGTAAGAAATTTCTTTTATACTGTATTATTAAGTAATTAATATATAAAAATAATTAATTTTTTATCTCAATAATAAAAGATAATATTAACCCTCATATCTAATATGTCATGTGCTTATAGTATAATATAAGAGAAATTTTTTACACTGAAAATACTTAAAAATTTCTCATTTTTCATGTACATATAGCTTTAAGAGTTTAATAAAAAAATTGTACATTATCATTGCCAAAAAAAATGCACAATATTTACAATTATTAATTAAAAAATTATGCAATATTATTAAGAAAACAATGTGTTTTGACCACTTGAGTAAAATATTTTTAGTTTTGTGGTTAGGTGATGTCTGAAGTAACTTATATGCATATCAACTAATCTCCTTCTTTCGTCCAGTCAAATACAGACCATTTATATTGAAATTAGGATATTCACAAAGAATTTATTTATAGCTTTACCCCAAATAATTAGCATAATTAAAATTCAAACTTATAATTATATACTCACACGTTACATGCTCCTCCATTACTAAACCGATCACTTGGGTTTCCACTTGAGTAAATTATTATTTATTAAGCATCATGACCGTGGAAATTGGTAGGCGTTTTCATTGTTCCTTGCTGTGATGCTGCCATGCTGTCTTTGATTTGATTTCTACTTCGTTATTTTTTAATTTCTTGGTTTCGGTGTTGTTGAGTTCAATTTGATTTATGCTTCTTTTAAGTCAAAGAAATGTCAATTACACAACGCTGGAATTATCCTGCCTAATAAAACACAATAACTGTTTTAAACAAAATTAAATTAAAATATAATTTTATGTAACAAACATAACATAACATAATATTGTGTAAAATAAACTAATAAAAATAACAAATTTCAATAAATTAAATTTAAATTTAATAAAAATTTAAATGGAGGCAACTATATAAGTTAGTTCAACTTTCTTATCTTAATATTTTGAGTAAAACATATTTTTAGTTTTAAAAAAATATATTATTTATTAATTTTATCTTTTTAAAAATTAATTTTATTAATTTAATTTTTAAATTTTAAGTCACTTATAAATATTTTTTTCTTAATTTTTTTAATTTAGTTATTTAAAGGGACAAAATTGTTGTGCATTTCAAATTTGAAGAAGTGGGATCACGCTGTTGCCATTTCATGGCAATCTATGTTGTCATTTTAACCAAGCCAGATCCCACTTCTTTATCTTTTTTTCTCGCTCTTTATTTTTTTGTCTATATGTGTGCAAGGTTAAATTTTATATAAATATATTTAAAGAAATATTCATAACTAATTATAATTTCAAATTGTGAATTTATAATATTTATTACTTATAATCTATTTTTTTGATATAATAATTATAATCTATTTTACTAATATAATCATACTTATAGTAAAATATATTTAAAGAAATATTAAAAATTGGTTATAATTTTAAATTTAGAATTTTAACCAATTAGTTATCAGGATTTATTATCAATATTGTTAAAATCAAAATCATATTACATGCATTTAATAATAATAATCTATTTTTGTACAAACACATCTCTTAATTTACTTTTTGAAACGTGATACTCTCTTAGAGAACTCTCATCAAATAATAATTCATAATCATGCATTTAATATTGATTAGAATTAACATTTCATTAGAAATCAAATAATTATAATACATATTTAATATTGTAATTTGATATACCCTAATTATTAATATTTTAAATGTTTGATTCATCAGTCTATTTTATAAAATAATTTTACATTAATGTATTCTATATAAAAATAACTAATATTTTGATACTTTGATTATCAATATTTTAATGTTTGATTGATCAGCCTATTTTATAAAATAATTTCACATTAATGTGTTTTATATAAAGTAACTAATTAAATATCATTCTAATATGACAATTTTGATTCCTAACATTATTATTCTAATGATTAATTAGTTAAAATTTTAATTTTAAAATTATAATTAATTTTGATTATTTTCTTAATCAAATATATTTTATTATAAATATGATTACATATTGCATTTCATAAGCATTTGGCATACCGCGATTTTTAGAGCTTGAAAATATTTGACTTTTTACTCTTTTTAAACTCTAGAGACATTTGGCTTACTAAGATTTTGAGTCTAGCTATGCATTATGTATTTTTCTTACTCTAAACTATTTCTATTAGATGTAAGTAGGTAAATTCTTATGTATTATTTTTTACTTTTCAATCTCACTTCCTTTATATTACTCTATGCTTCTATTGTAACATTTAAATTCTTATGTATTATTTTTAGTTTCATTTCTATGAATTTTTTTTATATTATACATAAATTTATGATAGACTTATTATTTTTATTTTATAATTTATATATATTAATAATTATACCATAATATTTTTATACCATACATCGCACCGGTGACAATCTAATGCAAAGTAAAACAAAGGGTTAGTTTAGATTTTGAATTTTAAGGTAATATTTCCCAGAATTGATTTACTTGAAAAGTGTATTATAAGATTATTTTAAAAAAATTAATCTCAATATACGTAAAATTAAAAATTAACTTTAAAATATCTTTATTATAAAAAAAAGACAATAATGAGATATTGCAACATATAAATTCAGAAAATTAGTATTTAAACATTATATTTACAAACTTTTTTTGGCACGTATAATGATTGGTTTCTGCAGAGAATTCAAAAGTAAGATAAGTTTTCTGTAAAGAGTTCAATCAACCATTATACAAGAATTGAATGAATGTAAACATTAAAAAAGTGTTCAACTATCATACGTATTAGTATATCGTGTTATTGTGTAGGAATTGCCACTCTCTTGTCTGATCACTATAATATAATATGATATTATCTAATCTTAAAAAAAGGTGAAGTATTTTATAGTATTCTCATAAACCAGACCGAACTATACAGTTCAATTTGAATTGAATATTTATTGATTATGATTCAATCATATAATATAATTTATGATTAAATTATTTTAAATTAATTAAAATTAAATAAAACTAGTCAAAATTATTTGAATTAGTTGGTTCATACTGTTCAAACAGTTAGTTATTAATTTTTTATAAAAAACTCAATATTTTTTTGATAAATATTTTTATAAATTTCATATTATTATATGTAAATTTTTTTGTGACATCGTCTATTTTGACCTATCAATTTAAATAGTTAAATTTAATTGAATTTGAACAGAAAGTTTTATTAATTTATTATTTGATCTGATTTTAATAATATTAATATTTTATTTTCAAGAAAAAGATATATAAATTAAATTAACTAATTATCAAATTAAATTAACTATTTATTTATATATTTTTATTATAAATTCATTAATTAATTAATCACTTATTAAATTATATTAAGTTAATTATTTAATTTAATATCCTCCATAAAAAATTCAAAGTTAATCTTATCTATGAATAGCACTATATCGTGTTATATGGTAGGAGTAGGTCTTTGCCACTCTCTCCCTACTATGATATTAATATATAATCTTAAAAAATTCAAAATTATTCTTATTTGATCGGCTTTTTTTAATAAAAAACTGATAATTTTTTATTTTTGAGTTTGTGCTCTTGAAAAATTATTTATAGAAATGTGTCGTTTTGTGTGAGCACAATATTTAATTTTTTTTAAAAAAGGTAGTTTCTAATTATAATATTAAAAAGTGTCTTCCATGAAAGCAATTTGCAAACTTTCTTCAAAAACAAAAAAAAATTGTTGATTGAAAGCCACTTCATAGGTCCCTTGTATTTCACCAGGAATAGAATTCAACTATCTGTAAGCGGCCTCTCCGGTGGCGGCTTCCATTGTTTATTTTATTTTATTTTTTTAAAATCACCACAAAAAGCCTATTTGATAAATGTCAAGTTCGGACACGTTCGTTCCGACAAGAACTACGACGTGCCGCTTACGTTACGTTGATGAATGACGAGGACTAAAGGCGGCTACAAAAAGCAAGGGTTCTTGTTCTTGCACCCCCACCCATTCAGTGTTTCCAGCCTCTGCATCCCTTCTTCTATCTGCTCAGTGTCAGCCATTTGCGAAGGAAGAGAAGGATCCATGGGTTGGGGAGGGATACTGGGTTTTGAATACGGTTTAGTTCAGGCACCGCTAGGGCCCGATATCTCTGGTCCCGAACTCGTTGCTGCAGTTGCCAATGCTGGTGCTCTAGGATTTCTCAGGGCCCCTGACTGGGTATGCTTCAATTTTATTTTTTATTTTTCTCTTTCAGTTCCTTATTTTTTTTCTCTTTTAATTTCTTTCCTTGCTTTTAAGTTCCTTCACCGATTTTTGTGGGAACTCAACTAGGCTCTTTGAAGCAAATAGAATATCTTAAGAGAATCTGATGATTACTATGTAGTGTGTGCTGTCAAGTTTCAAACCCAATTTCAACGCTCTATGCTTGCTTTGAGAAAATGAGCAGAAGAAAAATGTCAACGTATTTAGACTTTATTGTGTCAAAATACATTGCCACTTTCTAACTGAGCTTTAGTATGGAACTATTCAACTATAGGTTTTCTGATTGCGTTGTGTTCTTGAATTTGAGTGTGAATTCCTTGTTTCTCATTTAGGAGTATCATATTCAGTGTAAATGTATGAATTTGTATAGTAGGTGTTCCTTAAGAAGTGTAAGCATTATTTGTTAATTTGGTATAATTTTATTCTGTCAGGAATCGCCAGATTACTTGAGGGACCTCATAAAGAAGACTAGGACCTTAACTGATAAACCGTTTGGGGTCGGAGTCGTTCTAGCGTTTCCTCATGAGGAGAACTTGAAGGTCATTCTGGATGAAAAAGTGGCAGTCTTGCAAGTTTACTGGGGTGATTGTTCAAGGGAATTGGTCAATAAGGCTCATTCTGCTGGGGTCAAGGTTGTTCCCCAAGTGAGTGCTTTTTGCCCCTCTTTGTTAATAGTACTAACTGTCTGCAAATCCTTAGTGGCAGTGATATGCTAATTTTGGTATTCCTTCAAGTAATTGTTTTGCAAATTAATGATTCCTTGCTTGTATGTGTCTGATGCATAGTTAAAATTAAACTGAGCCCTTTTTACTTTAAACTTAAGAAGGCAGTTAAACATGAAGTTGGTTTCTTCCTTTAAGAAAGTGAGCCTCTCAGCCTGTTATAAATGTTTCTTTTTGCCATACTGGGTTCAGATCAAAAGTCTAGCATTGCTGAGTTTAGAACTCATTATCCTTGTTGTTCCTTATTAAGTTGCTTTCAAGAAAGAAACTAGGTTAGAAGGCATGTGGTTTGACTTAAGTGATACATTGCCCTTTTATTGATGCATGTTGGTAGCTAATTGTAGGTTTCTGTTGCATACTGTGCGTTTATTCACATTTTACTGTCTGTCATTAGGATTTTACCTGTTACTTGTAATCCTATTATAGGTTGGGAATGTTGAAGGCGCGAAACAGGCAATTGATGCAGGTGTTGATGGAATAATTGTACAAGGACATGAAGCTGGTGGTCATGTCATTGGTCAGGTGTGCATAATTTAGAAGTATGTGTATGTTTAGGTAGCTTATTTCGGTGTTGATAATCAAGAATTGTTGTTAATTTTCTGTCTCATTAAGATGGTAGAAAATAATGCTGATATTATTTATTACCTTTCAGCAGCTCTTACATTTTTTTCCTTGAGTAACGGTTGATTTAAAAAAAATTTCCTAACAATTGGCCACAACAACATAGCTTGCTAACAGTCTATATCTGAGTTTGATAGGAAAAAAATTAAGTGGGACCAGTTGTACGTAGATACGGACACCTATGCGACATCTATGCAGTTGTGGTTGAAGGGGTTGTGAAAGTAGCATTACAATTTTTTTCCTTGGGAAAATTTTTCACGAAGCCTTCTCGATCTGTAGAGCAGCCTGCCTCTTAGGTTCAATTTTATATCTGAAGATTTTTGGGTCATTTAGCTTTGTTTTGAACTCTGTCTTACTCATGAGAAACCTTAATTTTGAGGAAGTAAAGGATTAAAAAGGAAAATTTCATCGTTAATGTTCTTCTACCATAAATAATGAGTCTATAATGGAAATTTATTTTACTTACGCAGTGAAAATTGTTCTAGTTATAATTATTGTTGAAATGAAGCTTGTTCAGTCTTTTCAGTATTTACTGCTTCATGTTCTTATGTGCTTTTCATTGGAAGACATCACTTATATATGCAATGTTCTCATCCTCTGAAGGAATCCATCTTATTATTGTCTGTAATTGCTTTATTGATCTTTAGTAGCTGATGTGAATGATAGCTAATCATGCTTTTCAGTTGTGTGCTAAACTAGTACTTTTCAATTCAGCTGCTCAGAGATATTATTACTTTCCCTGCATTTAATTGCAGGATGCTTTAATTTCGTTGGTGCCAAGGGTGGTTGATCTTGTTGGTGACCGAGACATACCTGTTATTGCAGCTGGAGGAATTGTGGATGCACGAGGTTATGTTGCTGCTCTGGCACTTGGTGCTCAAGGCGTCTGTCTAGGCACTAGGTTTGAAATATTTGATTTTACATGAATCATATTAAGGAAATTGTTCTCATTCTTGCAGGGATATCTTAGTTTCTAAGCATATATGTAATGTGTTTAAGGATAATTGCTGCCTCCAAAGGGAACCTTCAGGCTAATAATACACACAATTTATTCCTTGTCAGATTTGATAATGAATTCATATATTGCATATTTCACTTAATGTTAATAGGTTGGCCGGGGATAATGGTGGTAGAAATGAAGTGGTTTTAAATTTATTCTCAGTATCTGCCTGTGATTGACTGCATAGCTCACCTGAATGACACCATCTGTTCTGAAATTCTATTCTCAAACTTTTTGAGAATTTGACAGCCATTTTGATGTTTACATGGTGTATAAAGGCAAACTTCCTCTTAAAATGTATCCTGAAGATTTGTGGTTCAGTGTCATTTTTTTCTTATTCTATTAGTATTAATCAGAAATGACACGAGTTTTCACATAATCACTGTCATGAAATTAAGACTAGATTCACTTGATTGGGACCAGACATACGACAATACCCAACATTATTACAATGTCTAACTTGATAATCTCAATTTAAATTGGACTTGTTTCTGCGACTGTTGTACTGTTTTATGTCTTCATGCCAAGACTCTTGTCTGCAGGTTTCTCGCAACTCAGGAAAGCTATGCTCATCCTACGTACAAGAGGAAGTTAGTTGAACTTGATGAAACTGAGTACACGGATGTATTTGGCAGGGCAAGATGGCCTGGTGCACCGCAACGTGTCCTGCGGACACCCTTCTACAAGGATTGGAGATCCCTTCCAGCCCATGAAAATGAAGCCAACCAGCCTGTCATTGGCCACTCAACAATTAATGGCATGGTATGGTTTCAGTTTGCGTATATTTCATTAGTGGTACTGGTAGCTTCTTTATATACTACACCCTTTGTGTTTGACTTTACTTTTGCCATCCAACAGGAGAAAGAGATTCGACGATTCGCAGGAACTGTCCCAAACACGACAACTACAGGAGATCTCGAGAGCATGGCGATGTATGCTGGCCAAAGTGTTGGTCTCATCAAGGAAATTCTACCTGCTGGGGAAGTGGTAAAGAGGCTAGTTGAAGGAGCTCAGCTTTTGATCCAGCAAGAGTTTAATTAGCTTGTCAAGTAAGAGTTGGTTTCAGTGTGGCCAGTATTGCAAATATGATTCTGTGGCCTTGATAACTAGGCTACCCAGTTTCAGATCAAAATTCATAATAAAAACGTCAAATTCCATTATCATAGTGTAATATGTTCATATAACTACAGAAGGAATGAGAGAAAAAAGAATACGAAAAATAATCAGGTTTGCTTAAAAGATCGCTTCACAATTATGCAGTTTCTTTGAATATGATATTATATTTGCCTACAAATGGTTTGTGGTGTCTCCTTTCTAATTTATAAAGTTATGATTGAGAGTTTAGAAAAAGAATAAAAAGGAAAATAAAAAAAAAATATAAAGTTAATTAATAATTTTTTTTATTTAAATGTTTTGAATTTTTTAAAATTTTTTAAATTAAAAATTTTTTAAAATATTTACAAAAATTAATTAAAGAGAATTTTAAAAAATTATTTAATAAAATTTTGGTATAAGAGAGAGGTTTCTCTCTTTTCTCGTTTTCCTTCGTTCGTCTAAATATAGCACAAGATATTAGACCATAGGTAGACAAAGGGACACTTGGCGTTAGCAAACAAGAGATTGGCAAAATTGACCTACCTATTGGTTGGTTGGAAGTTGTAACATGCCTAATAAATTTTCATTGCAAGTCAAACATCCATGGTCCTCTAAACGAAGTATGTTTAAAGATGTCGGCAAAGGTCACATCAATAGTTTCACGAAGAGATCTACAAATTATCCAATGCTCTATAAACTAAGAGTCATATGTCTTTTTATCTCTCTAACATTCTCTTTAGCATTTTCAAGAAATTTAATATACAACTAACAAATTTACGGTTTATATTATTAAATTAACAATGATAATTGAACTAGTATGCCTTGAAAATTAAAGTTCTCATTGCTAATATGAAAATACGCAGGAACAAGTCACAATTTTAAAGATAGGACATAATTAAAAAGGAAAATTATTACAAAGTAAATTATAAAGAAGGTAACAAAGATATGAAAACATAGAGTTTGATTTCTAAGTTTTATGGTTTTAAATTTGTTAAAGACAAAATCACTACTTAATCGATAATTTTACATTAATGTCCATTTACAGTGTTAAAATAATAAGTTAGAATAATTATTAAATAAATAATTATTATTTCAATGATGTAAATTGTGCCTACAACTTATAACGAACGTGCATGCAAATTGTGGCATTCTAAACTCATCATTAATTAAGAGAAAGCACTAACAATTAAGTAAATTGATAGAAAGTCACTGAGATATTCACGAAAGAGTTTTGCTATATCTTCTTAAAACTTTCTCTTAATAATATTTATGATACTTAATAAAATAAATATTAAATAAAAAATAAAGCATTCAATATTTTAAAAACATAAAAAATATTTAAAACATACTTCATTCAATATCTTGAAAATATAAAAAATATTTAAAACATATTTTATTTAATAATTAAGAGGATTATTAAGAAAATAGGATAGCAAAATATAGAATTATTCTTCACGGAATACTAATGCTGAGAATAAAGGAAGAATCATAGTTTGGGATGCCATGAGACATTACATACCGTACAAGGAACACACTAACTATTCTAACAAATACAATAATGATTTATTTTTTGGCTTCTTAATAATTTTTTATTTTAGCAGCACCTCCTTAATCAATTTGTCCAAATTCATGTATGAAGAGCCACCGGGTCTAGTGTCCTCCTCTGCTTTCTTCTTCAACTCCATGACCTTTTGCCTCATCTTCTTCCCTCTCTCTCCCACCATCAATTCATTTACCAGCTTCTCCACCTTCTCTCTCTTCACATTAGTATCAATTTCAACCCGAATGCCCCATTGATTGCAACAATATCTACAGTTTGTTTGCTGATCGGCAAAAAATGGCCAACACAGCATTGGCACCCCTGCACACACACTTTCAGTCGTTGAGTTCCATCCACAATGAGTCAAGAATCCACCAATTGAAGGATGGTTCAGCACTTGCTCTTGTGGACACCAGCTTGCTATTAGGCCTCTATCTCTAGTTTCATTGACAAACTCAGATGACAAAGTCACCGAGCCCCCTTTGACAAGGTCAGGCCTAATGATCCACAAAAAGGGTTTCTTGCTGTTGGCCAAGCCCCAGGCAAACTCCAAGAGTTGCTCTGGAGACATAACCGTGATGCTGCCATAATTCACATAAACAACGGATCTGGGTTCCTTGGATTCAAGCCATTCATGACACTCAGTCTCTTCTTTCCAAAGATTGGAACCTAAAGATGCCAAGTGTTTCTGTGGACTTTGATTGATAAATGAAGGGAAAGGGCCAATGGTGCATATAGTAGGGAACGTAGAGGAGAGAGCATTCATTGCATCTCCCTCAAGTTCATCAAAACTATTAAAAGCAATAGCTGAGGCTCTGTGAGCTCCGTCTGCCACTTCAATGAGAAATTCTACCATCGAATCATTTGGATCTGTTGTCCATATAGAGGTAGGCAGGTCCTTAAGTCGAAAATTTTTCATACCTGGAATCCAGTCTACTTCGGTGTCCAAATACCCATTTGTCAGATAACTCTCATCTGCATATCATAATTACAAAAGCTGGTAACTTGAAGTTCCAATGTCCATATATGAACATATCTATACTCCACGAAGAAAGAACATAAATTGATACCTTTGAGTGGTACTAGACCCTTATCAACCAGACTGCGAAGGTGCATAAGAGCCAAGAATGAACAAGCATTGGATGGCCAAAGGAGAAGGACAGGGACTCCAAGTTCTTCAGCAGCTTGGAGAGTGAAGGCCAAGACACCATCAGAAACTAAGCAAGCAACTGGGGGGATAAGGCCGGCAGAGGCAGAGTCGTTGAGTCTAGCAAGAAGGTGGCGAAAGGGGACAAGGAAGTTCTTTCTGGTTGAGTCACAAAGGGAGCGGACATCTTGAGTAGCATCGGCATCCATGGGGGGAAGGCCATCTGGGATGGTTTCAAAGCGAAAGTCTGGCAGGCCATCAAGGGCCTCGGGACCCCTGGATTTCAGCAAGCGTTTATGGTTGAACTCAGTGTGGACAAAGGTTATGTGAAAGCCTCTGAGGTGAAGCAGCTTTGCTAGTTTGAACAATGGGTTAATGTGGCCTTGAACTGGAAATGGAATCAACACAGCATGAGGCTTTGTCTCTGGAACGTAATCCATTTATCTCTGATTTATGTGTGTGTATGATTGACTCTCTCAGTTGAGAAACGAGGGATTAGCCTCTGCTATCTGCATAAATATTCAGGCAAGGCCACACTTTTTTTTTTTTTTTGGGTATTTATCCTATGAAAGTTTTTCCAGTATTCTACGAAGATACCGGTATTAGTATTCTACAATATTTTTTTGAATTTTTGTATTTTTATAATATCACATAATTTTAATTTTTAATTAAGTACGAGACACATGATTAAACTAGTTACGAGCGTCATGACAAGCTCCTGTCGTTAGTGTCGTCCCGTGCAGGTTGGGCTTACAGTCAGCGATTTTTATGACAACATTAACAAAAAATTTTAAGCTTCAATAATTTGAGAACGTTTAGAAATGTCTGTTGTCTTGTTGGAGAAGTGGAGATTACAAGTGAAACCAACACAACATATTGCCCCTATTTTGAGTTAACTAACACAACCATAATCGTATTTAATCTACATAAATGTATGTTCTTATATTTGTCTTGTGAAGGTGTTTTCATCTTTTATTCATTTTTAACATGGATCAAGAATATTTTTACATGAAATTTTTTTAGATTGAAAGTGATAATAATATATTTTCTCTCATAAAATGTGACCATCAGAAACTGAAATGTAATCTTCATACTTAAAAATGTAACTTAATTTTACTACGTGAGTCATTTGTCCTTTTATATGTAATTAAGAAAAAATGTTTAATAAAAATAAAAAAAAGTTATTAAAAATAGATTAATGATGAGGAGTTCTTTTTTTAATTTGTAAGAGGTGTCTAAATCGTTCTGTCATGATTGTTGTTGTTGTTGCTATTGTAAATAGCTATGTATTACTGAATTTTTTTTTTATAAGCAAAAGTGGTAATAAGAATGCGTTATTGTAAAATTACGGATCAAAACGTCAATGATAAACCTTGCACATGAAGAACGCAGAATCGTACCTAAATTTCTTCGACTAATTGAACTAACTGCATTAACTATGACCTAACAAATAGGACATATAAACCAACCCAAACTAGGGCCATGTATTAGGTTCGGTCGATTCGTACGTTTCCCGTAATTTAGTTTGGTTTTATAAAATTGTATACAATAATTGCGCTGCTCGTTGGGGACATTATTCATCTGAAGAATATCTCTAATGCAGTTTGTACAAATTAATAAATATTTATGTGTCTATTCTGAGTATCGCTCTTCCGAGCATCATACTTAAAAAAATAATAAGTTCCTGTGAGAGAAACACAAACTAATCTTGTAATATTTGTAGGACTTTAGACTTTAGACAAGAAATAATAGGTCCCTGCAGAGGGAACTTCTCTCTCTCGTGAACATGTTTTGAGTGAGAAAAACACAAATTTGGTGAGTTCTACCGTTTCTTGTGTAGGTATCCGCAAATCCTATAGCAGTAAAACAGCCATTGAACCATTTACATAGTACATAGAGACTTTATTTCATAGACTAGGATTTGAAATGAAAGTAAACAGCCTCAGAAATTTTGTATCCTCGACGAGTAATTACTTTTTCTTATTTTATAAAGGTGAATGTTAAATAAATGTATAAAAATTATGTTAAATTCAATATTATGTGTTTATTTGTTTTACATTTATTTTTATAAAATGAAAAAAAAATACAAGAATCTCTCGTCTCTCGTTTACTGTAGAATGCACGTGTACTTTGTCCGTGAGATATTAAAGAACAATTTTCACGGGATTTTCTTGGTCATGACTGACAGGTAACACTCACTCATGTATGGTTGAATTACAGGTTATGGATGCATACAGTCTCTATATAAGTACACTATAATATGGCTTTACATATTCAATTTTAGAGAAGTCAAGATACAAAAGAAAATGGCTGCATGCCTTTCCCTCAACTTATTAAGCTGGGCATGCTGCTCTCAGCTTCTGCTTCTAATAATTCTCTCTGGAAATGCAGATTGTGGCGACATTGTCAAGGCTCTACCTGGCTTTTCTGGTGAATTGCCATTCACACTTGAAACAGGGTAACAAAATAGTTTTGA
Organism: Castanospermum australe; assembly: GCA_019955255.1. Lineage (NCBI taxonomy): Eukaryota > Viridiplantae > Streptophyta > Magnoliopsida > Fabales > Fabaceae > Castanospermum > Castanospermum australe. The sequence goes on from NSJW01000067.1 coordinate 571,534, forward strand.
CAATGTAAAGAAGTTTGAGATTTATGTTGGAGAGGAGGTCCACTTGCATCAAAATATATAGTAACATACATTGTCTTGAATTTCTTTTTGTCATGAAGATATATTAGGGTGGAAAATTCAGAGCTATTCTATCTTTTTGTTGAGTCAACCGGGAATCCAAGGATTGACCCTCTTCTGCTATACTTAGTTGGAGGTCCTGGTTGTTCTGCGTTAAATGGATTTTTCTACCAAGTTGGTATGTTTCCTCTGCTCCCTTCTTTTGAACTATAAAAAAAGACCAAAAAAAAAAAAAAGATAGAGTCGGGTGAAATTTAAATTTTGGTATCCCCTTAAAATTGGAGGCAAAATTTAGGGGATACCAAACTGATCCTAAGTTGAAAAACTTCTTTTCAAAGTCTTTAAAGCTAATATGTTCTTCTTGCCCTTGCCAGAGTTCTTTAGGAAAACTAACTCTTCATTCGGCCCAAAGTGGAGAATGAAACCATCACTCTTCAACCTCTATTAGTGACGCTGTTAGCAAAGACGGTTCTATGATATTTTGTAGATTTGACTCTTCTAAAAGGAAATGTTCACTTTTGAAAGAAAAGTAATGAGTAATAACCATTGATAAAAATATTACAGAAGTGAATTTTATCAATTTCATATTTTGTTATGTATATGCATGTATTTTATCATGATCTTAATTTTTTCAGCAAAGGTTATAACTTTCCAATTTTTTCTCTAGGATTCACTCCAAACAAATACTTTAGCCTTTCTTTGTAGATCAATAATATTTATTATCTTCAAGATCGAGTTTTATGAGAGTTATCTTTACTACATGCCATCTTCCTCGGTCTTGGCCCATTTGCAGAATAAATAACAAAGAAACAAGCAAATATTATAAACAAGAAATTGATTTTGAGCCTAAAACATGACTAATCTTGTTTTTATCATCCTTGATCAGTTATGCGTATCAATCACAAACTCTTGAACTTGATTCTTAACAAAATCCCATTTGCTTACAATTCACTAATGTCTCCCCCCAAACAAAAAACTCTTTTTCTTTTAGGTCCACTGGCTTTCAATGAGACTGATTATACTGGGGGTATACCACAGTTATTTTTAAGGCCATATCCATGGACAAAGGTGAAAATTACACTTTCACTGTGTCTTCAGTTTCACTACAATATGTTGTTTTAATATTCTCCTTATGCCATCTCTTGCTGTTTCGTTTAGTCAATTGATGGCTGTGGTGATATTTCCAGACTGCTAGCATAATATTTCTAGATGCACCTGTTGGTACTGGATACTCCTATCCTACAAACTCAGAAGGCTTGTTTATATCAGACACAAAATCAGGAAGACAAACTTACAAATTCTTGAGGAAGGTAACCAACTATAGTGATGTAGAAAGAAACTTGCCCGTTTCCATTGTTTTATCTGCAAGTGAAGTATGATTTGGGAACCTAGACTTTTTATGATAAACTAATTAAGGGAGTCAACTTTTATTATTACTAATTAAGGGATTCAAGTTTACCATTAAATCTTTTTTCTTGATAAAAAATGCTGAAAAGATAAAAAAATATTCGACTTAACATATCAAAACAATTTGAAACATAAGCAAAATACATGGTTATATATAACCTGAAAATTTTCTCTGATAGATATCTATTGTTGAAATATTCTTTTACTAAGTTTAATCCCTCAATTGATAAATTTTAAAATTGGGGTCTTTAATTGGTTATCATGATAAAATTGAGGTCCCTGTAGAATAATTTTTTTCTTTCATATGAAGCTTGTTATAACTTATAAGACAGGGTTTTCATTTGTAGCAAATAAAATTTTCGTATATTAATGTGCCTGTAATTTTTAATTCAAATGCAGTGGTTGGTTGAACACCCTGAGTACCAATCCAATCGAGTCTTCATTGCTAGCGATTCCTATAGTGGTGTACTTGCACCAGTCATTGCGCGGCATATATTAGATGGTAAATAATAATTATTAACCATCAACCTTTTGACTTCTTCTTATATCTTGATTCTTGAAAAAGGCTTCAACTTGTAAATATGAGGAGATGAAGTCTTATAGTGTGGCTTGCATCCTCAAACCTTCTATGAGATGCAAGTCCTAAAAAATTACATTGTACTCCTAACACAAGATCAAAATCCATTTATATTGAATTAATCTACTAGTTTAGACGTAAAGTAGTTAGAGTTTATACAGCATATTATTATATAGTTGGCTCAATTTAATGTTGTTAATTACATCTTACAAGCCTTGTACTTTAATGGAACTGCAGGCAATGCAGCTGGACTAATGCCGTACATAAACTTAATAGTAAGCGGTAAACGGTTTTCCAACCAAATTCATTGTGCTTCAGTTTTGGAACTGTATAATGCAGTCATTATTGACAATGTTTTTAAAAATGGATTAGGGATTAATAAGTGGGTCTCCCCATATGAATGAAGATCTCGAAAAAAATGCAAAAACAATTTTAGCTCACCGATTGGCACTCATAGCAGACAGGCTTTATGAGGTAATCAAGTCAAATTTATTATTGGCCTTCTGTTTTACCCTAAAGTGTATACAAAAAGAAATGTTCACTAACTTTTTTTCTAGTGAACTTGTAATGGTTTACACTTCATAATCTTCCATAGAAAGCCAAAGAGAGTTGCAAAGGGTGGTACATTCACGTAGATCCCTCAAATACAAAATGTGTGGAAGCACTTGAAAAGATTGAACAGGTTCTATGAATTAGCCAAATATCATTTTCAATTTCACGTTGTTCACCACGGGCTTACTCCAAAAATACAAAAATTATGCATTTCAAATTGCAGTTGCTCGATGATATTTATGAAGAGTGTGTTTTGGATCCCAACTGTGCCACACTATCACCAAAACCAGATGATACAGAGACTGGGAGAGCTCTCAGAGGAAAAGCAAGAGGCTTCCTTCGCCCATCTCAGAATCCTCACCCTCAAGACTGGTGGTGCAAGGTCTCCATATCTATCATATCAACCTTTGGATCTGTCCATTCACACCATGCAATATGCTTACCAAACTAATTATATATAGTTTATTTTCTTTCTGCAGAGTTTTGATTATCTACTGTCTGTTATATGGGCAAACAATAAGACAGTTCAAGAAGCACTTCATGTTCGAGAGGTACGTATAATCCAAGATTAGTGCTAATATGGTTCCTTTATAGTTCAATTGACAAAATTACCAAACTTCATATAGGGAACTGTTAAAGAATGGTACAGATGCAACACAGTCTTAGATGACCGTTACGAACATGATATACATGATGCTGTTGACTACCAGAAGAACCTTAGTCATACAGGCTTACAACTCTTGCTTTATAAGTAAGTAAGCCTAAGTCTAACCATATATGGCTAAATGTCCTATAAGTTGAAGTTTCTTTCACTCTGTTTATCTAATATTTTCACTATTCTTTTCGTACTGTAGTGGTGATCACGATCTCGTTGTCCCACATATAGCTATAGAAGAATGGATTAGGGCCCTTTTTCTGACGGTTGATGACTCATGGCGTCCTTGGTTTGTTGATGGTCAAGTTGCAGGGTGAGTTTGCGTGTTTCCAATTTTCATAGTTAGAGAAAGTGATTCACGTGCTAATATAATTTACAGCTTGAATGCTGAACCCACCAGATAATTATAGGAATGCATCAGCTATTATATCAGTAAATTTAATATAATTTATCATAGTTCTGTTCACACACGTATCACAAGAAATTCTTAGGTAATCAGGTGCATTACACCCCAACAGTTCAAATCACATTGTAAAGTTAATCTAATAGTCTGTGCTTAACTGTAGTATTGCATGTCACACTATATAGTTCTGAGCTCAATGCACCAAGAGTATATTAGAATCTCCCCACCTATGTCACACATGATACGAGGTCGATGAGAAGGTGCATAACTTAATTTTACCTGTGGAATACATCATAGGAATCTCAATATCAAATGTGGAATGCAGGTACCAAGTTCTATATTCGAAAAATGGATACCGTTTGACATATGCAACAGTGAAGGTAAGAAAAGTGTCATGTTATTGCTACCTGTGAGATCAAAGGGTGCATGGAATTAAATGCAAGTCCAATTTATGTCTTTGTGATTTAAACAGGGATCTGGACATTCTCCTACGGAGTACTTCAACAGGGAATGCTTCGAAATGTTTGAAAGGTGGATCCATTTTTATCCCCTTTAGTCTGCATATTTTGACCACAGTTCCTGCTGGTTACCACCCATGATCATAGGCCTCATTTGAATATCTTTTCATTGCAAGCACTTTTTTGTCGTAATGTTATTTCTTTTTTATTTATTTACATGGCAATCCAACTTTAGCAGTGGCTTTAATTAATAAATTCTAGCAGAAGTGATTCCCCCCCCCCCTCTCTCTCTCTCTACAATGAAGGCAAAAATAAAAACAGAAAAGAGAGAGGTGCAGGGACTGGGAGGGGAACGTGTCATGTTCAAGTCAAGAGCAAATGATCTATGAGAAAGCGTTCGATTTGTTAGTATGGCTATAGCTTCATGGCTTCATGAAGAATCAGAATCAGAGCAACAATGTTAAATTGTTAATACTCTTCTCCTTCCTACATCCAAATAGGCATTTTAAAAATGTGTACCTCTCTATCTATTTACATACATATAGTAAAGTTGAAGTGTTCAACAAATATCATTATCCTTCAATAGTTAAAATTTTCTTTATATTTCAAGATAAGTACATTGATCATTAATTCAACATTAACAAAATTATTATTTTCGAAATTCTAACTTTTTCTTTTAAAGATTAAAGGTTGAAGTCACTCTTAATCATCATCCAAAAGCAAAAATAATATCACAAGAATAAATTATTACATGTTCTACGAATCCGTGCATCAAAAGGGTCATGATAACTAGTTAAATGCAATTAAAAGGGAAGTTTTTCAGTAAGTGTTCAAGTAAAAAAAAAAAAAGGCAATTTTATGAGGACAGCCATTCCAATGGAGAGGCTCAATGTGTCAGGACCTACCTTCAAGATGCCCAAATAAATGTAGACCAAAAAAGATACCCAAATAAATGGGTTTCTGCACGGCCCAGGCCCACTGTCTCACCGATAACACGACCCGACCACGCTTATTCCTTTGCTGATTAAATAATCTCACCCACAGGCCACAGCCTTCCATTCTCAAATTTCTAACTAACCTCACAACTCAAACTGAAAATTACACTCTTGACCAAAAAAAACAAAAAAACTAAAAATTACACTGCACCAAAGAAAAAATTACATGGGCTCTCAATAATCAAATGAAAAATTCCTATGTAAACCCTAATTCAAATACAAAATTTTGTATATGACCCTTTAAAACTGAAATTAGTTTTATTGAAATTTAATGTTTGTCTGAAAAATAGTAATGAACTAAATGGTAATAATTTCAACATAAAGAAATAAAAAAGAGAGCAAATAATAGAAGTTCCCCTTCCCTTTCGTGGGTTTTTCTCATTTTAGTTAGGTTGCCATGATCGTTTGTGTACTCACATACTTAAAAATCATTTTTGGTTGTCATTAATTTGAATGGGTTGACACTCTTCTTACTAAAATTTAATTGTTTTACATAGTTTGCATATACTATTTGATAATTGAAACTGATTTGTTGTATGTTATTAACTTTTCTTTATTTATAATGTAAGAGTATGTTCAAGTTAATTTTCATGTAAGTCGAAATTAAATTTATCCCAAAATGATCTTAAGGGTGCTGGCCCGGTAGATTTTGAAAAATTAATAATCCAAAATATTAATTGGAAGTTTGAATTTGAATAATTATAACAATAAGTATCATTAGACTAATTCTTTAATTTGTTTTCTTTTTGAATTTCAAAATTTTATTATATTTGATCAATAATAGAAAACAGAAATTTTATACATTAATCTTTTACTAATTCATTAACTGGCGTAGATGTCTATATATTATTATTTTCAGTTACTTTTTACATATAGCCTATGAATATTTTTATAAGCATTTACATATTAATATTTTCTACTTAATTTTTTAAATATAATTTACAAATATTTTTGTGATATTAGATTAATTTATAAATAAAATAAGTACAGGCACTGCATATTAATATTTTTAAAAATAGTCAATAGAATATATACTTATTTTTGTAATAATAACTTAATTTATGAATTATATATGTGAAATCATATTTTATTTTTTACTTTTGGTATGAAATTATTTTTTATATTTATTTTTATATTTCTTAATGATTTTATTCCTTTAATCAAATGTTTTGGATTGTAATTTTACTTTATATGTTATCATATTATGATAGTACATAACAAACATCTTTGAAAAGGGTTCATACTTTTATATTTGACAATATCTCGGGAGATTAGTATTTCCCTCAACGAGTGAGGAGATATTTTGAGAAACCAAATATAATGAACATATTAGAAAAAAAAGCTAAATACGAGTTAATAAATATAATGAACATGCTATTTATAAAAATAATACGAATAATTTATATTATCACTATCTTTTCTCATAAATATAAAATATTGACTGAATATGAAATTTTTTTACTTTTTAATCAAATTTTATATTTATTTAAAAAAAGCCATATCAGCATATAATATTATGTGACATTAAATGACTTATAGAGTATTTTGATAAAGTTACGTAAGCATATGATATTACATGATGTTACATGATTTGCATGAATTTTTAGAGAAGATTACGTCACTACATAATATGATTTGATATTACATGATTTAGATGAATTCACGTCAATATATAATGTGACATAACGCTACATAACTTGAATGAAGCCACATCAGCACATAAGATGATTTGGTTAAGCCATGTCATCATAAAAGATGACGTAACACCACATGACTTAAAAGATATTATGTTACTATATAAGATGATATAACGTTCTATTATTTAGAAGAATCAATTTTAATATATTTGTATATAAATATAGATGAGTGAGAATTTACTTAACTCAAGAGTAAGTTTTTATAATCAAGACTAAGTTTTTATACACTTATTATATTGAATAATTTTTTATAATTATTAAATTTTATTAATCTAATCATTAAACCAAATGATTATAAAGTAATTTTTTTATAATCACATGTATAAAAAAATTATTATAAAATAAATTAAATCTTTAATAAACTTTAAAAATTAACTATTACCTTAGTATTGTTTAATATATTTTCAAAATAAACGTCAATAATTAAATTAAATATTTATAGATATCCGAATTATGTTAAATTTAAGATACATCATAATTACAATAACTATAACTATTTGTCTATTTGTAAAATTCGTATTTAAAAAAAAAATATTTCAACGTAAGTTCCTTTGTCCGCGCTGTCTCCTCTCTCCGGCGTCCAAACGGCTGGCGATGCAAGAATTCCTTGTTCGCCATCACCATTGCTGCAACCTCACGCTGGCATCGAGTTGCTCAACCATCGTCAAAATGCCAACCATAAACTCGCACTCCACCTCAGTGGTTCCAAGCACAAACAGAAACAGCAGAAAACCCAAGAAAGTAAGGCGAAGAGTAAGAAATTCTGATACCCATAAGTTTCTTAATCATGCAAGTACAATTTTCAATTTCAGAGGAAAACAAAATGAAACCCACGATTTCGAATCAAGCAATATGAGGAGAACCCAAGGAGGAGAGCTTCAGAGATAGAGAAGAGGAAGAATGAGAGACTGAGTCACGAGATACTCTCTAATAATAAAATGTGAATTAATTACAGCCATTAGACAAGATCAATGGCTAGTAATTGGTGTTTTATATAATTGGGCAGTGAATCCCTACTTGGTAGTCCATAGATGGATAGATAGATAGAAAAAAGAGTGCTCGAGTTTGAAAGGGAGATACATGGTACTTCCACTAGACAGTCATCTAAGAATCTAAGTTACCAATATATATATATATATATATAAAATTGGGCAGTGAATCCGTACTTGGTTGTCCATAGATAGATAGATAGAAAAAAGAGAGCTCGAGTTTAACAGTGAGATACATGGTACTTCCACCAGACAGTCATCTAAGAATCTAAGTTACCAACAGCAGAATTAATGTGGTAGAGAGAACCAATATGGGAACAAAATAGCAGATTGCTAAATTGATTTTGTTTTTCTTTCATGGTTATCTATTTAGCGACTTTCAATATTGGTTCTTGCCTCAAGTCAGTTATGTAATTATCTCTTATAAAATATGGTTGTGCAGCTAAAAATTTTAAGATTATGATTATTCCTAGTAAAATAAAAAATGCCTCTATTGAGCCAATACTCCCACAAGTCTTTCATCTTTGATGCACAACTTTTTCCTGTCAAGAAAGAACAATTTTCTTTTTCTGTAAAAAAATAACAGAACAGACACAACAACAAACTGTGGAAATGTTATGCTTTATTGCTGACCATATAAGAGGGAAAGTTGGGTAGAAGATAATTGACCATGAAATATAAACTGCAACTATTACAACCCTTACCAAAAGGGGCTTGAAGAATAACGGTTAAGTTCTTAGGTTGGTGAGAGTTCCCTGTATGGATGTCTATATTTACAACTTAATTCTAACCTTATATTCAATTGCATAGACAGCTAGAAAACACACACCCAGAACAAAAATGGCATATCTATCTCTGCACTCGCTGAGTTGGGCTTGCTCTCACCTTCTGCTTCTGCTAGTTCTCTTTGGAAATGCAGATTGTGGCGAAATTGTGAAGACTCTACCTGGTTTTTCGGGTGAATTGCCATTCACACTTGAAACAGGGTAACTAATAGTGTGACATTTAAAGCTGCATAAATATTTGTAGTGTACTGGGATAAGAGGTTCAATTGCATATGTGAAAATATATGGTGATAACATTGTCTTCAATTCCATTTTGTCACAAAGATATATAGGGGTGGAGGATGCAGAGCTATTCTATCTTTTTGTCGAATCAACTGGGAATCCAAGGACTGACCCTCTTCTTCTATACTTAATTGGAGGTCCTGGCTGTTCTGCTTTAAATGGATTTTTCTACCAAGTTGGTATGTTTTCTCTTGCTCCCTTAATTTGATAGGAAAAAAAAGAGCTGGGTAAAAGTTTTTTTATCTTGGAGTCTAAAAATATTCTAGTCTTAGAATGTCTTGTAACTTATAAATATTTTTTTTTCTATTTTTCTTTTTTCGTTTTTCACAAAGTTGTCCAAGGAAACTAACTCGTCAGTTAACCACAAGTGAAGAATGATATAAGGGCACTCCGCACAAAAGGAAAGACAAGTTAACCATGGTTCACTAACATTATTTTCCTCCACTTTAAAGAAACCATCACATTAACCTTTATTTGCAGACAGCTAAGTTCTACTATTTTGAACAACGGGTTTCATGTAAGTAATCTTTCCATTGTATCTTCTACTATCTCATTAATGTATAGCCTTTCTCTTCATCTTTTAGGTCCACTGACCTTCAATGGAACTGATTATACTGGGGGTATACCACAATTACTCTTGAGGCCTTACCCATGGACAAAGGTGATAAGTATATCCTAAATTTCTCTTCGTGTCTTCAGTGTGACTATAATGTGTGCTCATAATTTTCTCAATGCCCCTCCCCTTCCCTGGGTGGTTGTTTAGTTCAATTAATTGATGGCATATGATGACTTTTCCAGACTGCTAGCGTTATATTTCTAGATGCACCTGTTGGTACTGGATACTCCTACTCTACAACCTCGGAAGGTTCAGTTGTTTCTGATACAATATCAGCAAGACAAACTTACAAATTCTTGACAAAGGTAAATAGAGTGTTAATGAGGAAGACCAAACTTACAAGCTTTGATTGCTTTATTTAGTGCTTGATTGCAGGAGACAATGTTTTCATAGAACACAAACTTGAAAAACTTGCGTAAAACGTGTAATGTTTGATTCAACTGCAGTGGTTGATTGAACACCCTTGGTACCTTCAAAATCGGGTCTTTATTGCCAGCGATTCATATAGTGGTGTACTTGTGCCAGTCATTTCGCAGCATATATTAGATGGTAATTGCATCAACCGTTTGTCTTTTTGTGATTTCATAAAGGCCTGAACTTGTAAATATGAAGGCGGACTATCACAGCAAGTCTCACAACCTCAAACCTTCTTTTAGATTTAAATCCTCACAAATTATTTTGAACTCATAGTCATAACAAATCCATATATATAGGATCTACTAATTTTTATTTAAAATGGTTGGAGTTTATATAGAATGAAGATATATTGTAGGTTGCAAAGAATTTTCTATTAGCATGGTACCATCAAATTAATTTAGTGACTTATAGTTGTTCACTTTGAGTTCAAAACGACGTTTTTTACATAGTAAATCACTAATTTTGGTTCAATTTAATGTTATCATCAATTACATCTTAAAAGCCATGTAATTTAATGGAAATGCAGGCAATGCAGCTGGACTAATGCCATACATAAACTTAATAGTAAGTGGTAGATGGATTTCTAAAACTTTTTTATGCTTCAGATTTTCAGCTTTAATGTATTCATTATTGATAATGTTTCCTAACATGCATTTAGGGCTTCATAAGTGGGTCTGTACATACAAACACAGATCTGGAGATGAATGCCAAAGTAATTTTGGCTCATCGATTGGCACTTGTACCGAACAAACTTTATGAGGTAATACAGTTCTAATATAATTATTGGCTCTGTGTTTTATCAGAAGTTTATGTCATAATATAAATTTATTTTGATCCTAGTATGATTTATAAGGCAAGATACAAAATAAAAAAGTGGTTTACTAACTAATCTCTAGTGAACTTTTAATTGCTTACACTTCACGATTTTTCATAGAAAGCCAAAGAAAGTTGCAATGGGTGGTATGTTGACGTAGACTCCTCAAATACAGAATGTGTGGAAACAATTCAAAAGATCGATCAGGTTCTCCGGGTCACTATTTTCAAACTCTTGTTATTCTCTATTAGCTTATCACAAAGATAGAAAAAGTAATGCAATTCAAGTTGCAGTTGCTCGCTGATATTTACACTGAAGGTGTTTTAGATCCCAATTGTGCAACAATATCACCAAAACCAGATGATACACAATTTCGGAGAGTTCTCAAAGGAAAATCAAGAGGTGTCCTTCTTCCATCTCGAAAGCATTGCCTTCAAGACTGGCAGTGCAAGGTCTCCATATCTATTCAGCCTATGCATCTGTTCTTTGACACTGTTCAATATGCTCCGCTGGAACTAATATAGTTTCTATCTGCAGAATTTTTATTATGTACTTTCGATCACATGGGCAAACAATAAGACAGTTCAAGAAGCACTTCATGTTCGAGAGGTATAATTCAAGATTATTAGGGCTAATGTGGTTCCTTCTGTAGCTCAATTGACAAAAGTTTTTTAATATGTATATAGGGGACCGTTAAGGAATGGTACAGATGCAATATTATCTTGAATGACCTATATGATTATGATATTGGTGATGCCATTGGCTACCAGAAGAACCTTAGCCGGACAGGCTTACAAGTCTTACTTTATAAGTAAGTAGCTTCAGTAATGGTTAAATATACACAGAATTTAACAGTTGAAGTTTCTTTCACTCCATGTAGCTAAAATTTTTTTCAATGTTCTTTCCATATCTGTAGTGGTGATCACGACCTTGTTGTCCCGCATATATCAACAGAAGATTGGATAAGGGCCCTTAATCTGACTGTTGCTAGTTCTTGGCGTCCGTGGCTAGTTGATGGTCAAGTTGCAGGGTCAGTTTGTGTATTTTGAATTCTATTATAAAAGAAAATGTTGGATGACCATTATATTAGTCAATTTTATATAATTATAAATTATCAATCAAAGTTCTCTATTTGCACACCTATGACACATGACATCAACTGGCTAAGAAGGTGTAGTGTATAATATTTAAATCAATTGTTGCATGCTTCATAGTAATGTTTATATTATGTGGTGCAGGTACAGTGTTGTATATTCGAATAATGGATACCGTTTGACTTATGCAACTGTGAAGGTAAGAAAATCATCCCAAGTTATCTCCACCGACGGGATCAAAGGTTGCATGAAACTAAATGCAAGCCAAATTTGTCTTTGTGATTTAAACAGGGATCTGGGCATTCTCCTACAGAGTACTACAACAGGGAAAGCTTCGAAATGTTCGAAAGGTGGATCCATTTTTATCCCCTTTAATCTGTAGCCTATGTTGGCCACATTTCTCCTATTTGTATCCAAGATCATTATCAGCACCTTCTTGATGTATTTCCTTTATTATGGAATAAAAACTTAAGATCTCACCACTCTATGTTTAGTTCAAGTGGCTAATGGTTAAGTGAACCATTGTAGAGGACTCACTTTTAAGGGAATTTATAGATAAAGGACTAATCTGTCAATATACTTTTGTGTAAAGATCAAATGATCACCGAGTTCCTTTCAATTTATATACGTAAACAATTACTCAGGTTAGTCCTTATCTATAACTTTCCAAGTGATTTCATCTCTCTTCTTTTGCACACCAATAGAAAATGCCAAAAAATAAGGGGAAAATACAAATAGCAAACACCAAAAAAAGGGGAAGCTAAAAAGAACATTAGTAAAATACACTATGATTTCTAAGTGTAAAAAGCATTAACCATGTCTCACATTTTTTATATGTACCATCTCTTTATATCATTTTTCTTGCATAAAGAATGGTTCTTAACAGGACCCATCATTGTGCAGGAGTTGGTGTAAATCTTTAAAAAAAGAGTGAAAGTATCATTTTCCCACGTTAGTTGTCATGGCCCAACTTTGAGTCGTGACCGGCACACAGGCTAAGCTAACTATCCACCTATCTTGACAAGCCTAATACAAAAGAACACAACCAATAATTGTAAATGTTACAATGGAGCTATCGAAAATTCGGCAGAGTCTCTCTTAAAAATAGAATAATCTAAAATTTAATATAACCTGCAAAATATTTTAATAACTCTAATATATCATCAGGCAGATTAATAACTATATAGACATATATTCAATCTCAATTGGTTATGAAACGAACCATAGAAAAAATTATATCACTATGAACAAGGTCAAAGATTACACAATTCTATCCCTATAACTGCAAAATACTAGAGTCAGACACTTAAAATATTCACATGAAGGAGGCCTACCAAAAGAGAATTTCGCCTGGGAGGTAGATTTTAAATCCCAGGAACTAGCTACTAAACCACCTGCTGATCTGAATGAAAAAATAATAAGAGGGGCGAGTCACATAGATTCAGTGAAGACATAATAAACACAGTAGCTATAAAGGGAAAATAGGTATCAAGAATAAATTCTTAAACTTCAAAGTACTTGAAAAATAGACTGGCTTAATAAAGTAAAACTCATAGTAATAATATAATGATTCTTTCCTTTGCCAAAATATACATAGGCATAAAATTTCCCCAAAAAATTAACCATGTGGGTTTATGAGAACTATAATATTAGTTGGGAAGTCATCTCAACCTGACAAACTAGATCTCATAGTCATCATAAGCTAGGGGCCTTGTCTCACCCGGCACAAGTCTTATAACTAAGGTCCACTCACCCTACAACTATGTTAAAAGGCTAAGGGTTCGCTCACCTAATAGCCAAACAAATATTATATCAAACCAGGGACCTCGTCTCACATGACACAAATCTCATGGCTAAAGTCCACTCATACTACAACTATGGAAAGGAACTAAGGGTCCACTCACCCAATAGCTAAATAAATATATTTGAATTTACTATGTGCACGTAGGCCGTTATATTTCTTCGCTAACGGCAAATAGTATTCTAACACGGAACCCACAATGGATATTAAAAATCATTTATGATGGAATATAATTTAACATTCTCATTTCTCAATTCTCTTTAAAAAAATTCTTTATCACTTTCAAAAACTCATAGCTAACTTCTTACAGGTAAACAGTCCAAATAAATCAACTTAATAGAACCATAGCTCAAAGCATCAATTATGCCATTAGAAACACGGATGTTTAACATATAAGATAATAGCTTCCAAACAAATGTCATCTTATAATACTTTCAAACTTCCACCAAAATTCTCAATATAATTATAAAACAGTCTTGTTTCCTCTAAAGTTAAACTTTGACAAATTTCAAAACTGATAATCATGTAATAAGTACTCTCGTAAGAATCATTTTCACTATTAAGAAGTTTCCAAAACTTGACTTAGTATATTATTAGAAAAAAAAATATGATAATATTAAAAATATTTAAAATACACTACGGTGTAAACTATCCATTCGCAGATTAGGAGCTTAGCCACAAATCTGCTCAAAACGATGTAAACAACTCCACCTAAAGTAACTGGAATAGTCCTTGAAGTATCTAGTACTAATAAAATATTTTAATAAATTACCATACGCTAAAAGATAGCTTCCACAATGTCACATCCATTTATAAAACCTTTCCACACCCTCCACTTAAGGCTATAATCTCAAAACTTAATATCACCAATTATCAAATATCAGGTTATAGAGGCTTTAGAAAAATTATTCTAAGCATGAATAGACAATAAGAAATGAATATAAATAAAATCCTCAAATTATAGGGTTTAAGGTTTCAACAATTAATAAGAACTTGAAGATAAAACCAAGATTAAACTTACTCACAAAATTTAGAAGAACCCAAATTCTTAAACTTTCAAATTCTCCTTAAAACCCCAAAAATATCCTCACTCTAACTTTGCAAAACAGCAACCTTGCACTGGTTTCACGACTAAACGATACTAAATAAGCAAGAATCAAGGTTTAGGAACCCACCTTTGGCCTTGGATGCAAGTGGGTAAAGTATAAAATAAGAGAAGCAAAGAAAGGGAGGCTAGGGAGGAGCTTCGTTCTCCCCGAAATGCTTTGTTCCTTAAGCCAAAACTCTCCCGTCCAAATGTTGGGTTTTTGTAACGTTTGTTTCTTTTTTTTTTCAATTCAAGTGGGGTCCACCAAACTTAAAAGAAAATAAAAAAGCATGGGCACGGTATTACATTAGTAGCTGCGAGAAGCTATATTAAACCTCGCATGCACAAGCACAACAGTTTCTCTCCTTTTTAACTTGGTTACTCAGCATTTTTCTCTACCGAGCTATTGCCTTCAGTGCGCACACAAATGCCTGCATTCAAACGAACATAAACACGCACGCCTATGCGGACGCAGCAGTTCCTCTGCTTCCTAAGCTGGTAAGCCACAGCATCCCAAATTTCACAATATCTATAAGTGCATATTTGATATCATAGAAATAAATGACATGGAATGAGAATGGGAGTGAGAGTGGGAATAGAAATAGAATGGCATTTTTCAGGGATTGAATTTTTCCTACATGATTTTTTTATCAAGTAAGAGAATGAGAATATCTCGTACTAAATGAGTACTTAGTGTGTGTTTAAAATTATTAAAATTTACAACAAAAAAAGTGTTTAAAATTATTAAAAAATATAATTAATTTTATTTTATTTAAATTGATTTGACTTGACTTGATCTCTAAATCAATTGTTATATTTAGAAGTTATTATAAATCCTAAACGTATCTAAAAGGAAACAAACCATTCCCATTTTCCAATTTCTAAAATTTGTAGTTCTAAAGGTATCTCTAAGGTAACTTATCTAACAGTAATTGAACCACAATACTCGATAAGGAAGTGGATACTACATGCTGGTATTATTAAAAAAAAATTCAGCAGCTCGATCAATGCATCACTCTCGGAGGAACAATGCTGATAGTCTGATACATGAGTGCTAAGAGAAAGAAATTACAGAGTGTAGGATTCTAGAGGGAGAAGAAGAAGAGGGAGGAGGAGAGACAAGGGATACAGAATCACCATAAAATTCTATCCACCCTCACACTCTTGCCTCACGTCCTTTTAATCCACTTCTACCTCACAAATTCCTTTAGCAGGTAGTTAGGCTTCTTGGTTCTTTTACAACCTACCACATGATGAGGTATAGAAAGAGGACTGAGATATATGGGGTAAAAATAAACACTTCTCCCTTTAATATCGTTCCCCAAAACCTATAAAATATAATTTTTTTTATCTCTATAAACTATAAATTAACTTATTTGAAAGTGTTATTTTCTCTCCTAAACTTTGCATTCTAGTTACGCCTTCCATATAAGTATATTTTAAGGTTTTACTATAAAATCGTCTCAACATGGGCATGGCAAAAGACTACAACTATTTTGTTTTGTTTTTTGGTCTGGGGAGGGGGGATTGGGGAAAGGGAAGACTCGAACTCGGGTGCGGTTTCTCAAGACATTCATCACTTGCCATTTTGGTTACTGGCCTGACCACACTATAACTATTTTGTTAAATTAGGACATGAAAACCAAAAATTGGATAACTTAAGACTGAACCCAACCCTATCATCAAGTTTACTCATGTGATGATCATCAACTAGTTCTCACAAATTTTTTTATATACAGTCCAAATTTTATTTTAATCTTCTCACATATTTGTACAATGATAATATAAATTCTTTATAACTCCATACAAACACCATCCGTTCAACAATTTCTTTTAGGATTTTTTTCCTCACATTTCAATTTGAGTAATGCTAGGGTCGTATTTCAATGAGTTTATTTTTAATTTTTTTAAAAATCTTTATTAAATAAATAGTTATGAAATGTTTTATAATTATTTAAACAATCTTATTAAAACAAATTTTGAAACTTATATAAAAGTTGTTTTGAGTCTATTTTCAAAAGTTAATGTTTAGTCCCACATGGAATATTAACTAATTGAGTATACAGAGTTAATTTATTGAATTTGTGCAGTATATATACAGTATACACATCCTTTTCGGGAATACAGTTGTGTACTTACATAAATTTTAAGAGCTAACTTCTGTTTATAAAATAGGGTTTGTCAAAGCTATGAAGAAAATGTTTGTAAAGTACCACGCTACTAGCATTACACGACCTTATATTCTTTTTTTTTTTTGGTGAGACTCCACCTTATATTCTGCAACAAGTGAAAACTCAAAATCCACCCGTCAAACCTAATTTGGCCATGAGTTGTGATATTCCTTCACTTAATTTATACACCAAATTTCCTATACTTTTATTATATATTAGGAGGATGAGTTAAGAAGATATAACAAAACTCTTGCTATATTCTCTTAAAACATTTTTTTAATAATATTTCTAATGAATAATTCTATATCTTGGAAGATGTATTAAATGAAAAAATAAAACATTTAATATATTAGAAACATAAAATGCATTAGATACCTATTCATTTAATAATTAAAAAGATTATTAAGAGAACGAATTAAGAGAATATAAAATTATTCATAGAGCAAAGCTCGAAAGGTATAAAATTTAGTGTATAAATTAAGTGAAAAAGTATTTTTTTTCCTTTTAAAAAGTATTTATTGTATATTTTTAAAATATAATTAAATATATTTTCAATCTCAGCTATTGATTTTAAATTGTTCACATAAAATTTGTTACTGGTATTGGTATACCGGACTGAAAGCTAGGGCCACAGTCAAAGCAGTCCAATGAGACCATTCGGTTCAACTGACTATTATTTATTAACTTTGACGTGTTAACTGAAGAGTGCTTAGACATGGAAGATCGGTGGTTGGTCTTCTGCATTATTCACACATGGGTCTGTCTGCTCAGCTGCTATTCTTTTTGGTGTATGGCCAGGTATCGCATTCGCATGCCATTTCTATTTCTAATTTTTCTTATAATAACACGTTGTATTATAATTTAAGGAAAAGAGTATCAGTTGTAAATAGTTCTTTAAATTTTAAAATTATGCTAATTAGTATTTAAATTATAATAATTATATAAATTAATCTTTTTATCTACTTTTTATCTATTCCAAATCAAATAAAAAAAGATTTAAAATAAATAAAATGTAGATAGAATGGTTGATTTGTATAATTGTTATAATTTAAATATTAATTAAAATAATTTTAAAATTAAAGAAGTCATTTGTAAATGATCCAAAATTTATAGAGTTTATATACTTTTTTTCTTGTAATTTATAAGCACGGCCAAGTATGACATATATTTGAACCGCTTACATAGCTCGATTAAAAGAAAATGAGATTCAGATGCATCAAGTTCATAATATGAGTCTGCTATCACTTGTTGCTTTTTGCTACTGCTGTTTAAAAATGTAGATTGTGGCAACATTATCAAGACCCTACGAAGCTTTACCATTGCTCTTCAAGCTTCAAAATGGGTTAGTAGTTGTATGATGAGAAAGTTCCAAATTTTGGTGGGTGAATGTAGTTGCATAGATTGATAGATACTACCCCATATAAAGTCAGATATGCATATGCTTTTCTAAAAACTTCCATTTCTATAGATGGGTGGAGGATTGACGCATTTTTTCTTTACTTAATTGGGTTCGGATGTTTTATTCGGAGTGTTTATGATTAGGTTGGGTTAGGTTTGACCTAAGTTGACCTTGACTTAATATTTTAATTAGGTCAATTTTTTTGATCTGCACCCTACTCTAAACTTGAGCCAACCTGATTATGTTTGAGTCTATTATGTGTGGCTTGACTAGGACTAGGCCAGTTTGAAATTTGAACATTATAAAGATTTTAACATGTATAAATATAAACTAGTCATAAAACTTCCATATCTAGAAGTAAGAAATTTATAAGGCAATTTTTTCACAATAATATATATGAGATGATGTTCTAAAATCTCAGAATGAGTTAGGCAAACCTAGAGAGTGGGTATATCGCAGTTCAAAAATGCATCAGGTCCAATTTTTTGGACACAATCCCAACTTGATTTTTCACTGAAACTAGGTCTTACTCGGCCTGATTAGCTCGGGCCAAGTCAAGTCATCGGGCCGGATTGGGTCATGAATTGGTATGTTTTTCTTAGTCCCTTATTGTGATGGAGAATTGGGGGCGGGGGAGACCATTTTGGACTTAAATGACAAGAGGCACTTTCAAATTGAGTGAAGGTGATCGTTTTTAAAATACATTTTACTTAGATTCAGTGCCGTGGATTTGGATGTTTGTGCATGAGATGGTGACACTTTGCTTCAAAATAGAGCCAGGGTTATTTGGATTAGCAGTGTTTAATTCTTTTATCTCTTTGTAAAAGCATTGTTTTGGTTTCTAGAACATGCCACTTCGGTATTAGTAAACTGAATAAATAGTGTTTCCGATGAGAGTAATCTCTATCTGTTCTTTCTCTCGTTCTTTGTTCATTTGCTAACAGAAAAACATTTGCAAGTCATGTAGGCAAGAAATCAAAGGTTGTACAAAATCCGTGATTTCAAACCCCTTGATTCTTAACGATGGTATTGGTAGGCTTTCCCAATATGAAGCACATCACCCACAAGAAGTCCTCCATATGCTCATAATTTCTAATATGGTTTATTTTTCGGCTCTAGATCCACTCGCTTTAAGTGCAACTGATAATTCTGGGGTTGCCACAGTTAATCTCAACACCATTTACCTGGACAAGGTGAAGAATTCTCACAGTGATCCTCCAGTGTGATGATCGTATCTGCTATCCCCTTCCCTCCTTCCCCCAACCTACCTTTAATTGTGGTAATGTCAATTTTTTCTAGACTGCTATCATAATGTTGTAGATGCTCCTGTTGGCACTGATTTCTCCTGTTCTACAAATCTGGAAGCTTGCCCAGCTTTGCAAATTTGGTATTTTTTATATAATTGTATAGGAAATATGTATTAGTTGTGTGTCATTTGTTTGCATTATATATAATGCGACTTTCATATACATATTTAGTAGCTCAGGATTAATGCCATCATGCAGTTTCTTTTGTAATCCAACTACAAATTTTTTTCTCATAATAAACAGGGAACAGTTAAGTAAGGTTAGATGCAACATAACCTTGACAGACATATGTGACTGACATTGAAGATGCTGTTCCTTACCAGAAGAATTTTACTGAGACAGGCTTACGAGTTTTACTTTTATATAACTCTTGTATCAATTTCTTCATGTGCATTTCTGTCAACATGTTTAAGATAAATAATGGGTTTATGTTAGCTGCCCACTTATCACTAACGTGTATAGTAGGAAGAAAGGGAAGGGCAATAGGGGATCTGGTATTCATGTGGGTAATGAAGGAGATATGAGAGATAATCATTATGAGGATGTGCAATGTAACAACCTGCACGTGTGCAGGTGGGGCAGGGAGCAGATTCGGTTCGAGTGAATGGAATAGGGGGAGAGGTGAGGGGAGAGGTAAGGGTAAGCAACTATTGAGTGAGAATTGGGAAGGGAGGAAGCAGACCCCTCAAAGTATCTGCAGTGTCTCTATTTTTCTAGCTGTTTGTGAGTGTTTTAGTTTTTGTACAAAATCTATGTCTGATACTGATATTAAGATAATATCAGTAGCAGGGAAGAGATCCTAGTCAGTATTTTCAATACAATAGTGCTCTACGTTCCAATCTCCTGTCAGTTTAGCATAAGTGATATGACTTGGCTAAAGTTTTCTTCTGTGCAGTGGTGATCATGACTTGGTTGTTGACTTGTTAGTTGTTTCACATTATCAACTGAAGAATGGTTGTGATCCTGAATCCTACTGTAGATTATTCTTGGATGCTCTGGTTTGTTGATGATTAAACTGAAGGGTACTTTTTGTATGTAATTTTCTTATTAGGAGAGTGATTACATCAGTCAATTTATACCGCAAAATATGGCATAAACATTCCATGGCTCAAAATGCACAAGGTAAGATAGTATGTTTGAAAAAGTCACAATCCTGACCAAACCATCAAAGTTTTTATCTTCATATCAACATATGAATGTTTTTAGCTAAATGGTTTCCTAGTGGACTTGAATGAGGTTAAATTTGACATGCTTGGACAGGGATCAGGTCACTCTCCTACAGAGTACTTCCGTGAACGATGCCTTGAAATCTTTGACAGGTGCATCCACCTTATCCTTATAATCTGCAACTCCTTTCAACAGTCCTTGGATATTCCCATGAAATAAAGCCTGCACTTTTGGCACTTTCATTGATGTTCTGGAATTTAAGTGAGCATCAGGACTTGGAGTGAGGTTCATGACTGAGGAGTTGTGTTCTTTATTTTTTTTTTCTCCTGCATTTCATGTTTGTCTTACTTTTATTATAACAAGCAAAATTGAAAAAACCAGCACTATGTATTGGTGTGCGATGTAGCCATTAATATCTCTTGTAAAGAAGGCTCATAATCTATAGATTTAAGCATAACATTGTTTGTCCCAAGATTTTCAAGAATCATTTAAAAAGAATTGGTTGATAACAAACCCTGTTGCTTATGGTAACAGTAAAACTTATTATCAAATGTGATCTGGTCACTTGATTTTAGTTGGACAAGCCTAGAAAGGCATTCTGTTGCAAAAAGAATAAGTAGAATGAAGGATTAAAAGCAAGTGCCAAGCTATGAAGATAGGTTTGCAAAGTTCCAAAACCAAGTGCTGAAATGTTACTAGTTGAGCAAGCTCCAGGAAGCGCATTCTAAACGCTCTGTCGAGCAAGCTCAAGGCATCAAGAGTCTGCTCTTCTTTGGTCCAGTAACGCTGAGCAAGCCCCTACTGTCAAGCATATAGCAGTACAAGGTATTGTACAAAGAGGCGCTGCTGTACCTCACAATACATTTCAACGGCTACTTTGAGATTAAAAAAAATGAGTTGTGGATCCTGTCTCTTAACAAGAAGCAGAGAAAGGTTTATAAAAGGAAAGCTGACACCAGAAGTCACTCAAAAGAAGATTTGCACACAAATTGAAATACATTCCTTAAAGAATTTTATTCTTCTTCACTCCCTGTTTATTTTTCAAAGGGAAAACACTGTCTTGGTCAAACTAATATAACTCGCTGTGTTCCAACTTTTCTCTCCCACAATTTTTTATTCCTGTCCTATTTACTGTTCTGCATCATTGTTGCATGCTTAGTGTTTTGAGTGCAAGTTATTCTAAGTGGGTGTTGAGTTTAGGTGTTTGAATCTGGTTTTTTAAACTATCTCTATTTTAACTGTTTTTCGTGCAGTCGTTCCTGCATTACTCTCTTTCAGTGTCACTTTAAGTCTCTTTTTAAGCTTGTGTTTTCAAGTTCGTTTTTCACCAGGTTAAAAAATCTGGCTGCATAAAGATTGGAAATTTTTGTGCCATTGCACCGCTTTTCTTAACCCTCTTTGGTTGAATCGAGGTCCTTGCTTCTGCATAATCATAAGTTTATTACTGTAAACTTTCCATTGCAATATTATTGCTTAACAGGCTAAAGATCTGATTTTCTAAGTGTAAGAATCTTCGGTGAGGACACAATTCAACCCTTGTTCTTATTTCTTAACATGACTCATGAACCTTCTTTCAAATGCAACGGACAAATTATATTGACAGGGAGATAAGAACGTCACACTACCGAACTTTACTGGAAAGAAATGGAGGGAACACTGACGGTTGATGTTGTCCACACGTCAAAGTTTATTAGTCCCCTTTCTGGGGCCCCACCCATCATGTGATATAAATAAAACTTGGCCTCAATTTGAATATTAATCTCCAGTGTTTGTTTGGAGCAGATAATAATACAAGAATGAAAGTGCTGTTGAGTTCCATGAACAAGTTCACGTGCTGGGCTTTCTCTTGGTTTCAGCTTCAGCTGCAGCTGCTGCTGCTACTGCTGCTCTTTAATAATGCACACTCCGGCAACATTGTCAACACCTTACCGGGTTTCGACGGTCAATTGCCTTTCAAGCTCGAGACTGGGTAGGTTGCAATTCTTGTGCACGAGCAAACATCACGTGTGTCTTTTTGGATTAGATTTTGTAAATTTTATTTTAAATGAACTTGATTTTATAAACTTAATTTTAGTTAAAATTTACTTTGAGTAAAGTGATTTACATTTAAAAAAAAATCATGTTTCAAAGTAACAAAAGTAGAAAATAATTATTTTAAATTAAATAAGTTTTTGAAAATAGAATTACATTTAAGAAATTATACATATGCTAAAATAAACAAGATAAAAAAAAGCAAAAATTTGTTTTAGTTTCTAAAAGTATGTTTGAGGAATGCAAATGTCCCCACAAACACATCTATGATCACTTTAAATATCATGTGTATTATAATTGACAGCTTTCAGGAACTCAACTTATCACATACCAATTTTAAGAAAGCATACTTTTTATTTAATTTAATGTAAATATTATCTCAATCTTATTGCTAAATTATATAAGGTAAAATATAATTTACATATCTGAAGTTTATCTGATTTGATTTAAAAACGTTAATTTTACTATTAAATGAAACGAAAGTTATTCCCACATGTATACTACGTGACTATTTAGTTAAAATACCTAATGGGGAAGTTTAGGAATTAGTGAGATAAAAAAAAGTAAAAAACTTCAAGAGTAATTTTACGGGTAAACTTTGGGGTGTAAAGTATATTTTAACTAATTATATATTTGCATGTGTACATTCCTAATTTCCTATACTACGACAAATAAAATGTTGATTTTATTTTAAGAAAGATGCTCCATTCGCAGGGGATGTTGATGGGCTTGAGAGTGGAAAAACAGAGAAAAATAAAAACTTCTTTAGGAGGAGAGAGTTGCATTCCTCTTAAATGACAATGAAAGTGGTTTTGAGATTCATTATTCACATACTAAAGTTATAGCTATGTATTTATTGACAAGTTACATATATGGTACCATGCCCAGACGTAAAAGATATGTTACTAAATTCCATCCTCCTTGTGATAAAGATATATAGGGGTGGAGGAATCGGAGCTGTTCTACTATTTTATTGAGTCAACAGGAAGGCCACGGATTGACCCTCTTCTCCTTTACTTAGTTGGAGGTCCTGGATGTTCTGGTTTAAATGGACTATTCTACCAAACTGGTATGTTTGTTTTCTACTCCTTTCTGTGATGGAGGAAAAGAGAAAAGAAAATAGATATAGGAAAATACTTGACAGCAACCAAGCCTTATGGTTTATCTAGTTTGTTTTCTTGAGAAAAAAATGTGATTTCTGGAATGCATTGTTGAGTTAAATGAAATTTTTGATTTTATTGTGACAAATATGGATCATTTATGGATGAAGACGATGAGCTTGTCATCAATGAAATTGTTTTTGCTAAAACAAGTAGTAATAATGACATTTCATATATGGTAGAATAAAGGGTGGAAACTGATGTGTAATAATTATCTGAATCCTTGATATATATATATATATATATATATATATATATATATATGACATCATCTGAATCCACTTGGTTGTTTTAAGGGTTATGATGCCTAAGTGCAAGGCGCGCTAGAGTCCTTTTAGTAAACTGATGTATTATCAGTGGTTGTTGATTCTAGGTGACAGTAGGCTCCCCAAAATCAAGTACCTCACTCATGAGAAATGAGAAATCCACCATCAGCTCAATTTTAATTCTGGTTTGTTTCTCCTCCTTTAGGTCCATTGGCTTTCAATGATGCAGAGTATACAGGGGGTTTGCCACAATTAATTTTAAGGCCATTCGCCTGGACAAAGGTGAAGGACCTCACATTGTTCCTTCACTGTGATTATCTTATCAACTTGTAACTTCAATTGGTTGACAGTTGTGCTAAATTTTTCTAGACTGCTAGCATAATATATATAGATGCTCCTGTTGGCACTGGCTTCTCATATGCTATAACCCCAGAAGGTTACCAAGTCTCAGACACTATATCAGCTAGGCAAACTTACAAATTCTTGATAAAGGTAAAATTTATAGTCTGGGAAATACTTGCCAGTTATATTTATTGTTACTTGATTGCATTATATAACACAGTTATCTTATATCTTTACTAAAAAGATGTGTAATGTGCTGTTACTTCAATTCAAATGCAGTGGCTGATTGAAAACCCAGAATACATCTCAAATAGGGTCTATATTGCTACGGATTCATATAGTGGAGTGTTTGCGCCAGTCATTTCACAGCTTATATTAGATGGTAAGCTTGGGTGATCAACCTTTTCTTCTTTGAACTGCAAACAAGTATTCTAAGACAAATTTGAATGTTACAACTGTAGCAAAACTTCCCCACAAGTTAATTTGGATGTGCAGATCGGGTTGAACTTCCATAGTATCATACACTTATTACTCGCTTTTTGTCTTGGAACCTCAAACTTCATGAGGCTTGTTAAATCAGTCCTCGGTCAATTTTAAATTCCTTGAATTTAAATACAAGTGAATCACAGAAACTGGTTAAAAAGACAAAACAATCGAAATTTGAATCATAAATATTGTCAATAAGTCAAGCCAAATAGTAGGTTTCCTCTACTGTTATATATTCAATCTGAGAAAAATTTCCTCTTAAGCAGATTTGAACAAACTCAACTTTTGTAAAGGCAAAATTGTAATCATATTTACATGTTAAGCTGTCAAATATTGCTATAGTAGTCTTTCTTCCCAGTTATTGACTTGAAATTTGATTCTTACCATATTAAGCCAATGACTTTAGTATTGGAGCTTATAATTGTACTAAATGCAGGCAATGCAGCTGGACTTCAACCATATATAAACTTAATAGTAAGTGATACGTGAATTTCTATATACACTATGCATCATATTTGGGACTTTAAGAGGTCACATTGCTTTGATTTTCTTAAACATTTATTCAGGGATTCCTGAGTGGCTCCCCACATACTAACACACTGCTTGAGCATAATTCAAGAATACCCTATGCTCGCAATATGGCACTCATATCAGACAAGCTTTATGAGGTATTTCATTACAAATTATATTAATGTTCTGCTGTGTTTTAATAACTATATAATCTAAAATATGTTGGTCATGTTACAAGCAATAAAAGCTTTTCTAGTAGCTTTCTTTGAAGTTCATTGATTAGAAAATTTTAATGGTTCACATTCACTCTCTCTTTCACAGGCAGCCAAAGAAAATTGCAATGGTTTGTACTATGATGTAGACCCCTCAAATGTAAAATGTTTGGAAGCACTTCAACCAATAAATCAGGTATTATGGGCTAATAATATGTTGGAAATTCAAGCTGAAATTGTTATTTATAATCTTTTTCTCATATTACAGTAATATGTTGGATATTCATAATTGCAGTGCCTTGGTGATATCTATGCAGACAATATTCTGGAATCTAATTGTGCTCAAATATCACCAAAACCAGATGATGAAATGGCTCGAAGAGCTCTCAAAGAAGCCGGACATTTCCTCCATCCATCTCTAAAACATAAGGCTCAAGACTGGTGGTGCAAGGTTCCAATCTATGTATTTGCCTTTCCTATATGTACATGACTAATATGATATGCTTACTGGAAGATTTAAATTTCTGTTCTGCAGATTTTTGATTATATACTTTCAGACATATGGGCAAACAATAAGACTGTTCAGGAGGCTCTCCATGTTCGTGAGGTATGCACATATTAGTAGTCCATGATTAATGTTACATGTGTGGTTTCTCTTATATTCCAACTACCCCCTTTTTCTTTGTTTCCTCACAAAAACCAGGGAACAGTTCAACGATGGTATAGGTGCAACTTAACACTCAATGACATATATGATAAGGACATTAAAAATGTTATTCCTTACCAGAAGAATCTCACTAAGACAGGCTTACAAGTATTACTTTACAGGCATGTAACCCTAATGTCATTTTCTCCACACTCACTTCTGTCTAGCTATGTTCAAGACAAATAATGCGTTTAAATCGTAGTTTCAGCATAAGTGACATTTGACTTTGCCAAGGTTTTCTGCTGTGTAGTGGTGACCTTGACCTGGTTATTACTCATACATCAACTGAAGAATGGGTGAGATTCCTGAATCTTACTGTAGATGATTCTTGGATGCCCTGGTTTGTTGATGGTCAAGTTGCAGGGTAAGTGTTTTTCTGTAAATCTCTTATTTTTAGGAGAGTGATTATAACAATCAACTTATACTGCAAAATATGGTATACACATTCTGTGCATTACAATGAATGACTAGAAAAGTAGTGGATGTCACAAAACCTTCAGAAGTTTTAAATTTTTATATCAACATATGAATGCTTTTGAGATAAAAATTCTCAAGTAGGCCAAAATCACAGTGGAACTATTCCTTGATCTATGTAGGTACAGAGTTGTGTATTCAAATACAGGATACCGCTTGACCTATGCAACTCTCAAGGTAAGAGAGTGATCTGTTTAATTGTTACCTCTTATGTGATCAAGTGTTATTTGGACTAGAATGAAGTTAAACCTGACATCTTTCGAACAGGGATCAGGTCACTCTCCTACAGAGTACTTCCATGAACGATGCTTTGAGATGTTTGAAAGGTGGATCCACTTTTATCCCTTATAATCTGCAACTCCTTTCGAAATAGTCCTCGGATATTCCCACAAAATAAAGCTGGCACTTTTGAAAGCTTTCGTTGATTATTTGGAATTTAAGAGATACACTGAACTTGAACTGAGATCAATTATTATGGAGATGTAATGTTTCCCTACATTTGATGTGATATCCAACGGTATCTTGTGCTGAGAGAACGTTAACAAACTTTGTGATGCAAGGTGAAGCTGTTTTTATGGGTTTCTCGTGAGTAATAAACTTGAATGTACTAAGAGAAAGTATCATAATTAAATTAAGCCATATGGATTAAGTCCATGCCTTCGTTTACCGGTAAATGGTACTTCTCATTTTTCATTTTTTCCTTTTACCTGGCCTCTAAATATTACTAATAATGAATTAATGAGCACTTAAATTAAAAAGACCGGAGCACCTGAGGAGCGACAAGGGTGTTGACATTTTTTAACCTTCATAATGGATGGTAAAAGTTTCATGTTGTGGCGAAGATGATTTTAAATAAGCCATAAGATTTGGTTTAAGAGGAAATAGTACCATGAAGTTGCAGCACTGAAGGCGGTGACTGGAGGGAAAGCTATGCCTGCAAAAGTACAAACTGTAAGTGCTGTGGCAGTTGAAAAATATCAGTGGAAGTACAAAGATTCCAGCCATCCTATATATAATGCTGGTTGAACCGAAAGGTAACCAGCAACTAACAGATAGCTAAAGGAAAAGAGCAATTGGATTTGTTGTCCAACAAGATTTGCCAAAAGTTAGTATACGCTCTCATATATAAGACACTTGAACTGCTGCATTTGGTGGGGCTTCCATGCTAAAATTAGAATATGAGAGATACTGTTCTGTCTCTGCACTTTTCCATCATAAGCTTGAGTAATTGAGTCAAAAGATTGTGTTCATCACAGATTCTCCACCTGTTGGCACTTATCGGTCCAGATTTATATTTTTCTGATGAATTGGTTCGAGCTGCTTAAGAGATAAACATAAGGGGAGTTGACTTGTGTCTATATTGGAACTTGGGGAGTCCTGAATTGCATAGTGAAAAACTGCAATCATTTCATTGTCCCTCTTACTTCAGCCACCAAATCAATTTTACCAAGTAAATCAAAATAGGTTTCCAACGATGCTAGTATAACAGATAAAAGTGCTAGTATAACATATTGTTCTGTCATGGAATATCTAAATTTCAAACAATTTCT